>CM065714.1:43770220-43775220 GCA_033310375.1 Conus canariensis
AGTATGAAAGACAACGGGATAGACCCAAAGAGATGTATGGCGAGAGAGATATATTACAAAGATTAAACAAAGTCAGTGTTTTTTGCAGTGAACATGTGTTTACATGTCCTTTCGCGAATTCAGTCAGTTGGCAGGTTACGAAAAAGCCATTCATAGTCCAACAAATTACGCAATCAAACGCTTCTAAATCAGCATTTAATCCCAGACAAAGTCCTAGCAAAAGAAAAGCACATAAGAACAAAAGAATGAGACAAAGCAACTTGGGGAACAAGATTGACATTACAGAACGCAACAAGAACACCCCACCCCAGCCATTCCTAAAAGAAAATCTGAACTAGTAGTAGTAGAAATAGTAGTAGTAGTAGTACAACTACAACGGCGATGGCTTCTTTTACTGCTACTACGACTGCTATTACTGCTGCTGCTCCTCCTCCTTCTCCTGCTGTTGCTGCTTCTGCTGCTGCTGTTACAACTGCTACAACCACTGCTACTATTACTAGGAAAAAGGAGAAGGAAAAGTAGATCAACAAAAACAACAAAAATCGAAGAGCTTTGATAATATATTGTATTGAAACAAATCCCGAAATTGAAAATGAACATTCAACACCTTGGGATATGGACATAAATACAAATGAAATAAAGTAGGGATCCAATAAGTTTTCATAAAATGGAGTCCAGTCATCAGAAAAAAATCCTAAATTGTATGTAGCGAGTACTGGCAATTAAGTGTTTTTAAACAAATGTCTTAAATAACACGGCAGACAATAATGCGTGAGGAGAAGAAACATATGGAAGAAAATGAAGCCAGTCATTTATTAGTGAAGAGCCTTTCGGCGATCGTGAAACAAAATACATGTAAACAAATCGCTGCGCGTGTCGGACAAGTACATCAGTAAATGTAAGCAAAGGTATGTGAGAATGAGAGGGAAAGTCGCCTCCTGTGACTGAAAAAGACGAGTACCAAAAAAGTACGAAACTGACATGATAAACTTGATTAAGTTCGAAAAGTGCTTTGACAACATTATTTTCACCGCTGAGCAAGGTTATATACAAAACACTGAGTCACGTTTGACGCACTTGGATGAAATGGTTTGAACAAAGCTTACCAATGTACAGGGATTTTATTTTTCAAATCGACCACCCCTAAATCCAACATCGCAACACAACGCATTAAAGATTTGCCAAGCATATTCGAGTTGGAAAACAAAACTTCAATTCCTTCCACGTCGGTCTCTTGTCTTCCTTTTCTCCTTCACGAAGACTGCTGGCTATTCTGGACGTCAACATTCACAGTTACAACATGGCGCGTGGATAAGTCCATTCAGTTGAGACAGTCTCTTATTCTTTTACTTGATCTGGATCGGCTGGGGTCGATGACGTGGAGCTTTGGTGTCCGGCTTCGTCGTCTGGTTGACGTGATTGCTGTTTAGGGTCTTCTGTTCCACAGGACTTCCGGAAAGCCTTCTCCACGGTGAAGATGGGCGGCTGTCCCTTCCCGCGCTGGTCCCTGAACTGCTTCTCAAGAACGTCGATGGTCAGGACCACCACTGAAGGAGAGGGAGGACGACTCCGCTGCCCACCCTCTGACTGTGGCGGGGAGTGACCCCCCGCCTTGGCGTCCTCGCTGAGGGCGGGATCCATGAGCTTTTCCGCTGGCTTGCGCTCCGCTTGCAGGGCGGAGCTGTCCGACTTGTCCGCAGTACTTTGTAGGTCACTGACGCTTCGGTGGATCTCATGATACGCCGGAGGCCTGATCATGGCGTGATCCCCAACACCCCCTTTGTCACCCGCCGGTTCCCTGAAAGCTTCCTTTCCGTAATCAAAGGCGAGTCTGCTGCAGGAGGAATAGCCAGCAGCACAGGGGGGCTTCTCCTGCGTCAGGAACTGCACACGTCCATGGCGGTACTGCTCGAACAGCTTCTGCTTGTCCACGGTGCTGGCCTGCGCGCTGACGTTCAGGTCTATCGGCGAGTCGTCGTGGACTCCAGCGTAGGGGTAGCGGTAGGGGACGTAGTGGGGGAAGCCGCTGGGGTCCACGCCGATACTGCAGTGGTTGTAGGGCCAGTAAGGCTCTGCCGACTGCGAGGTGAACTTGGGGGAGCAGAGCGCCTTGGACACGCTGAAGATGAGGGAGGCGAGGAGGGAGAGGAGGGCGCCCGTCACGGCCATGGCGAAGGACCAGGCGTACATGTGTTCCCGGGGCGCGTGCGGCACGTGGCGCTCGATGTAGCCCACGAACATCAGGTCGGCCATCAGCCCTGCCACACCTGCCCGCACAGGGTAGATCAGGTGTAATGGTGGGAATCGATACATTTTACTTGACACTGATCTCAGCGAATACCGTGACAGCATAACATGACAGCATCAGGGCCTTAAAGAGCTTAACCGTTACTATGACCTAGGATAGAGTTTGTAATCCATTCTATGCTATAAAATCCAACAACGCACTTTCTTTAAACGCGTTGGCACTTATATAAGGAAAACAGAAAGAGATGGACAAATACTTTTGCCGCGTAGACCGGGAAGAGCTTTGCCGAAGCCTAACCGCTTGCCTACAACCATCAGACGGGAGGCAACTGATGCAGCTTTCATCATTGCAGAGTCTCCATTGCGGGGACACGGGGACCAGCAGACAATTGTTGGCGTACGCAAGACCTTTAAAGAATGAATGGAAATGTTTATACCACCACCAATCACCATGCCCCCCTCCAACCCCTCTCCGATTGTAGCACATGCTTCTACATAAAGGCGGTGACTTCTAACTAAAGACACCCTAACATGTACTGTGGTTATCAAATGCACATCAGTTGTCTTGCGGGATCTTGCTCGTGAGACCCTCTTCCTACATCCACTTTTTCCCATTTATTTGTTTGGTTTTCTAGCGACAAGACCTGCGTGCTGTTCCCTCATGGCTTAGCAGATCTAGTGTGGCGTATATAGAGTTGTCCGCTCGCAGTAACGTCTTGGTACAACTGAAACTGAACCTGACATCATATAATTCAGGTTAATCGTTCTATGCGTTATTTCATCATTCCAGCGTGGACACATTGGCACTTCAAGATGTTTTATTGTCAGGAAGAAACACGCAGTCCTGCATATCCTCAAAATTCTCTTAGGATATTTTTTATCTGCTTCACAAAAACAAATGGGAACATATCTGATTAACAGAAATTTGTCAGATGACAAAAGGGTCATTGTGCACTTTCCTGCCACAGTAGAATGTGCTATTGAACCAAAGAAATGCGGTGTGCTTGCCTGCTGACCTTTCCCCTCCTCCCTCCCCCCCCCCCCTCCCCCCCCTCCCACTCCGCTTGTGAGAGTTTCCGAGTTCTGTGTGTGTGCGTGTGTGCGCGCGTGCCTCAATGTGGGTGTGTGTATGTATGTGTTTGTGTGTGTGTGTGTGCGTGCAGGCGTGCGTGCGCGTGCATGCGTATGTTTCCTTTGCAAATTTGAACGATTTACAAACGTAGGACCACTCACACCTTTTCAAACGGACCACACACCAATAAATTCAAAATCTATCGTTAACGATGGAAGTTACCGTCCGCTTTGCTGCAATATAGACAAAGTCTGCACAGTGCTGTATTAGGGAAAGACACAGGAGGGGTTAAAAAAGGAAACGTCGCCTACGCCCACACCTCCGATCACCGCCACCACTGCAGGCGTGGGGCACTTGCCGCGGTGACACTGCCTCTTGTCCGCACAGGTGATGGCCAGCAGCACGGCGATGAACAGTGCGACCAAGGACAGCAGCTGCACGGCCTGGATCGCCCGCCACAGACCTGGACATAGACAGGCAGGTGAGACTGACCATGTCCACATGTATCCCATGTGCACCCTTCCTCTCGAAGTTCACAAAAACAGCTTTCTCAGGCTTGCATGTACTTCTTGGTATGCTACTTGGAGAAAGTTGCTTTTTTTTTTTTAAGTACTTCACGCAGGACAGGGGGCGCGCGTGCATGGGGGGGGGGGGGGGGGGGGCGAGGGGGATAAATATGGATATCGCCACAAGATTTGAGTGACAATTACATGAACACACCCCACAAAAAGGCAGGAAGAGAGGAAGTAAGTTACAAAAAAGGAAAGGGGGGGGGGGGGGAGACTTATTAACATATAGTCCGTAAAGAAGTGTGATAGCCTGCTAAATGAAAGACGCTTGACGAATAATCCAGAAAGCTTGTTTCAATCAAGCGATTGTTTTCCCTATGGGACTAAACATAGACCTATGTGCAGTTTGCAGACGATCATTGGAGGGAAAACAAATACAAAACAAAAAAAAGAAGAACGAGGAAAGAGGGATGGAGATTTTTTATCATGTTAATAACATAAATCATGTCAGAAACAAGGTTGTCCCGATGTTCAGTTTACAAACGTCGTGTAAAAATGCAAGCATCAGACTTTTTTGTTAACCTTCTTTTACCTTTTCCAAAATCCCACTCTCATAAGGTACATAACATTTTGACACGAGTCAGTACTAAAACAGATGATTGTGTGAAAGAAAAAAATAAAATCTATAAGTTTGAAAAAAAAACGAGAGAGAGAGAGAGAGAGAGAGAGAGATGATCGGGAAAGGGAGGGCAAAGGGTGGGGGGGGGGGGCGGTTAGTTAACTAGAACAGATCCGTAGGAAAATCCCCATAGCACTTTGACAGCTCGCCCAAAGATAAAAGCAAAGAAATCGATGGGGCTGGGTGGCATGAGAGCTGGAAAGGCTATAGGGGAGAGAGAGAAGAGACGGGAGGCAGGGGAGCGGATGGAGGGACTGGAGGGGCAGGGGATGGGATATCAGGATGGGGGAAGGGGGAGGGCGTTGATTAACGGTTAAAGAAAGTAAAACTGGAAAAAAGATTCTTTTGGTCCCCACCCCTTCTGTCCCCATACACCAACCTCCCTCCACGTAAGCCCTTCTCACTTTCGCCCCTCTTCCTCTCCCGGTATATATATACGGGGGATGCTGTGTAAATGGCGAGGATAAGAAATACCTGATCTTCCCACAAGGCG
>CM065714.1:43780220-43792720 GCA_033310375.1 Conus canariensis
GCACAAAAAAGGGACATTGAAAAAAACAACAACTGCTGGATGGGTTACAGTCAGGAGTAGTGGTAGTAGTAATAGTAGTCGTAGTAGTAGTAATAGTAGCAGCAGCAGCAGTAGCAGTAATAGTAGTAATAGTATTAGAAGCAGTAGTAGTAGTGGTAACAGTTGCAGTGGTAGTAGTAGCAGTATAGTAGTAGTAGTAGTAGTAGCAGCAGCAGCTTCAGTAGTAGTAGTAGCAGCAGCAGCAGTAGTAATTGTGGTGATAGTAGAAGTAGCAGTTGTAGTTGCAGCATTTGCAGCTGCAGTTGTATTGAAAGTAGTAGGGAAGTGATAGTAACAGTAGTAGTGGTAGTAGTGGTGGTGGTGGTGGTAGTAGTTGTAGTAGCAGTAGCAGCGGCAGCAGCATTAGCAGTTGTATTAGAAGTCAAAAGAAAAGGTAGCAGTAGTAGCAGCAAGAACAAGAACAACAACAACAACAACAAGAGCAGTCATAGCATCAGCACCAACATTAGAAGTAGTAGCAGCAGCAGTAGAAGTTGCAATGGCAACAGCAGCAGTAGCAGTAGCAGCAGCAGAAAAACAAGTAATAGTGATAGGATAACAGGTGGCGGCAGCAGCAGTAGAATTAGCAGCAGCAGAAATAAAAACAGCAATGGCAGCAGAAGTAGTAGCAGCAACAACAGCAGCAGCCTCAGCAGTAATAGTACTACTTGAAGCAGCAGCATCAACAGCAATAGTCGAAGGAATAATGTAATGACGAGAAGAAGAAGAAGAGGAGGAGGAGGAGGAGGAGGGGAGGAGGAAGAAGAAGAAGACGAGGAGGAGGAGGAGAAGGAGGAGGAGGAGGAGAAGTAGAAGAAGAAGACGAGGAGGAGGAGGAGGAGAAGTAGAAGGAGAAGAAGGAGAAGAAGACGAGAAGGAGGAGGAGGAGCAGGAGGAGAAGAAGAAGAAGAAGAAGAAGAAGAAGAAGAAGAAGAAGAAGAAGAAGAAGAAGAAGAAGAAGAAAGAGACGGTTACGCCCATAGTCCAGTTACAGTGAAAATACCAGACGAATTTGGATGTTTACTTGCCCCTTTCCTTTGAGGATCAAAGCTAATCCCTTATTACCAAACTTCCCTTCAGTGGACCGAACATAAATAGTCACCACAGCGGCTAAATATGGACCGGGGAGGGGAAGAGAAGTAGGGAGCGGAAGAGAAGTGGGGAGGGGTGTCTGAGGGTTTGTGGAGTGGGTGGGAGGGGTGGAGCGGGAGGGAGAGGGAGGGGAAGGAGGGTGGGGTGAAGGAACGTGTTTGAACAGGGTAGGGTCAGTTTCTGGGGAATGTTGGCGGGTGACCCGGGGTTCACTCCCAGTATTACGACAACTCAGCTCCAAAGTGTGATCTTGTAAACAACACGGAAGAATGTGTGTGTGTGTGTGTGTGTGTGTGTGTGTGTGTGTGTGTGTGTGTGTGTGTGTGTGTGTGTTGTGTGTGTGAGCGCACGCGCGTGTGTGTGGGGGGGGGGGGGAGGGTGAGATAGACTCAAGAGAGAGAGAGAGAGAGAGAATGTATGTGTATGTAAGTGTGCGTTGATATGGGAAGGTAGGAGGGAGCGGTAGAATAGAGAGAAAGAAAAAAGTTGCTCGCGTGTGTGTGTGTGTGTGTGTGTGTATGTGTGTGTGTGTGTGTGAGAGAGAGAGAGAGAGAGAGAGAGAGAGAGAGAGAGAGAGAGACAGAGAGAGAGAGAGAATGTATGTGTAAGTGTGTGTTGATACGGGAAGGTAGGAGGGAGCGGTAGAATAGAGAGAAAGAAAAAAGTTGCTTGTGTGTGTGTGTGTGTGTGTGTGTGTGTGTGTGTGTGTGTGTGTGTGTGTGTGTGTGTGTGTGTATGTGTGTGTGTGTGTGTGTGTTCTGTGTGTCTGTGTGTCTGTGAGTACGGGAATAGGTAAGGGGAAGGGAGCGTGCGTGTGTCTGTGTCTCTGTGTGTGTGTGTGTGTGTGTGTGTGTGTGTGTGTGTGTGTGTGTTGTGTGTGGTGTGTCTGTCTGTCTGTATGTGTGTGTGTGCGTGTGAGTGAGTGTATGAGTGCGTGTGTGTGTGTGTGAGACGGAGAGAGAGAAGAAGAGATAAAAGAGAGAAGAGAGAGAGAGAGAGAGAGAGAGAGAGAGAGCCGGCTCACCTGTATACATACATGCATGCACGCTTGTATGTATGTGTTAACACACAGACAGAACAAACAGATACTGACACACCCCGTCAGATCGTACAGGAAAATTGAGCCAGTCTTTTCTTTTTCCTGTTTGTTTGTTTGTTTTTTTTGTTTTGTTTTGTTTTGTTTTGTTTTGCTGGGGGAGGGGGGGGGGGGTATGAAGAAGTGGGGTTTAATAAGTACGAAAGAAGTAAAGATGTCCTCTCAACGAGACCGCTGACCCGGCTCTGGGCAGATCAATGCAACTCACTTCACGTTGTTTATAGCCCAGTACTCAATACAAGGCGCATGGAGCCCTTTTAAACGATTTCGCTGCAGGGGGCCTCCACCCCCCCCCCCTCTCTCTCTCTCTCTCTCTCTCTCTCTCTCTCTGTCTCTCTCTGTCTCTCTCTCTCTCTCTCCACACACACACACACACACACACACACACACACACACGAGCGCCTGCGCATACGACAGAGAAGATGTGTGTGTGTGTGTGTGTGTGTGTGTGTGTGTGTGTGTGTGTGTGTGTGTGTGTGTGTGTGTGTGTGTGCGCGTGCGTGCGTGTGTGTGAATGTGTGTGCCCGTTTCTCTGTATGTCTGTCTGTGTCTGTGTCTGTGTTTGTGTGTCTGTTCAGTTTGTCGGCGTCTAAATGTCTGTGTCTCTGTGTCAATGTGAATGTGAGTGCTTGTTTGCGTGCGTGCAGGTACATGTGTGTGTGTGTGTGTGTGTGTGTGTGTGTGTGTGTGTGTGTGTGTGTGTGTTGTGTTGTGTGTGCGTGTGCGCGCGCGAGCGCGCATGCGCGTGCGTGAGAGAGAGAGAGAGAGAGAGAGAGAGAGAGAGTGTGTGTGTGTGTGCGTGCGTGCGTGCGTGCATGTGTGTGTGTGTGTGTGTGTGTGTGCGCGCGCGTGCGTGCGTGCGTGCATGTGTGTGTGTGTGTGTGTGTGTGTGTGTGTGTGTGTTGTGTGTGTGTGTGCAGACAAATTTATTTGAAGCCATGGGAAGGGTAGAATGAGGAAGGGAAGGCAGGGGGGAGGAGGGGGGGGGGGAACGACCGAAGGTCAAAATCAGCCAATATCATGGATGCGGGCAGGCGACGGGGCGAAAGGTATTAGGAAAGGCATATCTTACGCCACGTTTGATTCCCGCAATGTCACGGTCAACAACTTCACTGTCAAAGGGATTTATAACAATAAAAACAATCTTAACTAAATCTCTTCCACGCTGTCAACCCCAGTAAAGGACAATGACCACCAATACCTCAACCCCCACCAACCCCTGCCTCCAGCCCGGTAATCCACAAAAACCATTCCTCATCAGCACTGCGAGCGAGAATACCGACCATTTCAAGCACCAATCAGAATATGTTACTGTTTATAATCCATGAAGAGAAAACCAACGACAGCGCTTCCTTTTCGGATTTCCGTGCAACATTTCTTTTTCTTTCTTTTTTTTTTTCTTTTCTTTTCTTTTAAGTTGAAGTGGATTTCGAAAGGAACAATGCTGAATCAGATAAATATTATACGAAGCTGTTTCAAAATCGCCATTGTCTTTCATCTCAATACTTCTATTTAGATGTGTCTCGGGCTCCCTGGTTTGCCGACTTTTGTTAACTGCCTTGCCATTGGTCTCTGATAAGGCTGCTCTTCACCTGTCGGCGTCGGCTCACATGCTCCAAATCGTCTGAAAGTCTGGCCAGGGCGAACTATCTTTGGTCTGGCTGGCATCAAGCTCCTTGCCGCCGTGCCATGCACCGGCGGCTCACGTGTCCTGCCTGACTCGGGCGCTAATCGGTCGTTGTTTAACCTCCCTGGGTCACCCTGTGGGTAAACGTCTTGCTTCACTGGCAAGCCTTTGGACGTCTGTGGTCATTTCTGTGAGTCACAAACACACACGTACACATGCGCGCGCGCGCGCACGCACGCACGCACGCACGCACGAGCGCGCGCACGCACGCACGCACGCACACACACACACACACACACACACACACACACACACACACACACACACACACACTCACACCTCTACTCGTGCACACATGCACCTCTAGATGCACATGCACACACATGCGCGCTCACTCTCTCTCTCTCTTTCTCTCTCTCTCTTCAAACACACACACACACACACACACACACACACACACACACACTAACACACACTCAACACACACACACACTAACACACACTAACACACACACACACACACACACTACACACACACACACACACACACACACACACACACACACACACACACACACACACACACACACACACACACTAACACACTAACACACACACTAACACTAACTCTAACACACACACACACACACACCACACACACACACACACACACACACACACACACTAACACTAACACTAACACACACACATACACACACTAACACACACACACACAACACACACACACACACACACACACACACACACACACCACACACACACACACACACACACACACACACACACACACACACACACACATACACACATTTTTTGTGCAATGTCACCAACCGTCTGCTACACGCCGCCACCCCACCCACCACCCCCACCCCCACCCCCACCCCCTTCCTCCCATCCTCCTTTACCCCAGGTGGCATTACTTCCCTGAACACCGCTCCTTCCCGCTCCCCCACACAGGTAGAGTTTCAGTTGAAATTCAGCACAGTTATAATACCACACAGGTAGAGTTTCAGTTGAAATTCAGCACAGTTATAATACCACACAGGTAGAGTTTCAGTTGAAATTCAGCACAGTTATAATACCACACAGGGCGCATTCGCGGCTGTCAAAAAATCCCTAAAGTAGTCCTCCTGTCATGCAGACAAAAGGAAGCAAAAAGAAGCAGGATCATGTTCACCATTATCCACAGCAAGTCATTCGAACAGTATTACCGAACTGTTTAGAAGTGGTACATACAACTTCGACCTTCACACTGGAAGTAGTAACACACCAAAAATGTATTCACAAATATTTACAGCAAGTCATGCAAACAGATTTACCAAACTGTCTAAAAGTGGCAGATGCAACTTCGACCTTCACATTACAAGAATTAACAAATCAAAACTATCAGCGGAAATATAAACAAATGGTACCGCAAACAAAAGGTAAAAAGACCATAATTCAAGCAAAGCCATTGCAAATAATATGATTATGTGCTATTCCCTCTGAATAATGGCATGTCAATACACGGTATTCCTAGCCACTAATCAGACCACAACAGAAAAGCCAGCGCATGTTTTAAGTTATTCCAAAAGAAAACAAAATGTGTAGTGATAGACTTTCCAGAACAACTGCATGCAAGAATTGTTGAACAAAGATGGGCAGGCGTAGAAAGGCTTGTAGAACAAAGACAGGTCCAAAATCAGAGAGAAAAATGAACGGCAAAAAAGGAGGAGGTATAAAATCGTCAAGGAGAGCGACTAGCAAATAATTTCCAGATGTGAATGTACTTTGCACTGAAAGATTACCAGCATCTTCATGGTGGGGAACGAAAGAGAGGTAGGGGCGGCGAAGGATACATATGTTCATACACATACCACCGTGCGCGCGCTTGCGCTCGCACGCGCGCGCGCGCGCGCACTCACACACACACACACACACACACACACACACACACACATGCACGCACGCACGCACGCACGCATGCACGCACGCACGCACGCACACACACACGCACACAACACACACACACACACACACACACGGAGGCGCCCGCGCGATTAATACGTATAGCATACACTCACGCAAGCACACACTACCACTCATGAACACACACTCATGCATATACTCACTCACGCACTGACCCACAAATTCACAGCTACGCAATACACGGTGATGTGTGTGTGTGTGTGTGTGTGTGTGTGTGTGTGTGTGTGTGTGTGTGTGTGTGTGTGTGTGTGTGCGTGCGTGCGTGCGTGTGTGTGTGTGTGTGTGTGTGTGTGTGTGTGTGTGTGTGTGTGTGTGTGTTGTTTGCTAGAGAAGGAGAGAGAGAGAAAGGGTGTGTGTGTGTGTGTGTGTATGTGTGTGTGTGTGTGCGCGCGCGCGCGCGCGTGCGCTAGAGAAGGTGTGTGTGGGGGAAGGGGGGGGGAGTGACGGTGCGCAAGTGCACGTTCGTGCATGCATGCGGGCTCCTACACGTGAGTATTTGAAAGAGACTTTGTGATCGTCAGAATGCTCGAGTCACACCTGGATGCCCCTGGACCTCTTCCAAACAAGCTGTGCTCTGTCGCTGGAAGTTTTCAGACCTCCTGCCGATGAATAAATGATCTGGATTCCTGCCAGACTAAATAAACAGGAAGACAAGTGGACGATGGAGGGAGGGGACGTGGGAAAGAAATGGAGGGGTGAGAGGGGAGCACTGGAGAGTGGAGGAGGAAGTGGAGGGGGAGGGGGTGGTAAAGACAAAGTTGACGGTGTGGGCGAAAGAAGGAATATGAGAAAGAGGAAGTGGGTGGCGGGGGAGGGGGGTGGGGGGTGGGGGAGGGTGTGTGGGTGGTGCCAAACGCTGGAGGGTAAAAAAAGCATAGTGGCAGTCGAAGTGATAGAGGGGGGAGTGGAGAAGAATGGGAGGCTAGGGGGGGGGAGAGGGGTGGGGGGTGGGCAAACGCTGGAGGGTGTACAAGACAAGTTAGTTGGGCAGTAAGAAGTGATAGAGAGGGGTGGGGGGGGGGAGAGATGGGAGGCTAGGGGGGGGGGAGGGGTGTGGGGGGTGCCAAACGCTGGAGGGTAAACAAAAGCATAGTTGGCAGTAGAAGTGATAGAGGGGGGGGGGGAGAGATGGGAGGCTAGGGGGGGGGAGGGGTGTGGGGGGTGCCAAACGCTGGAGGGTAAACAAAAGCATAGTTGGCAGTAGAAGTGATAGAGGGGGGGGGGAGAGATGGGAGGCTAGGGGGGGGAGGGGTGTGGGGGGGTGCCAAACGCTGGAGGGTAAACAAAAGCATAGTTGGCAGTAGAAGTGATAGAGGGGGGGGGGGGGAGAGATGGGAGGCTAGGGGGGGGGGAGGGGTGTGGGGGGTGCCAAACGCTGGAGGGTAAACAAAAGCATAGTTGGCAGTAGAAGTGATAGAGGGGGGGGGGGGGGGAGAGATGGGAGGCTAGGGGGGGAGGGGTGTGGGGGGTGCCAAACGCTGGAGGGTAAACAAAAGCATAGTTGGCAGTAGAAGTGATAGAGGGGGGGGGGAGAGATGGGAGGCTAGGGGGGGGGAGGGGTGTGGGGGGTGACCAAACGCTGGAGGGTAAACAAAAGCATAGTTGGCAGTAGAAGTGATAGAGGGGGGGGGGGGAGAGATGGGAGGCTAGGGGGGGGGGGAGGGGGGTGGGGGGGGTGCCAAACGCTGGAGGGTAAACAAAAGCATAGTTGGCAGTAGAAGTGATAGAGGGGGGGGGGGGAGAGATGGGAGGCTAGGGGGGGGGAGGGGTGGTCGGCGCCAAAGGTACGTCTGGCACGGAACCGACAGACCATGGAGAAACGACGACTCGACTCGCATGAGACCCAGGCGAACCAGGATCGCAAATAGTTCGGTGAATACGCTCGAGAGATTTCGAGTCACTTTGTTGAAAGCGGCGCGCATGAGAGACAGACCATAGTGGATCTGATATGGTTTTCTAATTGGCTCCTCTTGACGGGATAGAAAGAGGTTGAGCACATAAAAAGATAGGGTACGAAGACAGTCTTGGAGCCGGAATGGCATTGTCGTGCTGTGATCCCTGTGTCTGAGTTACTTACCTTGTGGCTCTTCAATCTCGAAAGTACAAACAAAAATTATACACATTCGGAAAATAAATATCACACAGGGAAAAATACATGTGCCGAACGGTTTATGTGGTGAAAAAGAAAGGATAACAGGATTACCCAACGAAGAGATTGAGAAAGATTTTGTAAAGAGTGTAATCGAAGAAAAACGAAAGGAAACGGAAAAGAAAAAAAAAAAGAAACAAGAAACGAATCAATTGAGAAAAGCAAGGAGAAAGTGAATAAGAAGGAAAGCAAAAACCCTAGAATCTAAATAAGAAAGAAGGAATAAATTTAACAGCAAAGAAAGGAAAAAAAGAGAAAGTTTGACATAAGTGACCATCATGGGAGTGACAGGTTTCAAAGCACGTCCTCTCAGCTACAGAGTATCCGCCATACTGGCTGTCGTCTTCGGTTTGATGCTGGCGGTGGGAGTGGCTTCGCCTTACTGGCATCAGTCGTCAGGGGGCAGCACCTATGGAGGTCTGTGGAGCCGATGTGATGCTGAGGCGGGGGAATGCTTTGACAGGACTGCGGATGCTTCAGAAGGTAAAGGAGTCTTGTTTGGGGAGGTGGTTTGTATTGCCCAATTTGTAGTCAGATAATTTGAGTTCGAGTCTCAGTGTAACCCAACACAGAAATCGTTATTTTTTCCTGCCCATCTGAATGTGTTGTTCCAGTGATATCATGTGGTGTAAAATGGATCCTTTACCTGCAGTCTCCTGTAGTGGTGTATATGGACGTTAAACCAAAATGTAACTTACTTCTCATCCTGCGTGCCCTTCATCTCTTTATTGTTGTTTTTGTCATAGATCTTGTTGTCATCCTCATTGTTGATGTTGATATTGCTCTCGTTTCTTCCTCTTCTTTTTCTTCTCTTATTAATCTTACCACTTCTTAAAGCATTTACTTCCCCTCCTTTTTCCACTTCTTCTTCTTCTTCTTCTTTTTCTTCTTCTTCTTCTTCTTCTTCTTCTTCTTCTTCTTCTTCTTCTTCTTCTTCTTTCTTCTTCTTCTTCTTCTTCTTCTTCTTCTTCTTCTTTCTTCTTCTTCTTCTTCACAAGCTGACGTTACAACTGTTTGAGTTATTGTTGAATTCTTTATATTTTCGTTATTGCTTTCTCCTTTGGACTCTCTTTTCTTTGCTGCTTATGGTGTGTTTTATGTAACTTTTATAGGGCGGAATGATTAAGGCAAAACAAAACAAACAAAAAAAGAAAGAAACAAACAAAAGCCTCTAGTGAGTCAAATTCTTTACCAATTAACTATTCATTCTTTCATTCATATATTCATTGATTCATTCCTCTTGCTTATCCATTTTATCCCTTGTAAAGCATTCGTATCAATATTCTTCTGTTTCTTTTTCTTTCTTTAATTTTCTTGTAGCATATATATTTTTACTTTTAATGAAACATTCCTGTCTATATTCCGTTGCTCCTCCCCCCCCCCCCCCCAACTCCCCATTTCTTCTTCTTCTTCTTCTTCTTCTATATTTCTCTCTCCCCCTCCTTCCCTCTCCCTCCCTCTCTCTCTCTCTCTCTCTCTCTCTCTCTCTCTCTCTCTCTCAACTAACCTGTTCATTAGTCAAGTAATCAATGAAGTGTGGTGTGTGTGTGTGTGTTGTGTGTGTGTGTGTGTGTGTGTGTGTGTGTGGTTGCAGACTGGTGGGTGTGGGTCCAGGTGCTGGAAACCCTGGGCCTGCTGTGCGTGACCGTGTGCTGCGGTGTCATCCTCTTCGAGAACTGCTTCAGCGACAACTCCCCCTTCCTCCTGCAGGAACTGTTGGGGATGCTTGGAGGTAGGTCATTTTTTTTTTTTTTTACTTTTATTGTGCTGATTATATTCTGAGTCATTCTTTATTCGCTGCTCTTTCTGGCCATTTGTTAGTCAGCCACATCTAGGCTAGTCCTCTCACAGCTCCACACCGGAAGTGCATAGGGAGTAGTTAGGTCACCATAAAGAAGAACCCGACACAGGTACTGCCACAGTGAAAATGCCGATATTCCCCCCTACCAATCAGAAACGTTGTTATTTTTGGTTCATGAGGGACAGAAAATAATGGCTGAGCATAGTTCATAAATTTTTTCACTTTCGACCTCTTGGCCTTTAGACAACATCTATCTTGTTTACATTGAAGATGAAATGGGTTTGGGACGGAAATAAGCTGAATCATTACTCACGATAGTTCACACTTCGTCTTTGATTTTTATGTTGTGTATCATTTTATTAAGAAAAAAAGATTGTATATGTCAGGCTATGTCCAGTTCTTTTTCCCTTCGTTCGGATTGGGAGACGGACACCGCGGCGATCATCTGTTGCTGCTGACCTGTTAACAGGGAAGTTGCCGGTTCTGTAGGAACTCTTCTTCGTGGGAATCGAGAAAACGCATTTCGCAGCTGGCAGTTCTGTAATGTTTATCAGTTAAAAAAAAAAAAAATTAGACTCCGTCGCGTGAAAGGAGCGCTGGCAATGTTGGTGACGAACGGAGCTTTTAAGTAATTTTTTTCTTGTGTCAGCAGTGTACTAAAGCACGGTTTGAATTCACAGTCGTTAGCCAATAACTGAAACTGAACATGCACTGCTACGTCCACTTCTCCGTTGGCACAGGCCGAGAAGACTGCCCGCAGTTTGGGGGAAGATCTCGGGCAACAGCTCAGCTTCACGACAAACCTCCGCGTAATTTCAATGACGTCGGTTAACACGCAACTAGAAAGAGAAAGATACACCCGAAATGGTTGATGACAGTGCAGTGAAGGTCTGCGGCGTTTGTTCAGATCCGACCTGTGCTGGACACTCCCCCCACCCCCCCCCAACCCCCCCCCCCCCCACCCCCCACTCCTCCCCTCACCTCTCCCAGCTGACGACACTAATCGCTGAGTCGCGGAGCCCGTGTGATAACAGGCGTCCGCTTTTCGGACGGCTAGGTGCCAAGATGTTTGTAACCGTTACTGGCTGGCTGGCTCAGTCGCTAGAGCCGAGTTCGCAGTCAAATAGTACGAGTTGTAACAACTATGCTAGCGACCAACATAGGAACTGACATTTTCGCTACCGATGTGTTGTCGTTCTGGTGGTACAATGTAGTGTAAGGTAGGCTCCCCCTCAGCCACTGTGCTAGGATTAGTCATCCTGGTCTGCCATATTACCTTTACTGGATGTGAACGTTAGACATGAATGTAACAAACGTGGAGATCATGTTTACCAGCGTGCTCTCTCTCTCTCTCTCTCTCCTCTCTCTCTCTCTCTCTCTCTCTCTCTCTCTCTCTCTCTCTCTCTCTCTCTGGTTATGTGCACACCAGAGAGGGTGCAGAGAGGGAGATGGCGGATAGGAGGGAATGTGGGGGTTGGGGGTGGGGGTAACAAAGAGGCTGGAGGAGTGAAGGATGAATGAATGGAGAGGGAGAGAGAACCAGTGTGTGAGAGGACGGAAGTAGGAGTTCTTTGCGGCAGTCTGTTAAAGTGACAAAAACAAGCAAATAAACAGAGAAATTGCTATCATAAACTCAGGTGATGAAGCAAACGAAAGAAGACACAACAGCACACACAAGACCAAAAAAGACAAACAAACAAATGAAATAAAAGCAAAAAAAAAAAAAAAAAGGCATCAAGGGCAGAAAAAGAGCGTTGTAAAAACCAACAAAACAAACCAACCGAACATCCACACCAACAGAATACACTTAGCACACTCTTTCTCGGAGGGATGGGGGCCGATGGAGCGGGGGCTGGGGGGGGGTGTGGGGGGTTCCGAGGGTGGGGGGAGCGGTAGAACTGTTCGTCCAATCAAACATAAACTGTGATTTTCTTTTCCCTCACCCTTCCCACTCAGGTCTGCTCGGACTGATCGGCTGCATCATCTTCGTCGTCAAGACAGAGTCCCGCTCCGACAGCATCTACGCAACCTACGCCTGGTCCTTCTACTTCGCCATCCTCGGCACCGCTGTCGTCTTCATCACTTCCTTCGTCATCCTCATCGGCGGCAAAACGGCGCATAAGTCACTGAGCCTGAAGCGGGCGGATGGCCACATCTCTCCTGAGCCCGTCCGGCGATTTTCGCACTTGTGGGCGCGAGAAAGTCCCGCCACACCGGAAGGCGCGCGCAAAGCTCTGGGATCGGCGCAGTCACGTGACGGTGGGGTCACGTCATTTCCGCCACCACCGAAGAACCTAAAGCCTCTCTGCGAAACGAGCGGCGCGGCTGAGTTGGGAGAAGAAATGGGTGTTGGTGATAACAATTAAAGGGCGCTCATAATCTTCGCAATTTACCTATTTGCACGCGTATTTACAGACACGCATGCACAAACACACATAAACAAAGACAGGTACACACTATGCACACACGCATACGCACATGCACGTGCAAGCAAGCAAGCAAGCAAGCAAGCGCACACACACACACACACACACACACACACACACACACACACACACACACACACACACACACACACACACACACACACACACATACACCATGCTCGTCATGACATATCCTACATCAAAAAGTATCCTGTGTAAAGTCTCTGCCCTTCAAAGTCGTGCAAACTAATTTTCGCTTTGTTGTGCTTTGGTTCTACGAG
>CM065714.1:43800220-43807720 GCA_033310375.1 Conus canariensis
TGTGTGTGTGTGTGTGTGTCTGTCTGTCTGTCTGTCTGTCTGTCTGTCTATTGGTGTCTGTGTTTGTGTCTGTCTGTATATGTAAGAACCAGAAGAACAGTCTTTTCATGTCTTATTACACACACACACACACACACACACACCACACACACACACACACACACACACACACACACACACACACACACACACACACACACGCACGCACACACACACACACACACACACACACACACACACACGCACGCACAAACATGCACATACACGCACACACATCTATATTTGTCTTTCTCTCTCTGTCTCTGTGTCTGTGTATGTGAGTGTGTGTGTGTGTAACGCAGGCCTAGTGCCCACGAAACCAAGACCCACACCCTTTCCCACTCTTACTCTAACACTAACCCACTAACACAGTTCAATTTCCAACATTTAATGACACTTCATTGTACACAAATCCACAACAATAAAATCACACGACAAAAAAAAAAAAATATATATATATATATACGCGCGCGTGCGCGCAAGCACGCGCAGGTGCGGAGATCGCGCACACACACACGCGCACACACATATACACACACACACTTATATACACACACGCACGCATGCACGCACGCACGCACGCACGCACGCACGCACGCACACACACACACACACACACACACACACACACACATACACACACGCGCGCGCGTGAGCGCCCGCGCGTGTTTGCGCACGCACACACACACACACACACACACACACACACACACACACACACACACACACACACACACATACACACACACACACACACACACACACACACACACACACACATACAGAGAGAGAGAGAGAGAGAGAGAGAGAGAGAGAGAGAGAATGTTGACAAGGACAATTAAGATGACATTTATATGTTCTCCTTCGACCGTGACCTGTAACCTCGGTACCTTAATGGAACAATATTCATTACCATTGAAACAGGGCTGTCTTCGAATGTCGTAATGTATTTATGATGCAATATCGCATGCATGTATGTCACGTTTTACATGTAATTGATGTTCGTAACAACTTCACTACTTTCCGTGTGTCAATGTGTAAAATGAAAGGAGGGGGGGGGGGGAGGGAGGGAAGGAGGAGGGCAGACTGAAAAATCACGGAAGAAAGATGATGGTATCGACAACGGCGATTTCAACCTTTTTAATGACGTCAGCGGCGACGCTGATTGTTGTGATAATGATGATACTTATCTGCATGTTGATACAAATGTTCATCTGTTCCGGTTCCATCACTCCCCTTTTCTACGCCCCCCTCCCCCCCCCCCTCCCCCCCTTCTCCGCCTCGCGTTCCCTCTTCCCCTCGTGCCCTTCGACCCCCACCCATTACTTCAATGCTCTCCACCCCCTCCCTCCGCCCAGGATCTTATCCCCATTCTTCCGTTCCCCTTCCCATCTAGCTTCACCCCCACCCCTCCATCCCATCCCTCCACCCTCCGTCCTATTTCCTTCTCCGTCGCCCAAGGAGCGAAATACGCACGGGGTATTGATCTTTTCTTTGATATTTTGCCTGAAAAAGATGTTATCACAATAGGCCTTCAGCTCTTCTGTTTTTTGCAGGGTGGTTTTTTGGTGTGTGTGTGTGTGTTTTTTCCCCAACCCTCTGATAATGCCATTTTCCAGCGAGCTGTTATGTTTAACATTACGAAAGGACAGTCGACTGTGTGGTTTATGTGAGGCGCTTGAGTGGACACGTATGAACAGATAGATAGATGGATGGATACGCAGGTAGATAGATAGATAGGTAGATAACAAACGGACAGAGACAGATCAATAGATAGAGAGACAGACGGACAGGACAGACAGGCATGCAGACAGAAAGACAGACAGATAGATAGAAAGACAGTCAGACAGACAGATATATAGATAGATTTGTATGTATGTATGTACAGTTATCTATAAATACAGATACATACATGCATACATACATATTTAGAGAGAGAGAGAGAGAGAGAGAGAGGAGAGAGAGAGAGCTTGCCGGTGTAACAGCCCATTATTACCCCGGGGTAAGTCTGGGCTAGCCTGCTTTTACCCCCGGGGTCATTCCAGGACTAGCTGGAACATACCCCCCCCCCCTAGTTGGAAGTGACCCCCCCCCCCCCAGTCATCTATATTGTACAAGGTACACAGGCACTCAGGAGACACTAATTAGCTGTAAAAACAGTTAAAATCTCTGATATACATTAAAGTGACCAATGGTCAGTGACACTGACCACTGGTTGTCTGCATTGCACAAGGTATACAAACACTCATGAGACACTGATTAACTGTAATATAGTCGAAATATCTCATTTACGTCATAGTGACCAAAGGTCAGTGGCACTGACCACCAGTCGTCTGCATTGTACAAGGTACACAGGTACTCGGGAGACTATAATTAGCTGTGAAATAGTTAAATCTCCGATTTACGTCATAATGACCAGTAGTCAGTGGCACTGACCACAAGTAATCTACATTGTACAAGGTACACAAGCACTCGGGAAACACTAATTAGCTGTTAAATAGTTAAAATCTCCGATTTACGTCATAATGACCAGTGGTCAGTGGCACTGACCACTAGTCATCTGCATTGTACAAGCTAAGGTACACAGGTACTCAAGAAACTCTAAACCCCCGGGGGGGGGGGGTAAGTTCCAACTAGGGGGGGGGGGTAAGTTCTAGCTAGTCCTAGAATGACCCCCGGGGGTAAAAGCAGGCTAGCCCAGACTTACCCGGGGTAAGTTCCAGAGGGGGGGGGGGGGGGGGTAAGAAACGGGCTGTTACACCGGTCTTTGCACGATCTATGACAGACAATAATGTTGTCTAAAGTCGCTAAAGTCGGTCAGGTGTAGAAAGAGTTAACAACCTATCTACTGCAATCTGAAACTAACAGAGGAGAACTGCCCTCACCTCCTCTCCCCCCCCCCCCCCCCCCCCCCCTCTCCATTTCCCCTGCCGTCACATTGACACCATTTTAGTCCCCTATTATCGCATGCATCAATGCTCTTTGACACGACATTTCAACCCTTTGAAATGATATTTCGGTCGCCCAAATGCACTACCCAAAAGGGTGCAATCGATGCGCTTGATTTTTAGACGACTATGATATGATTCCGTTTCATCATGCATACACGCACACGCATGCGCACGCGCACTCGCACACATGCACGCACGCACTTATACACGTACACGCTCGCGCACGCGCACGCATACGTGCACGCGCACGCAGGCGCGTGCGCCCGCACGCATACACGCGCGCGCGCAGGCGCTCCAACTCTTGCACACATTAACATCGAAGTGAAAAGCCTCAACACAACCGTCGATCTCAGAATTTCCCAACGCATCGTTTCCATGTTAGACACGATCGTCTAAACATTTATGTGTATTTATTGATTGATGATTCATTTATTTGTTTCTTGGTTTATTTGTTCATAATCGTTTTCGTTGCACACATTTGCTAAAGCCATAAAGGGGTCTGGTTATGTATTCTGAGACCCTGAAGAATCTGAAAGTGGGAGCTTTTGGTTCGTTTGTTTGTTTGTTTGCTTGCTTGCTTCCTTATTTGTGTTTCGTTCTGTTTTCTTTCGTTTAACGGCAAACCAATAATGTAGTGACAGTTTTTCTAAAACCAGTCACAAGATTTAATTATTTCTGGCACAATATATATTTTGATGATCGTTTTACTCAAAACGGTCACCGAAGTCAGTTCTTCCTGGTATTGTTTACATAAAAAAAAAAAAAAAAATATATATATATATATATATATATATATATATATTGTGACGGATCGTTTCCCGTCCGGTCACAAATTTTCATACAACCGTGCTTACCGGAAGGTAGTTGTCCGGAAGCCGGTTGGAAAATTCAGCTGACTGCCGCTCACCTGCGCACTGTTAAAAGCCGGGTGAGTTGAACCGGTTACGCAGTGTGCAGTGATTCCGGCAACGCGACAACACAGAAGGCCGAAGAGGGACTCAGCTATTTTTGGTGGCAGTCAGGTATTTATCACCACAATGTTTATTTATTAGCAAACCGAAACCGTGTTCCCGGTTAGGAGCGTCTGAAACTTCCTCAGCGCACTTGTGAAGGTTTTGTTTTTTAAAAAAAAGTATTTGTTGTGTTCTGTTATCCTATGACTTGATAGGGTAACAAAACGAAATTGTTTCGGAAAACATGAATAGATGAAGTGAGTGTTAAAGGAAGTGGTCTTCAGAAAAAGAAAAAAAAAGATTTTGTTTATTCTGTGACTTAACTAGTTATGAACTTCATGATGAAAAAAGGTGTTTATTACAATGTGCTTTGCGAGAAGAGGGAGAGTTTTGATGCTAGAGATAATAAGCTCCCAGAGTGAGCAACATAGACTTTTTGCTGGTTTTTATTTTTGATGTGGATGAGTATTTAACTCACTCTTGACATACATACTGAATAATTGTGTTGGTAAACAAGTGTTGTGGAAATCTTTGCCTTACATATATTGAAGTAGATGAATCTTTTTGAAAAGAAACCTTTTAAAAATCTGGTGATTATATGAAATGAAATGAACATTCGTGTCGTGTTACAAGAAAAGAAATGAACATTGTGTCGTGACGTTTATAAGCTACACACAAAAAGTTAAGGATCACTTTCACAAACATTCATAACTGTCAAAATAAGAAAGTCAATGCGTTGAAGTTTGGCCAACATTTAATTCCATTCTTTAGTGATAACGATACACAACTGCCTTCAATCTCGAGCAATCGTTTGGTGTGTACATTTGATTAAAGTGGGTACGTATCCAAACTTGATTTCCCAAAGTCACTGAAATCACAAGACGGGGCATACTGATGCTCCCAAAAGCTCAGTAATGCGTGTAACCACCATGGCTGTTCTGGCACTCGACGCAGCGAGTCCTCATCGAGTTGACCAGGTTGGTGAAGATCCTCTGTGGAAGCGCCTGCCACTCAGCCTGCAGCATCTGGTAGAGGTGTTGGGCATCCCTGGAAGGGGGGTGGCTCCTCACTTTGCGATCCAGCTCATCCCAGAGGTTCTCAATCGGGTTGAGATCGGGACTGCATGCTGGCCACTCCATTCTGTTGACTCCAGACTGCTGCAGGAAGTCGTTGACCACCCTTGCCCTGTGGGGGCGAGCATTGTCATCCTGGTAGACAGCCCTCGGTCCCATCTGCTGCAGTGTAGGCACAGCCAGCGGTCGAACGATCTCATCCCGGTATCAGATGCCAGTCAGGTTACCCTGTACATGATACAAGGGTGTTCTGTGGTTTAGGCTGAAGGCCCCCCAGACCATTACAGAACCTCCACCAAAGGCCACCTTTTCTTGGACAGTGGCGTCAGTAAAGCGTTGCCCTGGGCGCCTCCAGACCCTCAGTTGGCCGTCGTTGTGGTGAAGGGTGAAGCGTGATTCATCACTGAACAGGACCTGGGACCATTGCTGACGTGTCCACCTCACGTGACGTGCGCAGAAGGCGCGGCGTGCTGCCCTATGGGCTGGAGTTAAGCGTGGCCGTACTGCTGGGCGACGAGAACGGAGATTAAACCCATGTAGGCGGTTCCGTATGGTCTGCTGGCTGATGTTGATGTTAGTAGCCACCCTGAACTGCCTTTGAATTATGCTGGAAGAGGCTGTTCTTGTCTGCAGGGCTTGTCGTTCAATGAGACGATCGTCACGTGGGGTTGTCTTCTTCGGTCGACCAGATCTGCGTCTTTCATGGACAATCCCAGTGGCTGTGAAGCGTTGAATCAGTCGGACAATGACCGAGGACACATGAAGTCGCCTGGCCACTTCTCGCTTGGGAACACCATCTTGGAACCATGCAACAGCTCGTCACCTATCCAACTCAATTAATTTTCGTCGTGGAGGCATTGTCAGATCAGGCCTACTACTGGTGGAATGTCTTCTTATATAGCCAAGCGAGCGACAGCATCTCACACATAAACAGCAGTGCTTGCACGTGCATAATGGTTTTTCCATCTGGCAAGTGCAATGTGTTCAGGCAGAACGGTCCAAAACAAGGTCATTTTTCGCAAGTTTCCGCTTTTCCGTTTGCGGCCCAGCTCAGTAGTAGAGAATCCCGTGCAATTTTCGCACTAACACAACATCGTCCACTTACAGCTGAACAAGAATTCATGACAATTTGGCTGGACTAAGAAATAAATAACAGTAGGGAACTGAGTTTATTACGCACCTGTTTTCACATACCGATCCTTAACTTTTTGTGCGTAGTATAGTTTGATGAAAAGTAATTATTAATTGTGTGTAATGAAAGTAATCATTAATTGTGTGTAATGAATTGTATTCATGATTTATTGAAGAGGGTCTAGGTGGAAATCCTTTCCCCAGTTTGGAAAACTAAATTCTGAAAGGTTTATATGGAAATCCTTTCCTGTTGTAGTGTTATGATTCCGGAAAGGGAATGTTGTAGTGTTATGATTCCGGAAAAGGGAATGTTGTAATGTTGAAGAAAAAAAATATGCTGATGTTTGTCTCAAGTTCTAGCGAAATATGATGTGGCTAATGAATATGAATGTAGTCGTGATTGTAATGAATAGTAGCCATGATAATCAAGGTAGTTAATCAGTTTCCCCCAGGTAGAAGTGTTCCCTGGACTGAGGGGGACTGGCTGCCATTTTACGAGGGTCAGGGCCGTAGCCACGTTCTACCCCCTTGTTCTCCGCCTTTTGTCGGCGTGGAGAGGTCGGCCTGAGTGCCGATAGCCACCCTACCTGCCACTGCGCCCGGGATCGACTACTCGCTGAGCCAGTTGGGCTGGAGACGCCGCTGCTGCCAAGCCAGAGCGCTGCTCCTGTGTTTGAACCAGCGACCTGTTGGCGAGGCCGTCGCTGTGTTGTGTGTGAGCCACAACTCCTGTGTGAGACTGTCACCTCGTCGCCGGCAGAGACGCCGCGAGTGTGCTGGTGTAATTTTTTTTAGCCACAGCTCTGAGGTTTTTTTTTAGTCCTGTGTCAGACTTGACTTGACGTTGTCGTCATCTTCTTCGTCTTCGTCGTAGTCGTCGTCTTCGTCGTCGTTGGAACCAGCAGCGCCAACGAACAGATACATATGGATATATTTTGTGTGTACGCCTTGTGGTTGGCGTGCCGACCTATTAATGCTTTTGCCTTTATATTATATGTGTTTGTCTAATGGCTCGGGCAGCATAAAGCAAAAAGAAGTGTTGTTCTGTTGCCTGGCTGTCAATGTTCGGGTGAGTGGGTGTGTGTATGTGAATTAGAAAAGTCGTGCATGCATCCATAATTTCTGTGTGAGTCTGACAGTCAGACACCTGCAGACACCACCCATACCATCTGTAACATATATATATATATATATATATATATTATATATATATATATAATCAGTCACTGGTCGCTGTATTCTCAGTATTCCGACGTGTGTTCGTAGCACTCAAATTTAAGTCAAATTTACGACATCGTTACTATCTTTGGAACGCATTCTTTGCTTACTACATGTTAGAGACATGCATACATA
>CM065714.1:43810220-43812720 GCA_033310375.1 Conus canariensis
TGCCTAATCTTTAAGTAGAATGTCCAATCATCGAACAATTTAGCAGCTTTTCTAAATAATTGCATGCTTCGCACCTTGCCGAACGTGAGCTGGCTATGGATGAGATGGAAAGGATAATTGAGAGAGATAGGCGGACAGAGACAGACAGACAGACAGACGGACAGACGGATAGACAGACAAAGATGTAGAAAGAAGAAGAAAATAAAGATGATGACAGCGATGATGAATGGAGAGAAACAAAGAGAGAAGAAGAGGATGGGAGAGAAAAAGAAAAGGGAAGAGACAGACAGACAGACAGACAGACAGGCAGTGATTCAAATTCAGATACAGATCAGTTATTCATAATATAATAGGGTACCGCACTTAATGAATTGGTTATGTGAACGTGAAAACGCACTCTGGTAAGGCACAACATATTACAATACGGAACAAAATGCGAATCAGTGTATCATTGTCAAGGAGTGACAGTTTCTATAAAATTAAATGCTGTGTACGACCCCTACCCCACCCCAGCCGCCATCCCACCCACCCCCAAAAATAATAACAATAATAACAGTAATAAAATGACAAATTCAGGAGATATCGATGATAAAAGGGGACTCAATTTAAACAAAAATGGCTTTCTGTAATGTGTGAGCTTTACACATACACACACACTTTTCTCTAATGCTCATGGGAGCTGGACAGCAAAGAACGATTTTTTTTTTGCTTTCCTGTGATTTTTTTCTTCTTTACTTACAGGACAAAGTGTGCATAGTTATTTCATGTTCAATATCTGAAATAATGGATAGCTAATTCAGATATTCCCACGTGAGAGCAAAACTAGAATTCCTGGACCGCCAAACGAATGGAACAAAGTAACAAAACAGACGTTGCGCGTTTCGACCTATCGTTCTTCTTCAGGCAGGATAAATAGCGTTCAAAACAATGAAAACCAACGAATTAACGCATCATCAGAACATGTCAGGCCTCATATTTTGAACTCAG
Source organism: Conus canariensis (assembly GCA_033310375.1). Taxonomy (NCBI): domain Eukaryota; kingdom Metazoa; phylum Mollusca; class Gastropoda; order Neogastropoda; family Conidae; genus Conus; species Conus canariensis. Next base: position 43,811,208 of record CM065714.1, read on the forward strand.
TTGCCTTTATCTTACATTAGAGATAAGTACATTAATTACTGTATGCATTTTTATTCACGTTAGATTACTGTAGTTCACTTCTCGCCTACTACTCACTGAAACTCCTAAGGCCTCTCCAAACTTCTGCAACCAAACTTATCCTTAAAACACGAAAGATTGTTATCCTTGAAAACTAATCTGAGGACATTCCTTTTCGAGCGTTCTTTTCCTCGCTGTCCTCCTTGCCAATGTGCTGGTTCGTGGGAGCGGGCGCACAACTAACCCTGGAGCAACAATACGTCAGTACAAAAATTCAGAAGACACTTATTAACACAATGCACACCAGAGCTACAAGAAACGTTCAAAACATATCGCACAAAGGGGAGGCATGCAAACAAAACAAAATGGTAAACAAAGAAGGGGGGGGGGGGGCCTTTCGTTCAAAATTGAGCTGGCTGCCCTCATTCAAGGTGAAAGGGATCGAGGCAGAGGTGGGGAAGAGGGGGAGGAGAAAGGGGAGGGGGAGTAAAAATAAATGACAATACTATCGTCGTCCGTATCAGTTTGTGTAGCATCTAACTTCGAGCCAAACGTCCGGCAGTCATAAGGATGATCCAGAAATCTGCTCAAGGAACATACCCCCGAAAAAAGAGTACCAAGGATACAACTGGGAAAAAGAAAAACAGAACCCGGTAATTCTCACAAATGAAGGCGTTAACGAGCAAGCACACGCTACACTACATCTTCAGTTCACAACGGTATTCTACCGGGCCAGAAATCTGCACAGTAACCCTTCTCTTTGTTTTTAATAGACTTAAGTCATCAAAGTGCACCCCCACTTCTTTTTGCCAGCTGCTGAAACTCTCCTGGAGAATTTTGACGGGTGTATTAATCGTTAAAGTTTGCTAACCACCTTCTACTGGGAGACAATATTTGCCGGCAGACGTCGAGAAAGCATTGGTTCTACATAGACTGAGAAAAAAAAATCACCAAGCAAGCCCTGATCTGTAGTCTCCTGGGTCACAGATGCAGAATCCGGCCAAGAAAACACTTGATAGCAAGATGTTAGAGGATCCTAGAGCTGGCTGCAAAAAAAAAAAAGAAAAAAAAAAGCCCACGACTGAAAGGTCTGGATAACTCTTGTCCGCAGCCTGAGGTTTAGGAGGAATAGTAGGCGTAAGTAACAAGATGTGCAAATTTCGGTGTAAGGTCCGTTGATTGTAGGAATGTAAGGGTTCTAATGTCAACATCATGCACTCACATACTAGGAATATCCGAAATACTACATGGTTTCGTGGTCTGCCATGTCCGCGATGTTAACTAGCCGTTGTCCACAATGCTCAGGGACTCTCCATGTAGTTCTCCAAATTCTGACTGCTGTAATTCCACACTGCATAGCATGACATGTACATGACGGCCAAAACCTCCTAACGTCTATGTACATGACGGCCAAAACCTCCCTAACGTCTATGTACATGACGGCCAAAACCTCCCTAACGTCTATGTACATGACGGCCAAAACCTCCCTAACGTC
>CM065714.1:43820220-43882720 GCA_033310375.1 Conus canariensis
GATCCTTAATCCGTGGACGTGATTCTCTGTGAATATACACAAAGTAAACGTACACTTGTTTTATGGGGAGACAGGACGCTGGAGGTGTCGCATGATCACTGATTCTAAACGGAAAAGGGATCTAAAACTGGTGTGCCGTTTTAGACTTTTGTCTCCATCACTCTGTTTTCAATACACTTCTTGCTTTCCGTGTGCGAACCAATATGCAAACAGGGCTTATTCAATGAATGTCAAGAAGTAACCAAATCATTCTCCTGTGAAAAGCCAACAAGTAAATATCTTTTCGAGCTTATAAAAATGAGAGCCAGAAAACAGAGGTGCACGGCGAACATGTGTGATTTACGACAAATCTGCTTTTCTGTTGGGACTGTAAAGTGTTAACATGCAGTTTTGTTCATACCTATCTATATAACTGTTAAATTTAAACTACCCCTTTGCCTAGTTTCTTTTTTCTAAATACTGTTAATCGAACACGTGTATCTCTTGGTAAAGCCCTTTTTCATATATTTAGAAAGAGTGTAGTTCTAAAATATCCGGTACAACTATCATTGAACAGGCATGGTCTTCCTCGGAGCTAATGCCGTTTCCTTTCACAAATGTCACAGAATAGGCATTGTTATTCTTGTATCTTGTGGAATGTTCCAGAACTTTTATCATGAAATACGCATCGTTTCCCTCGTGTCTTTTTAACATTTCCTTCCACATATATCCCAAAACAGGCAATGCTATCCTTATATGTATAGAAACTTTCCAGTTGGACAGGTATGGCATTGTGATCCCCGTATCTAGTGAAACTTCCCGTACTAATGTTACTGAATATGCATTGCTACTCTCACATGCAGTGAAACTTCCACGAACTAATTTCATTGACCGTGTATTCAATTCTTCTATTTAACAAAATCTCTTTCGATTAATGTCACCGAACAGACTTTTCTTCCCCTATATTGATATTATTGATATTATATTCCCCAGCGCTAATATCGCTAAACAGAAACTGTTACCTTCCTGTCTTGCGAAACTTGTCTGTACTGATGTCGGTGAACAGATATCGTTACTCTCACATGAACCAAAAACTCTGTTTCAAACTACTGAGCAGGCACTTAACCCCATAACCACCAGCCCAAGGATTCATGCCACCAAACAAGCATTGTCACTCAAGTATATAGCGGAACATTTCGATATCAATGTAACTAAACAGACGATGTTATTCTCGTATGAACTTCGCTGAGCTAAATTCAGAGTGTCAGGAGATAAGGGCCGAAACACTTGCTTGAAGGGGGCTTCTCTTCTGAGGACTCTCTGCTGCCACGCTTTCCACGAGTTTCTTTCTACTGATGCATGGGTAAACCATTGACTTCCGGGAATAGGCCGGAGGACGTCCGGGAAAGACCGGAGGACACTGGAAAGACCAGAACCAAGGGCTCTGTGGGCTGGCTCCCCACTTTGCCTTAAACATGTGGCTACTAAGAATAAAAGGAAAATATGCTCCCAGGATTCACCGAAAGGGGGAGAGAATGATGAATCCATCGGTGCTCAACCAATCATGACTGCAAATCCCAAACGGACTATGAACATAGACCAAATGGAATATCCATGTGTCTGTGGAAAGCGTTTCGCTACCACCCGTGGCATGAAGATCCACAGAACAAAGATGGGATGTGTGAAGACTCATCTGAATGAGCAGCAGCGCACTGCATCAGCAGATAAGACGTCGGAAGACCAAGACCAGGATTTAAACCACAGTGCCAAGGACATCCACACTGTTGGTTCGGATGAGGAATTTGCACAGGCCCTCGATGCCAGGCGCCTGAAACTCAACCTGTCACGAGCAAACGAAACTGAAGATTGGGAGAAACTGGATGCAAAAATCGTCCAAAGACTCGATGCACTGATAGGGAAAAGCACCCTGGAACACAAACTAGCCACATATGGGGACATTGTGTATGCCACATGTAGAGACGCCTATGGAGCAAAACTACCCAAAGAGAAAACACCTCCAAAGAAATCCAGACGCCAAGAAAAGATGGACAAGATCAGGGTCCAAAAGAAAAACCTCAAGATGCAAATGAAGACCGCACTGCCAGCTGAAAAACAAGGCTTGGAAAAACTCTGGAAAGACCTGAAAGAAAAACACAGCGCCCTCAGCAAAGCGGAATCTGCGAGGAAGAGGAAGAGCAAAAAGAAGAAGACACAAGAGCGCTTCTTCAGAGACCCCTTCCAGTTTGCCAGAACACTGTTTGAGCAGCCAAAATCTGGGACCCTAAGTGTGGACAAAGGAGTTCTTGAGCAGCATCTGAGGAAAACATACTCTGACCCACAGAGCAAAGCACCACTCGACATTCAAGGTCTGGTGTGGCCAACCAACCCTGAGGAACAGTTCAATGGCAAGCCTCCAACGTTGGCGGAAATCAAGAAGGTGGTCGACAAAGCCAGAGCCAAATCATCACCAGGGCCAAACGGAATACCTTACCAGCTTTACAAGAGACGTCCCAAGGTGCTGGAGTGGCTCCACAGGCTGCTGCGATCGGCTTGGAGAAACCAGAAGATCAGCGGCCAGTGGATGACGGCAGATGGTGTGTACATCCCCAAAGAGCAAAACTCAAGTGACATCAGCCAGTTCAGGCCAATATCACTACTGAACGTCGAAGGGAAAATCTTCTTCTCTGTCATGGCAGCAAGGCTGACCAAGTACCTGATGGAAAACAAGTACTTGGATGTGTCAGTCCAGAAAGGTGGCATCCCAGGCGTGGCTGGCTGTGTAGAACACGCCACAATGATCTGGGACGCAATCCAAAAAGCAAAAACAGAAAAGAGAGACCTGGACGTAGTGTGGCTTGATCTGGCAAACGCATATGGATCTGTGCCCCATGAGATGATACAGTTGGCTCTTGAGATGTACCATGTGCCAAAGAACATCCGCGACATGCTCAAGAAGTACTTCAATGGCTTCTCAATGCGGTTCTCTACCAAGGAGTACACAACAGACTGGATCAACTTGGAAGTGGGTATTGCAATGGGCTGTGCAATTTCCCCAATACTGTTCGTGTTGGCAATGGAACTCATCTTGAAAGCAGCAACAAACAACGCGAGACAAACAGACCTTGGCGATGGATACAAGATGCCTCCTCTCAAGGCCTTCATGGATGACACTACAGTGATTTCATCCAGAGAAGACGAGACACGTCATGTGCTGGAGAGGCTGGACGACATAGTTGCCTCATCCAGAATGAAGTTCAAGCCAAAGAAATCACGGAGTCTCTCACTGAGGAAAGGAAAAGTAGCCGGATCTGTGGTCTTCAGTGTTGCCAACCAGGCCATTCCAACAGTCACAGAAGAACCAGTCAAGAGCCTTGGAAGATGGTATGATGATACGCTGAAAGACACACAAAGAGCAAAAGAAACCAAGCAGATGGCGGAGGAAGGCTTGGAGACCATTGACCAGTGTGGGCTCCCTGGCAAATACAAGGTCTGGTGTCTGCAGTTCATGCTGATACCAAAGCTCCTATGGCCTCTGATGATATACGACATCTGCACCAGCATAGTGGAGGCAATGGAAGCCAAAATCAACAAGTTCACAAGGAAATGGCTTGGTGTCCCACCCTGTCTGACTGACATAGCGCTGTACTGTCGCCAAGCAAAGCTGAAACTACCACTGAAATCCATCCTGGAGGAATACAAAGCAGGGAAGATCAGACTTCAAAGCATGCTGGAGGACTCAGGAGACAAGGTGGTAGAAGCAATCAAGCCCCAGCTGAAGACAGGCAGAAAATGGAAAGTTCAAGAGGCGATGGATTCTGCAAAAGAAAGTCTCAAGATCAGAGAAATAACAGGACACACACAGACCAACAGACAAGGACTGGGGGTGACCAAAACTGAATGGTGGTCAAAGGCCAAAGGAAAAGCCAAAAGAGACATGATGATTCAGGAGATGAGAAAAGAAGAAGACCAAAAAAGACTTCAAAAAGCAGTCCAGCAGAGCCAGCAAGGGCAATGGACAACGTGGGAGAATGCACTCCAAAGAAGTCTCACTTGGAATGACATTTGGCACATGGCCCCTCTCAGGATCAGCTTCATTCTCAGATCTGCATATGACCTTCTGCCCTCAAATGCAAACCTGGTGAAGTGGGGGAAAACAGACGATCCTGCATGCCCCCTCTGCCATGAAAAACAAACAGTGGAGCATGTCCTAAGCTCATGTAAAGTAGCCCTGGCTCAAGGAAGGTACACATGGAGGCACAACCAAGTGCTCAAAGAGATTGTACAAGTAGTCTGGGCTAGTACCAACACCACAAAAGGGAAAATCAGGACTCCAAAAGCACCCGCAACATTCTTCACGGCAGGAGGCAGCAAATCATGGCCAAGAACAACAGTGCCACTCGAAACATGCAGGCAGAGTCTGCTGGACGGGGCAGATGACTGGGAGTGCACTGCAGACCTCCCAGAATGGAAGAGTCACCCAGAGATCATCAGCAAGAGTGGCATGAGACCAGACATAGTAGTCCACTCTAAGTCAACCAAGCAGCTGATCATGATCGAGCTCACGGTGCCATATGAGAACAGAATGGAGGCAGCTCAAATCTACAAGACTGAAAAGTATGCTGATCTGGCAAACAGCCTGAGGAGAGAAGGCTATCAGGTCAAAGTCCTCACTGCAGAAATTGGAGCTAGGGGGTTTGTAGGAACGTCTGCATACAGCCTCATGAAACAGCTCTCAGTTGCAGGGAAGGAAAAAACCAGAGCCCTGAAAGCAATGGCAGAAGCGGCAGAGGGGTGTTCAAGCTGGATCTGGTCAAGGAGGAACAAAAGTGAACTTCATAAGGCTTAAATTTCCTACAAATATCAGGTGTCCCTGTGGCTCAGTGGTTAAAGCGCGAGTCATTAAGTGGAAAATGAGCATGTCCAGAGGGTCATGGGTTCGAATCCCAGCCATGGCTCGTCCCAAGATGGGGAAAAAAAAAAAAAGGGAGCAGCAGAGGGACATCCGGAGTCATGAACCGGGTGTGGCCCAACCCCCCTAGAGTGTCAGGAGATAAGGGCCGAAACACTTGCTTGAAGGGGGCTTCTCTTCTGAGGACTCTCTGCTGCCACGCTCTCCACGAGTTTCTTTCTACTAAGGAACAGCAACCCTCAGATGTAGCCACTCTTCTACGTATTAAGGTCGCATAACAGGCATTGTTATTCTCGTATCTACAATCTGTTTTTCTGTTTTGAGCTATTAAGCGCTTTTTGTTACCATTAAACGTAGCTAAGGTGAAAGTACTAAGGTCACAGAACAGCCAAAATTTCCTCTCATCCAGCAAAACTTCCACGTACCGATGCCACTGCACAGACATTGTTTGTAATAAAACACCACTACAAACGTCTTTAAACAGATATTGTTATCCTGGTATGTAACGAAACTTTCATCTGTTAATCCTTACAAACACTTTCATTCTCATATGTAACGAAACCTCCACGCACTAACCGTCAGTGAGCAGACATTGTAACCCTCATGTCATGCGAAACGTGCATCCTCCCCAGTAACTTAGCGCTCTTCCCCCGCCCGATGCAGAGCGACGAGCCGAGAAGAACGCTCAAAACAGTATGTAGAGGAGCAGCGTGTGAAACAATTGTGTAAAGAGGCAGCCAAGCGGAGAGATCTGTGATCACGGATCACATCGATGGCTGGTGGCCGGGTCACGGCAGGTCTTGATGGGCTTTCCCATCCTTGTCAACGACTGCCGCGGGCGGAAAATACATGGAAATGAGATCAGGAGTGTCATACGTCCCCACAGTAAGTTTATTCCCACACACTCATCAAAATTCGCTGAGGACCTTTTTTTACATAAAAAAAGAAGCGCGAATGCATTTGGAAAATATAAATCTATTACAGACGGGTCACCGGACAAAATAATGTCAGAGTGTGATACGGTTTTGAATTGAAACATGCCGTGCAACATATGTTTGTTAACACCCTCCCTTGCGAGTGTCTGCGTTCACTTTGTTTTCTTGTATCCTTAGCAAACCTTGAAGGGTGTAGATCCTCGAGTACACGCTGAACGTTTCCCTTTACATTGTCTCCGCACCCCAACACCACCCCAAACCCCACCCTTCCAGCTCCCACTTTTTTCCCCCGACAAATCTTTGCCAGTTTACACTATCTTAATGACGAAAGAACTGTTTCCTTCCATTTGGCTTCACCCACCACGTTTTTACTCAGTATGTGTACGCATAAACTAGCATTTGAACCCTGTCGCCCGGACCATAACTCACTCTCATCCCCCTCCCCTCTGCCCCCATCGCCCCTTTCTTGTTTCCGTGTCTCTGTCCATCCGCAAGATTGGAGCAGAAGCACTAGTATTGCTGCCGTAGACTATAGAACACAAACTGTATGGATTTTGCTCCTATATGCTCAGACAGTCCCCTCATCTTCCTCCACCCCCGCTCTCCCTTCCCACCACATGCCATCAATATCTCGAACTGCGGGTATTGTGAGCGTATGTTGTCAAGCACAATAAATCCGTGCAGAGGAAATGAACCTTAAATCTTTTACCTGACGAGGAGAGAGAGAGAGAGAGAGAGAGAGAGAGAGAGAGAGAGAGAGGAGAGGAAGGAGAGGGGGAGAGGAGAGAGAGAGAGAGAGAGAGAGAGAGAGAGGAGAGGAGAGGGGGGGGGGGGAGAGGGAGAGAGAGAGAGACCAGGGGATGAGAAGGGCGGAGGGGTCGGCAGGCAGATGACAGACATACAGACAGACTGAGAGTGAGGCAGAGAAAGAGAGGAAAAGGTAGGCAGGTAGACAAATGTGTGTGTGTGTGTGTGTGTGTGTGTGTGTGTGTGTGTGTGTGTGTGCGCGCGCGCGCGCGCGCGCGTGTGTGTGTGTGAACTGTGATTACTTGTCAATGAATTTATGTCCTGTTATTTCAGTATCCTTAATAGAATATGTGTTTTGTATTCATTATCACTGAATTGTGTTGTTGAAGTTTGATTATATAAAAACATTTTTATCGCGAAAAAAAATGTGTGTGTGTGTGTGTGTGTGTGTGTGTGTGTGTAAAAGTTTCTGTGCCTCTTATTTTGTCAGTCTCGGGCTATTTTTGCTCACACCCGTGGGGTTGTCACCGATTCTTTCAGTACGCACAGTATCCCCGCCTCCTGGTCATTTTGATCTCATAACATCCACTTTTCTGTCACTTTGTGTAATTTTTCATGTTTTGTTGTTTCCTTCTCTTCTCCATTTTTTGGGATGTGTAGCCCGTCCTCCTGTCCTTGTTCTACAAAGTATTTGACACTTTATCTCTGTGGTCACACTGTATAATATCCAATTTCTTCTTGTACAATGGCGACCAGTTAGTGAGACTATGCGCGATGTCCACAGCGGACACTTGCTGTCCGTTCTGCTGAGTCCATTTGCTCAAATGGCCTTTGCCTTTTTTTTTTTTTTTTTGTTTGTTTGTTCAACGAATGGCCTTTGCCTTTCTTTTTGTTTGTTTGTTCAACTTCTTTCTTCACTGGAGCAACAAATTCAGCGAAATTGCAAGCATCTCCGGCACAGCTTACTTTTATCAGCCTTTATGTCAATCACTTCATTACAATCATATCCACTTGTTGCACACGTTCAAACATTGTTTTGTCGGTCTTTTTTCTTTTCCCAGGTTAAAACTGTTGTCCTCAAACCACAGTCCTGAAACAAGCCCTCTATGGTCGACTACGGTGTAAGTCACAGGAATAGAACGAGATTTTCGCCCTCTTTTTTATGACGGGCACTGGGACAAAGGTAACTCGACAAATACACTCTCACGCTGAATACGCACATGAGTATCTTTAACACAAGCCATGTTCAGGCCACCACAGAGTATCTCCTGTAGACACGAAATTTAATCAGAATAGTTTGTATGCGTGGCGTATATTGTTTGCCGCAATGCACACATTGTATTTTTTACGCGCATTTGTACACGCGAAAAGAACAATTGCACGCACGCTGGCACGCACGCACGCAAGCGACAAAATAAGCACAGTAACACACACACACACACACACACACACACACACACACGCTCGCGCGCGCGCGTACTTCTGTGCTCAAAACGACTGTCACAGAATCGGTAATGGAAGGCACTGTGGCTAGAGAGAGAGAGAGAGAGAGAGAGAGAGAGAGAGAGAGAGAGAGAGAGAGAGAGAGAAGAGAGGAGGGGAGAGAGAGAGAGAGAGAGAGAGAGAGAGAGGAGAGAGAGAAAGAGCATAAACCAAACTGAAGTTCAAGATTATGGTGATGTAATCGAAGTCTGAAGGTTTTCCTCCTATATTCCAAACACCATCGCTTCCAGAATTTTTGGCTTTTGGTCCATTAGTTCGCATTCTACCTGTTTTCCCTAAGTGAACGTTTTGCGCAAAATAGAGCCGATTTCAACTCCAGACGGTTTTGAGCTGAACAAAAGCGAGAGGGAAACCCCTACCCCTACTTACATGTTGTTTATATAAACTGACGGTACAAGTAACAGTACGGTGTAAATGCTAGTCAAAACAACATATTAAGTAGTGTATGACGGTATTGATTATTTCACCCGACTGGTTTCACACGTGTAGGATCATTATCTCTACCCTCCCCCGGTTGGTTTCACTAAATTCCAGGTCTTCAGAATCAATTCCCATCGCCTCATTCCCCTATCTGTCCATTCCAATTCCCTCTTAACTGTATTCCCCTATTCTTTTTCCGTTCCCTCCTCAATCCATTCCCACACACCACTCCATTCTTTTCCCTCATCAGTCCATTCTCGTCCCCGCACTGATCCACTCTCCTTCCTTCAACGGTACATATCCATTCTCTGATTAGTCCATTTCCTCAGTAACCCATCCTAATTCCCTCATCGATTTATTCCCATCCACTCATCAGTCCATCAGTCTCTTATGATTCACTCATCAGTCAATTTCCTCAAATCATCCTAATACCACACCATGCGAGATTTTAGCCTCGGCAAGTAGTAATGTTAAAAAAGAGTATCCACAGGCAACTCTTGCACAGCCTTTATCGCCTCGCTGACTACGGAAGCCGTATCAGGCCTAGTTTCAACGCACTCTTCGAGTACACACGTACACATTCAACAGCAAACTGTGACACCGATTCACTTGAACACCGACCTTTATTCTAGAAGCTGTAATGACAAGTCACGACACATCATCATCAAAAGCGCGACGCTACACACAGAACAGACTTCCGTCTTTCCTAGCAGCATCCCTGATGATCAACAACATTCACAACATACCACGGTTATACTCATCGAAAGCCCAACAAAACACCGCCAACTGTTTCACCTACACACAACGAATGCTTAGAAAGCCTGTACAATATGTATATGGTCCTCTGACATGCACACAATATCATCAATACAAAACGGCATACACTTGATCTGCAACTGAGTATCCTGAGAAATCGTTCAGCAAGTTGCATTGTGCTTGTTCAGATGAACTCGAAGCGTTGAGGGGGAAATGACTAGGGATTACTCTTACATGGCACGGCTTGTTTGGGGAGGGAAAGAGATGGGGGGGGTGTCTTCAAAGAAGGTGGGGGCTTGGGGAGGGAGGGACTGAGGGGACGAGGGGAAGGAGATGATGTAGTGGAAAGGAATACATAGCAATAATATTGTTATTAAGAGTGGAAATCGGGGAGCGGCTAGCACCAATTCCACAAATGAAAACAACACGCACGGATGATTAATGCAGTTGGTGTGGTGTGGATGTAGTGTGGTGCAGTGAATTGCGGTGCATAGCGGAGTGGAGTGGAGTACAGTGCAGTGCAGTACAGCGCAGTGCAGTGCAGTGTAATGTAGTGCCGTGCCGTGCCGTGTAATGCAGTGCACTGAAGTACAGTGCAGTGCAGTGCCATATAGAGCAGAGCAGTACTTCGTCCCAACAGACTTTCCTGTGTGTAGTTCGGACTGCTGTTCCTTGGAAAAGCACTTCGCCATAGCACTGTGCCACACTCTTGTCCGCATATTTTTCCTTTTTTTTTTCTTTTAACTTTTCAGAGTGGATTTTTCTATATTTCAACAAAATTGCGCCAGGTACAGCTTCCTCGATGGCGTGGATTCGTTTACCTGCGGTAAATACACACTCCACTCAGCGACCTCGACATATCATCCCCTCCAAAAGACTAGTACCTAGACTACCATTTCAAGTTTAACGGGAAAAAGGAGAGAGAAAAAATCCGCAACGTCCAACACTCAAACCACAAACTATGCATTCTCTCCCTTGCTAGACGAATACGTGCTCCCCTGAGCCATCTTTGCATAATGAAGGTATAAATCACACTATGGAAACAAAACACTTAACTGACTAACCGCATATTCAGTTCAGTGTCAAATCGTTTTTGCTGTACAGCTCTATGACATGCAGGAAGATGCAAGTAATGCAGCGGAAGATACAGGCTATTACCACCTGCCCGAGGCGTGTTTTTACCATCCGATGGCCGGCCAAATTCATCGGCGAGGTGCAGCAGTCAAGGGCGGAGCAGGAGCCAGTCACAAAACAGATCCTGGGGAGGAAATGAATAATGATAGACTCACACGAGAAGCCAGCATCAACACCACTTGCCAAGAATGAAAATGATAACTCACACGAAGCACATCCAACACCACTTGTCCAGCTATGACCGGAACCGGCAAGGGTGAAGGAAGAGAGGACGACCCAGACAGAGCTTGGAGATGAGACACTGAGGCAGAGTTTGTTCGCTTGGTTTTCAAGGAGAATAAAAGTTGGATAGAAATCGAAAGTGCAGCTCCAAGTCGTTGATGGCTCATGTCCATCTGGGCGCGAAGCGGTCAAGAAAGCAAGTGCTTGATGACGTCACTTAAGTTATTAACGGCAATGACGCGAGAAGAATGTTCCCGGGCGCCCATTGGCGAAGGGAGAGGAACATAATGCCGGCGACAAGGATGAAAAATGTCATGGTGCTACTGATGAGGATTCAACATCACGATATCTAGTTCTGGGATGATAAAAGTTCAAACTGCGTTGAAGAGAATAGCTAGTCCAACGATACCCATTGTTGAGGGAAACAGTATGGGATGCTGATGTTGTTTTTCGGTGGAAAGCAAAATTGCATCAATTATTTAAGGATGGAGAGGACGGAGGTGACGGCGCCAAGTCGAGAAAGCTTATACAACTACGCCAGTCACCAATGCAACACACACGCACACGCACACACACACAAAAGACAGTAGCGGAAAACCATACACGCGCGTGCGAGCGCGCGCGCGCGCACACACACAACACACACACACACACACGTATCATTTTCATCTTTCCAACTCCCGTCTTTCTCCAAACCCGTGACGTATGATCAGTACCCGTTGTCAACATTTTCTTCACAGCAATAACAGCTCTTATAAACCGTGACAAAATCCGATTCACACACTTCACTGACGAAAATTGAGTCTGTGCATTATATAACCAGAACTTAAATAGTTGCAAGCTTTGTCAACATGTACGGCCCATCAAGAATGTCATTTTCCCCCTTTTTTTCAGTTCATTGAAAATGATGCACACAGTCGGAATGGACCGTCCCAGACACCACAGCTTCCGATGGTTCACTCGTTATCTTTTTATCTGTCCATATCTAGCAGTCCAAACACAACCATAACATGGCTGACCTACCGTTCATGATTTGACATTGATACTCCGTGTTGTATTACCATCAGTACTAATCACATCTGTCCTATAGAGAACAAAACAAATAAATAAAGAGCATGTGCGCACACACACACGCACACGCACACGCACACACGCCAATCATCAAGGCCAAGTTCTGTTCTTGCACGACAGGTCATCATCGGAGAAGCTGTGAAACTCGTCGCTGTCGGCAAAGGGCAGCAGCAGAGCTCTCTCCGTGTGGATCAGCCGTGACGTGCTGCTGTCCGTGGTCCTGCTCAAGCCGCTGCCGGTCGGACTCTGCTGCTCCTGGAGGCTGCTCTCTGCCCGTATGAACCGCTCCAGGTGCTCGTCGTCGCTGGTGTGGTAGTACAGGTCGTCGTCGATGAACTGGTCCCGGTGATGAAAATCGCCCGAATGGGTCAGATCCACTTCTTTGCAAACATTTCCCCGATCGGGCAACAGCTCTCGCAAGTCGTCGGGAAGATTCTTCGAATGACAGCCTTCTGACTCGCTTGGCGAAAGGCCATTGAGATTGTCTCGCAAACCTCCCTCGCCAGGCACTTTCAGGTCGTCCGGTAGGTCTTCGGGTGGACATCTATGGGCATCCAAGTGCGATGCAAATGCTTGCTTGTGGCTTCTCGCCAGTTCGTCATCCTCCTCGTCGCGACACTCTGAACACTGTTCATCTCCATCATACTGACCTTGGCCGGAATCAACATGCACGAGGGCTTCCTCGATCGCTGGGGTCGCATTCTGCCTGTGACCGGTATCCTGAAAACCAGTTTGGTCTCCACGGAAATCGCCTATGTTACGCCGACACAAATGACAAATGTGTTCCAGGTCGTCTGTAGTGTAGTCCTGTTGCTGGTCCGGAATGCTGAGGGTCGATGCCGGCGTCTGGCTGTCCCGGCGGACCTTGGACCAGAACACGGCCAGGCCGACGAAGAAACAGAACAGGGAAGTGGTAGAGCTGAAGATGAGGGACTCGATCAGAGCCCGGTTGGGCGCCAACAGGTACATCCCCAGCCACAGCACCAGCTCCCCGTACATGCCCAGGACTCCTGAAACATCACCACCATCACTCTTGTTAATTTCTGGAGAAGTTCTCTTTCCTCCCATTTCCCAGTACAAGAGCTTGTTTTTTGTCACATGTAAAGTTGAGTTATTAAAATGAAATGGTATTGTACGACTGTTAGACCACTGTCAATGTTTTCTCAAATAAACTGAGTTGATCTTTCACGGAAAGCGGCTCTTATGTGGGAAGGGGGTATTGAAAGAAAATCTTTCTCTTCCTTTTGTTACTCTGTGCACTGACGCAGTGCGTGAAGAAGCGTATCGTTTTCGATCCTGACTGCGTCGATCCTGACAGTTATTTTGCACGCACGTTAGGCCTGCCCCTGGCTTTGAGGAACAACCTTCAACTCTTCTCGTATTTGATTAACGAAATACCAAAGTACACCACCAAATATGCTGATGTATTTTTCGCTTTCGTAAATCAGAAAAAAATCTAATAACGAAGCAAAATAAGCATATCCCTAAAAAGCACATTCATTCTGTTGCATTAAACCCGTTGTATAACAATAATGAGCCCGTTTTGATTCCGTGCTCAACTTTTTATCTGATTTTTATTTTCAGTCGACTGATGTTCGTTTCAACGCCCATGTTGCGCCAAATTCGAGAAATGATTGCTCGTTTTCATTGTCCTGGATGTTGTTTATCTTGCCTGAAGAAGACCCATGAGGTCAAAACGCGTCGTGTTTGTCTTATTTGTTTGTCCACGTAAACCGGCGGAGCTACTTTAAAAAAATTCCTTTTAAAATTTCATACTGATCTTACGTTCGTATCTGTTAACCGTCTTCTTCTATGCCCCTGGCGAAAACAGGAAAATGAAAGGGGCTAGCCTTCTTCGCCATCCCTTGCCTCGGTTTGCCTTGCAATGCCATGTCTCAACAGTCGGATTAGTTACATATTCACTGGAAAAATCAATTCACCTGCAACTTAAAGTGCTATTTTCAACCTATGCCACCAGAGAGTGGCAGAAGTTGATGGTGTACTGGCGGTGGTATGTGCGGAGGGGGGGGGGGTGAGGGGTGGGCGTACGCGAGGCAGGAAGGAGAGGAACTTACCGGCTACAATGCCGCAAAGGATTGGCATGGAGGGCGGGAGGGCGTGACATCTCCTGAACCAGGGCAGATGGCACACGATGACGTGACACACACTGACCGCACAGCCCAGCAGCAGCAACAGCAGCGTCAGACACCGCATTGCCAGACCCGTCAACTCCCAGGCTGTCATATAAATACCGACAAACAAAATGATAAGTCAAAGTTATGCAACACCTTTTTAAACGTTTTTATGCTTAAAGACCCCCCCCACTCCCCCCCCCCCCCCCTCTCTCTCTCTCTCTCTGTATATTTGCCAGTATCTCTCAATCTCTCCCTTCCATTCAGTACGAGCATGTGCTGCGTGCACACAAGCATGGACGTGTATGTGTGTGTATATATATAATATATATATATATGTGTGTGTGTGTGTGTGTGTGTGTGTGTGTGTGTGTGTGTGTGTGTGTGTGTGTGTGAATGTGTGTGTGTGTGTGTGAGAGAGAGAGAGAGAGAGAGAGAGAGAGAGAGAGAGAGAGAGAGAGTTTCCAGCGAATTCTACGCTGAAAATTAAAAAACATATTGATAAAACAATTATCATAACCAAGATAACTATGATAAATAACGATTGGAATTTGACGCAAAAAGAACACAGATTTCCTTTTCACCTGCCTTTCTGCACTGTGCAAGAAACTGGGGGAGCAGTACAGAATTCTGCTTCCAGCCTACAACTAGAAACCCCATTGCTAAAGCGGGTCCTTCGACTGGGATTCGGAGTGCCTTTTGGCAATTTTGCTTTTTTAGTTAAACGCTCGCAAGTCAACCAGGAGAATTTCTTTCTTATTTCATTTATGCGCTTTCTGTGAGAATTAATGACAGGCATAATGTATCCATAATGTTACAAAATGCTTTCCGAGCAGGCACAAGTAAATGAACATACACAAACATATGCAAACATCGGAGAGCACGAACCCGCACACTTCGCGCACTCCGCGCACGCACGCGCGCGCGCTGAGTACGGAAAAATCAAAGCAAGTTCCAAGGGTGGTGCAAGATTGCTCCCGACTGGTTGATTCGGCAGTTGAGGACAGTACTTTTCTGGGTCCCACTGGCACTTTCCGGTGTATCTTTTTCCTGTCTGCCTATTCGCCGACCCTGGAGAAAGGCCCAGTGACTGCAAGGAAAGACCCACTGACCACAGTTAAGTTCTGTAGACGGCGGGAACGACTGCTACCCGGGATCATCTTCAGAGAGCCTGGAGTTGTACTGTTTTCGCCGTCAACAAAACGGCAACGAGTGGGGCTGCATGATGCGCGCAGCAGTTTGCTCGATGGTGGCGTCTTTCGTCGGTGGGCCCTGCAGTCATGAAGTACGGGCTGGTGCACCCACTGGGGCGCTTCTATGCAGGATCTGTTGTGTAGCATTCGGTGGTCACACGATGGCATCTGCCAGGGAATGCCCTGTGCGTGTCCGCACCCTATGTGAATACATCGCAGGCTTCCAAGTGCGATGCAGGATTGCTCGTGGCTGGTTAGTTCGGCAGTCAAAGACAGTATTTCTTCGGGTCCCACTTGCACCTTTAGGCGCATCTTTTTCTTCCCCGTTATGACACGGAGGAAGCGAGACAGACTTTGAACAAATGCAGCTACACCGTCAAGATTTAAAAAGAACAAGAATTAAGAAGGCAATCAAAACAAAAAGCATCCTTTCAAAACTACTTCTCTCGCAACAGCCTGTTTGAAAATTTGGAAATGCAGTGCTTCTACTTCTGTGGAACAATTATTTAACTATGCCCTTCAACACTCCAAAAAGTCTTTTAACATTCATTGTAGTAGCCTATTTTGTGCAGCAACTGCTTTAATGGAATATTAATCACAAACAAAAATTTTCCATCTCCCCGTTGGTCAGCAAGGGGTAGGCACCGGCTACACCAAGATATCTAATGGAAGGGTGTCAGGAACTGACCTCAAGTTCCTGGTGCTTTCACGTGTTAACTTATGAAAGGAGTATCTCGACGGGAAATTGATCGCTTGCGCAAGCTTTCAAGAGAAAAAGAAATCCGTCTTGTGCCTTGGCCCAGTACTCATGCTGAACAGCAAGGACACAGGTTTATTGGTTTATCAAGGACACAGGTTAATTAGTTTATCACCTGTTGGATGGACAGTTGAATCAGAGGTCAAACTGGTTGTCGGCGTGATACAGACAGGCGTTGGCGAAAGCGCATGTCTCAGCTTTTTTTTTCAAATGACACGGGAGGCGTCAGACAGGTAAATGTGAAGGACACGACGGGCCCATGTAAGACTCAGCAAACCTCCAGGTGAGATAAGGTGAAAAGAATTGAGAAACAACCGACAAAAAAATGAAGATTATATTCTTCAGATGTTTTTCTTTCTTCCCCCTTCAACTAGTTCCTTGCCACTTCAGTGACATTACCCCCAAGCCGCTCATCCCGACCCCCCGCGTCCACGGCAACACCCTGGCTGGTCTAGAGTAGAAAGACAACGCCAACACCGTGGTGAGCAGGGCCAACAAGGCCCTGGGTTTCCTGCAAAGGCATCTTGAACCTCAAGACCTGCAACAGGAACGTCAAGGAACGAGCGTACAACGCCGTCATCTGGCCCTTGCTGGAATTCGCAAGCCCTCTCTGGGATCCCCACACCTTCAACCGTGATCACTCCACACAAAGTCTACAGCAGTGCAGTGAGAAAGGTGCGCCAGGACTGCTGTTGGAGGCCCGTCTGGCCACCATGTATGAATACCATCATGGGCTCCTAATGATCGACTCCAGCTACACATCAATAGCTGCTACAGAACAGCCGCCCCCAAGGAAACTCACTTGTCTATGATGTCTTCCCCTTCGCACTCAGTACAGGACGTCCACTGTCTTTCCACCACAATACCTCCGCGGAACTGTCTCCCAGATGTTTCACAGCATCTTGGCCAGGTTTCTTCCAAGGGAGACTGCACAGGCCCACACTCTAAAACCATCAGGACTGCAGTCTCCCCTTCCCCTCTCTACTCTCCCATGAGACGCCCAGGGAACGAA
Organism: Conus canariensis; assembly: GCA_033310375.1. Classification (NCBI taxonomy): domain Eukaryota; kingdom Metazoa; phylum Mollusca; class Gastropoda; order Neogastropoda; family Conidae; genus Conus; species Conus canariensis. The sequence continues at coordinate 43,836,991 of CM065714.1, forward strand.
GCGTATACATCTTCCCAATTTGTAGTGGGACCGATTCGGTACGAGGTAGAATTAAACTTTGTCTCTTTACCTCTTCACACTTGATACTGACACTCACTTCCTCCCTTCCTCATCCCCAATTCTCTCTCTCTCTCTCTCCCTCCCCTCTCTCTCTCATTTCTTTTTTTTTTACAGAACCAACAGCTGAGAGTTCCTATGCGCAGCAGCATCTTCAAACTTACGAGAATGGCTGCCTAACGACGAGAAGAGAAAGGTATATCTGTGTGTGTGTGTGTGTGTGTGTGTGTGTGTGTGTGTGTGTGTGTGTGTCCGCGCGCGCGCGTTTCTGACGGGTTTTTTTTTTCAATATCCTCGAGAGCGCGCGCGCACGCACACACACACACACACACACACACACACACACACACACACACACACACCTACCTCTGCCTACTTGTTGCACGCGTAAAAGTGATCTGGTCATTGGATAATAGAGCAGCCAATCAGGACGCAAATAGAGGAAGGACGCAGGGGACAGAAAAAGCTGGAAGGAGGCAGGAGAACGGAAAGAAAGGGAGAGGAAGATGCAGGAGGAAAAGACAGAGGGGCGAGGAAGAAGGTAAACTGCAAGTCGATGTGTTAAGTGACTTGCCAGACCGTCCACGCGGATGTTTGTCACGGCAGCTAAAACACACAAATCCTTTTCCAGGTTAACAGAATTTATGCAATGAACGTAATCATGGTTATTTTCAACAAACAACTTCCATTCACAACAGTTAAAATAAATTCGCCAGTTCTATGACCGTTTCATCAGTTCTCTTCACTTTCTCGGAGCAGAGTTTGTTAGTTTTTCGTCAGTATGCTTTTGTGTCATTGGTAGATAGTTTTAATAAAACACTGCATCTTAAGCAGATACATAGTGTCGTTCTCAAGAAGTACCTCGAGGAACACCACTGGTCATTTTTGATGTACCTCACTTTTCATTCATAATATTAAACTGACTTCTGTTACGTAAAAAGTATTCTACTCGGTTAAAGCACCTTGCCCTTTATGCCATGAATTTCAGTATGTGAATAAGTCTCAAGTTCGCGACTTTATCAAAGGCCTTCTGAAAGTCCAGGTAAACTATGTCCACTGGTATGTTGCCGGCATGCCATTTGTCATTGTCATCCGGTCCTAAATAGTACTCAGTAACTGTGAAACACAAGATCTACCCGATGAAAAAAACCATACCGCTAATCAAATGAATCATTATTTACAGTTAAATGTTTATCTTATTAATCCTTAATTACACTTTTACCAGTTTTACAGATCACTGATTTAGGACCAACTGGCCTAAACTTACCTGGTTTATTTTTATTACCTTTTTTTAAAAAAGCCTGCTTTCATTTTGGTCACGAGCAAAAATTAACTCAGACTAGAGCAAGAGAAGACGTAAGCGTGGTTTTTTTTTTTTTTTTTTTTTTTTTTGATCGTCGGGACACAAAACGCCGCCATCCAACTCGCGCATGCGGACCTTTGAGTCTTCCGTCACCGGAGAACGAACCTACTAAGACTTTCATGATAGAAGAGCTTGTCAACGCCCTACAGCCATCGAGAGTCTGAACGTCATTATTGTGTATGTTCTAGTGCCTGCGCGTGTTATTCTAGCGAGCAGAACCCAGTACTGAAACCAAAGGGATACAAATGGAAATCGTTCCTCTGCGGGCGCTCTCGGTCTGTGGACGGGAAGTAGGGGGGGTGAGTGTGGTGTGTGTGTGTGTGTGTGTGTGTGTGTGTATGTGTGTATGTGTGTGTGTGTGTGTGTGTGTGTGTGAGCGAACACAACTTGCGTACCTCTTTTGGAGAATGAGTGTGCGCATGTTTCACAAAGACCTTCTTCGAACCATTTCCCCATGTACCTCGTAAGAGGATAATCTATTGATGTAAAAAAAAGATTGAGAAAGTTTCTTTCCATCAATAAATAATTTTCTCTGATGGGGGTAGCTGTAGATATAGCCCTTTTAAATTTCTGTTGAAGATATTAGTTTAACATGAAATTATGGTTTCTTCCGACATGTATGTAAAATATCATGACAGAGAAAATAAAGGTTATAAGTTTTTTTAAACTTTATTTTGCAATTATGTTGACCGTAAGCTGAAACGGAGTCAGCTCAATACTCCCCCGTATTGGTAGATCCCCTGCTCGATGCTTCCCCCACCCACCCCCATTCGATACTACCCGTACTTTCCCAAGTGTGGGAGTGTGTGCAAGTGCACGTCTTTAATTGTGGTATGGCAAGATTTCCTTTCATAACCCCCCCACCACCACCACCACCACCACCCTTTCTGCTCAAGAACAAGACCTTTCCGTTGTGGGCGGGTGAAAAACGAGCAGGGGGGATATCGAGCAGGAGGAATTTCGAACATGACGAATACTGAAAAGGGGGACTATCGAGCAAGTATCGTACCAGCAGCGAGGGGCATGGCGAGTATGGAGCAGGTAAGGTTTATAACGCGGAGAGTATCGAATGGGGAGTGGGTGGGGGATATCGAGTGGAAGGGGGCGAGGTCTTGCCATGCGTGTGTGTGTGTGTGTGTGTGTGTGGTGTGTGTGTGTGTGTGTGTGTGTGTGTGCGTGTGTGTGTGTGCGTGCGCGCGCGCGCACGCGCCTGAGCACATGTTTCAGAAGAAGAGGCGGGGGGGGGGGGGATTAAGGAAAAATGGGCCGGCGGGGCGGGGGGGGGGGGGGGCAAGACTAAAAAAAGCCCACCAGAGAAATAACATTACGAACAACACTCACAGTATCTCCAAACATCAGAAAACGACGCAGCTGCCCGAGTTTCTGAAATGGAGGCGGGGTGTTCGGCAGCCGGGTGGACGGTTGACGGGGAGCCGGTGGTCGGGGAAAGGTCCTCCCCCCAGAAGGGCATACTGAAGGACAGGCCGTAGAGGATGGTGAAGAAACCCAGGTACACGCACCCCGACACCTGACAAGGTCTGGGCTGCTCTTCGGAACGCATCGCCCGAACCTCTTCCCCACTATGCGGTAACAGCAACATGGTCACTTCCTTCACCAGCACGCACTAAATGTCCGGAGTAACGGCTCCGCTTAAAGATATCTGAAAGTCAAAAATGGAGATTAAAAAAAGAAAAAAGAACTGCCTGCCACTAGTTTTGTAGGAACTAGCAGCGTAAACACACGATCAATTCACGTTTTCAGACATGCTCTGTGACCTGGTTCTTTCCTCCAGCTGTCTACAAAAACAAAGAAGAATTTTCAGCCGTTCGCATCTGAGATTCCCCAGGTACTTGAATCTATGATCCGCGCTGACAAAGCGTGTCATCTCTGTCATATATGATACATAATCACTGACACCACTTCATCGCCCAGTGAGATTTCCTTGACGTACAGGCGTCGGCGCAGGCGGAAGCAAGCAAGTTTTCCAACTTCATGAACACAATTCGTGATGAAAACAAAACCGCACGTGCGTTTACAGCTTATTTAGAATGATGTGCAAACTGAACACTAGCCGTTGGAGCATGAAGACAAGTGCACTCGTGCGCGCGCGCACGAGTGTAATGTGTGTGTGTGTGTGTGTGTGTGTGTGTGTGTGTGTGTGTGTGTGTGTGTGTGTGTGCGTGCACGCCTGCGTTCGAGTATGCGGTTATGCGGATTTGTGATCGTGCCTCGACTTTGCACACATCATTCATCCGTCTTTTCATCGCTGTGTCCCATACGTTACTGTTTCCTCTTCGGACCATCCTCCACACTCTCGGAATGAACAAAGTGTTGAACTGTATCGAAGTCTACGTGATCTCCATACTCGGACTGCAGGGATAAAGGTGGTGCGCTGGCAACCGCTCTCGGCAAACTCTCAAAATTCATGTCAATCAATGGGGATGCCTTCTCGTTCACAAATTCCGTTGTACTTTGCTGACCATACCGAGTTTCGGGGTGGCGTTGTGGGGTAGAATCTGGCCCAGGACAGCCACACGCGCACACACCAGACGAGGAAAAACAGCCGTTAAACTGTTTGGGGTTATCAGTAGCGCTGCAGTGCAGTCCGGGTGACGGTCCCATCGGACGCTTTGTGCAAGAGCATCCAACACTTGGAAAGACTGGGCGGCAATCAGGCGAGTATTCTGGTGGACAGCTGAGCTTAGCCTCGCCCAAGTGACCATGACCTGGACAACTGGCTTGACCGGATTCCTTGTGTCCCATGACCCAGTCCGTGTGACAGACATGCGCTGTTCCTGACAGGGACGCGGCAGAAGCACTGGGCATGCCACCATCCCCCGTAAGCTGCAGCTGTTGTGAGCTAGCGAAGTGGTTGTCCTGCAACACGCCCAGTTCAGACCTGCGATCGGGAGTGGCCTCTGGCAAGCGGGCCGTGTGGACAGGTGTCATCTCCATCTCCAACTGGGTATGCTTGGCGGTTCGTCGCCAGCCTGACTTGTACGGGGGGCTGTAGAAGAAGCCGCTGCCCTCCTCCACGATGAAGTGGCCGGCCGTGTCGTGGGGGTGCCGGGTGTTGGTCAGTGCCAGGGTAGCGGCGATGAAGGTGACCAGGACGCAGGCGGACAGGTCCATGGCGAAGGCCCAGGAGTAGCTGGCGTCCCGGTTCTTGCCCAGGATGTCGAAGGTCTTGGCCACGTACAGCACGCTGCTCACGATGCCCAGCACGCCTGGAGAGATCACCACTTTCCTTGATTGGCGTCACACACACACACACACACACACACACACACACACACACACACTTTCTCTCTCTCTCTCTCTCTCTCGCTCTCACTTACACACACACACACACGCACACACACACCACACACACACACACACACACACACACACACACACGCACACACACACACACACTCGCCCTTCCGCCCGCCCGCCCCTGACAATTAAAAGTCCAAGTCTGAATTTGAGTCACACACCTAGTTCCACTGATACGTTCCAGTCGCGGAACGTTACTGGTTCTGTTTTCATGACAGACTGACAATTCCCATGTGCAACTGGGAAGGATTAACATTTACTATTTAAATCCTTGTTCTTCGTTCCAGTTTTCTGTCTCATCCCACCTCACCTCCACCCTACGCCACGATTTTCCTTCTTCATGAATCTTTTACAAATCATTGCATTAATGAAATCATTGTCCGAAGACGCCAGTGGGACCCAGAGAAGAAGTATCTTAACCTGAAAATAATCACCCGGGAGCAATCCTGTGCCACCCTCGGAAGCCTGTGCTGTGTTCACATAGGGAGCAGGCACGCACAGGACATTCCATTAAGTCTTAATGACGGGGGATTGCTTTCCCGCACCCCCCCCCCCCCCCCCCCCGATCACTATCACATTTGTTCAAAGCACGGAAAGAGAGAGAGAGAGAGAGAGACAGACAGACAGACCAGGACAGACAGAAAATGAATCAGACAAGCAGGATAACTTCCTCCGTTCAAACACGTCAACAGCGTGTTTTTGTATTCACCTGCCTTCTGTTATTTTCATCACTAAGTTTTACCTGTACGTACTATAGTCTTGGAGGCTTGTGCCATGCCATTTGCTTACTACAACATTTCAATACAAGGTTTCATGCGGCTTGCAACAAGCTTCCTTCCAACAGAATGACAGTCTGTGATGCCAGTTCAACGGCTGTCTATTTACGAGCGTTGGAAAATAGGTCCGTGGCCCAACCATGAAGGAGTTGGGCTACATCAATGCAATTTGGCGCACAATTGCACCTGCCTTTCGAAAGATGACATACAAAATTTGAAGTCTGACGTCACGCTAGTTTTGACGTAACAGGCCGGCAGAGTGACCAACCCTCCCTCTTTGCGTCAAAATGGAGAACCTCCAGAACAGAGCCGTGATATATTTCCTCTGGCAAAAAGGCTTGTCCCCCAAAGCCATCCATGAAGATATGGAGAAAACATGCGGTGAGTACGCCCCTTCTTACTCAATGGTTAAGAAGTGGACTGCTGAATTCAGGAGGGGGAGAAACAGCATCGATGATGGTGACCGTCCTGGCAGGCCTGTATCACAGTGCAGTGAAGAAACCGTAATGGCTGACCGACGACTGACTATCAGATTCATAGCCAGTGAGGTGGGGGTCTCCCACACCACAGTACTTGCCATCCTGAAAGAACACCTGGCCATGAGGAAGGTATCCGCACACTGGGTACCAAGGCTTCTGACTCTCGACCAGAAACGCACTCAGTTCAACATGTCACGCGACAGTCTTCGCCTGTTTAACACTGACCCAGAAGGCTTTCTCCAGAGGTTGGTTACCATGGATGAGACCTGGTGCCATCACTTTACGCCAGAAACAAAAATAATGTCAAAGCAGTGGAAACACATGGACTCTCCCCCTCCCAAGAAAGCCAGCGTCACCATCTCGGCGGGCAAGGTCATGGCATCAGTCTTCTGGGATGCGGATGGGATCCTGTTGATTGACTTTCTTGAACACGGGCGAATATTACTCTAATTTACTGCGGCAATTGCGAGCAGCTATCATCGAGAAACGCCCTGGAAAGTGGACCAGAGGCGTTCTCTACCTTCAGGATAACGCACCTGCTCACCGCTCCACTATTGCCATGGCAACCATTCGTAACTGTGGATACGAACTGCTCCAACACCCCCCATATTCGCCAGATCTGGCCCCCTCCGATTACTACCTGTTCTCGTTTCTGAAGAAACACCTTGCTGGAATCAGATTCAGCACAGATAATGAAGTGATGGAAGCTGCAGAGGCGTTCCTATGGTCCCAAGATAGAACCTTCTTCGCGAAGGGATCCAGATGCTGCAGAAGCGTTGGAAGCGGTGTGTGGCCTTGAGAGGGGACTATGTTGAAAGATAACAGGTGAACAGACTCTTAACGCCTTTTCTTCATACTTGGGCCACGGACTTATTTTCCAACCCTCGTAAAGCATGCAGTTACTTCAGAGTCAATTTTTCTTCGATTTTACTGTTACGCTTCTGTACCATTGTCTTGCGAGATCGGCAAAGGTCATTCAGACACTCACCCCTATTGTATGGTATCGTATCGTATCGTACTGTATTGTATTGTGTGGTGTGGCGTGGTTTGGTATGGTATCGTGTGTAGTGTAGTGTAGTGTAGTGTAGTGTAGTGTAGTGTAGTGAAGCGTAGCGTAGCGTAGTGCAGTGCAGTGCCGTGCCGTGCAGTGCAGTGTTGCTGTGCGTTGCGTTGCATTGCGCTGTGTTTTGTATCGTATCGTATTGTTTTGCACTGTATTGCACCGGATTACATGTTTATTGATATTATTATTTGACGGACCAACGCTATGGGTCATTTTGGTTAACCCATGGACTGAACACGCACACAAACTGCTATACAAGCGAATGCTGGTACTTTAAGTTTGTAAATTAACAAGTAGGGTAACTCTTGGTCCCGGGAAGCAAGAGTTATCTCACTTTTTTGTCATTTACTGTTTACTGTTCTTTGCCTTACTTAAGATTTAATTTTAAAGTTTGGTAAAAACAGGATTAATGTCCTGAGAGAATGTGCCCTGTTTCCGTTCTTACTGTTTCACCGTTTTGTTCTAAGCTCAACAAATCACCAACGACTGTAAACCTCTCGGAAATTCTGTTCTGTTCAATACTATTTCATTCTGCTCAATACTGTTCTATACCGTTATGTTCTGTTGTATTCTAATCTCTTACGATCTACTCTGCTCCGTTCGATTTTAGACTGTACATTTCTAATCTGTTTTGTTCTACTGTGTTCTATACCATTCGTTTCTATTCTGTTCTGTTCTTTTCTATTCTATTTTGTTCGTTTCTGTTCTGTTAGTTTCTGTTCGGTTTGTTTCGGTTTTCTTCATTTCCATTCGGTTCTTTTCTATTCCACTCTTCATTACGTTGTATTTATCCTATTGTGTGTGTTGTGTTGTGTGTGTTGTGTTGTGTTGTGTTGTGTTGTGTGGTCGTTGTGTTCCATTCCATTCCATTCTATTCTGGACAAACCTCCGCCACCGGCCGCCACCTCCAGGGTACGGGAGAAAGTGGCGTGGTCCAGACAGCAGTTGGTGAAGATGGCGTAGGCAGAGGCCACCAGCATCCCCACCAGGGACAGACCCTGCATTACTTGCACTGCCTTGAACCAGTCTGCAAACATCACATACAGCTCTGCTTGTAGTAACAGCAGCAACACCACCACCATCCACACCAGAGACTGCGGCACAGTAACAGAACCGTAACAGTAACAACAGAGGTACCACCATCACACGAACAGCACAAGAGACAACGGTAGTAACAAAACTATAATATGCCAATCGCAACAATATAAGTGCTGCTATCACCACAACTACAACTAGTAGTAGGAAAAGCAACCACTAGTGTTTGGAAGCAGCAGCGGCAGCAGCAGCAGCAGTAGCAGCAACAGAACACCGCATAGCAGCATCAACGGGCAGTCGTTTTAGCTGTGGCTGTAAAAGCAGTTGGAGAAGGAGGACAAGTGGATACAGAGGAAAAGAAACAGACATTCATTACAAGCCCTGACCTAAAATAAAATTCAATCAACGGGCAGTACCTTGTGATTTTTTTTTTGTCTACATGTATGTCAGTTGATATAATGTCCTGAGTTTCAGCTCGCATAGTTCTCTTTCTCCCTCCCTGGACAGGATCCATCGGAATGCTAACAAAGAAAAGAGGGAAGCTTGACAACAGGTGTGCTGAGATTTTGAAAAAATAAAAATAAAAAAAACCATCGCGAACAAATTCACAAATTCGGCGAAGAGCGTGACCCCTCCATACAGAGAAGTAAAATTAAGGGCAAAAAAAAAAGAGAATTAAAAAACAAATACAATATTTCATACAACCCATCTGATTCAGTTTTTTTTTTCCTATTTAAAATCCACTTCATTTTCAAAACAAATAATACATATATCATTAGACAGAGGCAGGACGAGGGGGGGGGGGGAGGGGTGGGGTTTGTGAGGATGTTCCGTGTGTTTCATGGAACACCCCACCCCCCCCCCCCCTCCCCACCCCACCCCCTTTCGCTGGACAAAGAGCATTTCTGGCAAGGGTCCATTTCTTCCAATTAGTGAAGCCCGCGTGCCTTCTTACCCTCCCCCCTCCATCCCTCGTCCCACCACCCCCCAGCTGATCCGACCTGGAGATCTGGAAGTGGCATTTTTTTTCATATTACGTACAGAGCGTTTACTTTTTCTTCCAATACAACATAAACATACGTGACTTGACGCACCACAATTACTTGGGTGAATCGTCGTGAGAATTCGATACTTGGATTTTAGAGCCAGGGAAGAACTCTCATATTCGCCCGTAAACAAAGGGACCTGGGGGCAACGATTACCGAGCGAACCGTGATAATCTACAGCAACACAACAGTCATGTCCTCCTTATGGGTGCTCAATGGTGGAGCAGGGTCCTCCCCGGGCGTGGCGAAGAACAGCCCAACCCCAGCCGCTGTGCGGTAATGACGCGGCCTGTGCCGGTCTGGCCACCAGGGCAGCGCCCCGCCGCGGCGAACACGCCGTGCCCACCAGGGCGCATGCCCACTGTAGCAGAAGGGACGTTCTGAAAAGGCCGCCATCCTGCGGGACAGAGCGTAAAGTATGGCCATGGAAATCATTATTGTTACCACCATCTAAATAATGATAATGATAACAGTAACAGTAATAAGAGTAATATGTTCTTCTTCTTTTTCTTCTCCCTTCACTCAGTGAGAAGTCACGGGGCGCCGTGTCCACGAACTCTTCTCGAAGTTCCTCCTAATCAGACGGTTGTGTCCTAAGGTCCAAGGCCCTGCGAATGGTTTCCCCATTCCTTCTTAAATGCTGTCAGTACATCTAAACAAGTTCAGACCTTTTTTTTCTATTTTAGATTTGAGTTAATGCATGTTTAGATGAACTGGCTTCTGAGCCCGTGTGTCAGTTCCCGAACAAAATATACGCACGAACGCACGCGCGCGCGCGCGCGCACACACACACACACACACACACACACACACACACACACGCACGCACGTACGCACGCACGCACGAGTGCACGCGCGCGCGCACACACACATACATACACACACGCGCGCGCGCACACGTAAAAAAAAAAAAAAAAAAAAAAAAAAATAGTAGCAAAACAAAACAAACTTGTATTAAACATGCTTATGCGAACTGATTTTAGGGAGAAACTAATTTATGCAAACAGAAAGCAGACAAAACAAATGTAGGCAAAACAAAGTGCCCCCTGTCAAAAGTGTATCACGTCGGTCTTACGGCTTATTCTCAGGGAAAAGAGCGCCTTTCCGCTCATCACTGCGTTTTATCGCTCGACTGCCATATAAACTGTAGGCCTCGTTTTTCTTCAGCTGACGACGGTGAGACTTCACCTTCATCTTCACCTATCCCAGAGTCTTGAAGACCCTTGGGACGACACAGAAGACTTCGCAACCAGCTTCCTCCATTTCTCCCGGTTCTCAGACACTTTAGGCCGTTGAGACTCTTTGGCAACTGAATTTGATGGCGTTGGCACGGGGTGGCGGGTGTGTGTCACAAATATCCGCGCAACGTCTCCCAAGACAGACTGGCCTTTAGATGCAAATTTCACCCGACCAAGTCGACAGGTCTGTGGATTTTTTTTTTCCAGAAGAGGCTTTTTAGGTCAATTTTGTTCTTTAAATGAGAATAAACCCGAGCGCTTAATGTTTGAAGTGTCAAGACGTATCCGTTCACTGAATTTGGAATCAAACCGTTCAGAATTCGTGAGGATATACGTATTTTACACCAACGTTGCTTTCATTATTGACTTGTAGGTGATAATGATAAAAATGATATCATAATTCCTCTATTGTTGCTCTCATCCTTCAAAGCATCCAAAATTCTACAGTTACAGGATGACAAAGCATCCAAAGTTCTACAGTTACGGGATGACAAGAACAATGACAGCAATAATAAGAATAAATGATAATTTATCATTATTATGAGTTGCCATATCATTTGTGTTGCTTTTCATCGATATCCCGTATTCCATCAGTGTTGTTGTTGAATTGTCTACACACAATCACTGTTCCCCCAACTGTAAGTCGTCAGCGATGCGGTGATGGACGCAAGGGCAGTCAAAGATCTGCACTGCCCTCTGTCTTCAACTTATGAGCAACGGCGTAGAGGCGTCGAAACCACCCCAGTCTCAATGTCTGCTACCGACCCAGGGCTTCTTCTTCTTTTCTTCTTCTTTTGCTTTTGCTTTGGGGCATCCACCGTAAACAGAGCTCCGTAGATGGTCTTGGTCCGAAAGTCAAGGCTACACCGTGCAAGCTTACAGTGCTAAATAGATGCGTGAATGCATGCACCCCTACTTTCATAGCCCGAATTCCGAATTCCACATATAGCACAAATTCCGGATAGAAAGATGTTGTGACCATTTAAGTTGTATGCCCCAAACACAATACAATAAAATACAATTCTTTGCAATACTACACAATACGACCAAATCACCACGAGATGGGTTGATGTTTTTTACGAGGCGAGAGACTGTGTGACTAATACATTTACATTGATAGATTCCATAGTCCGATAGAAATACCATAACGGTGACAGCTGTCCTGTGTTTGTGTATGCGAACTGAGTTGGGAGTGGGAGGGAGGGTTTGAGACTGCGTGTATATTTGCGGCATCTCTTTCTCATCCCTTTCTTTTTCCATTTCATGTTCCCTCAATTTCTTCTTCCCAATTTTCTAATCATAATTATACAAATGCTGTTATTGATGAAATACGATTGTCGGTGTTTGTTTTGTTCGAATGCATGAATTAATTTCTATGAAAGGTCAGCATGTTCTGAAAGATGCATCTACCTCAGATTTGGCTTTACAACTGTTCCAAAAGTCATTTTTCTGTTCCAAGAACTAGACAAGTTACAAAGGTCACATGAATTGCTGCTTCTGCTTCAGACTTCGCATCACAACTATTCGCATAGTCGTTTCGGTTATCAGTTCCCCAAAAGACAAAGCTGGAAAAGTTAAACTAACTGATAAATAAATACGTAATTACGTAAGTAAGTAAGAAAGTAAATGAACGAAAAAGAAAAGAAAAAAAAAAAGAAAGAAAGAAGAAAGCAAGCAAGCACGAAAGAAAGAAATCGTACTGTTACTATTCGCTTAATACAATTGTTTATAACCCTCTCTCTTCAACGAACCGATGATAGCAAGAAGATGGCTCACTGTGTCAATCACTTCATCATGCGTACATGCATAAGACGAATTCCCAAACGAAAATCCACTGCAGGGACACTGGTCCAAGATAGCTCTTTCAAATCAGCCTCTAACAAAGTGAAAAATGTCGATGTGAGCCCTCAGCTGATGACTATGTATCGCTGTCTCTCTTCCTGTGCTGAGCGATGTGTGAGAGGAACGGAAATTCAGTTAAAGGCACCTTGTGTGTGCCGCGAGAACCGCGTGAAATGGAGTGAAGTCTGACGCAGTTTACTGTAGAAAACAAACCCTTATATGTATTCATCGATGCGCTTTTCATAACGAAGGCCTACGTCAACGAGATTATTTACGTCATTAGTTGACACTATTAAGTAGCACCGACATGTTTTACAAACAATTCTTTCAAGGCGCTGTAAACACACGCATCCACTCCTCATTAAATGAAAATATGCCCTCTCTGTGTCAGTCCATGCCATCTTCTCACGCGTACTTTTTCTCTTTTTTTTTTTTTTTTTTTTTTTCGTATACGTATATAGCCTAACGCGTGAAAAAGACTATCCTATTGTTTGGGGCATTTGAAAAGAAACGCTCTTTTGCCAAGACAAATGATTTTGTCGTTCAAACATCCTTATACCCTTCCCTCGCTCCTGCTCTCCCACCATCACACCGACCCCTCACCCAGTTCCCAACCTTCTCCTCCCGACCCCCAGCCCATACCGCCGTCTCTTCTTCCCTCCAGTTCTTCAAAGTATCTCCGGGACATGTTCACTCTAGTCTTAGCTGCATTTCTTTGCTCAGTGCGTCTCTCAGTCTCAAAGTAGTCTCCGGGACATGTTCACTCTAGTCTTAGCTGCATTCTTTGCTCAGTGCGTCTCTTCAGTCTCAAAGTAGTCTCCGGACATTTCACTCTAGTCTTAGCTGCATTCTTTGCTCAGTGCGTCTCTTCAGTCTCAAAGTAGTCTCCGGGACATGTTCACTCCAGTCTTAGCTGCATTCTTTGCTCAGTGCGTCTCTTCAGTCTAATTCACCTCTGACAGAACAGGCGGTCGAGGCGAGTACGTGTCTGTGTGTGATTGCGTGTGTGCGTATTACACAGTGCGGGGTGTGTGTGTGTGTGTGTGTGTGTGTGTGTGTGTGTGTGTGGACTGGGGGGGGGGTGATAACTTCTGACTTGACTTCAGCGCGGTGACAACCCTGATATAGCCCTTTGCGTTCGGCTGAGCTGTAAGTAACATTACCTTACCTATCTTGCCGTCTACCACGTTTCTTCCGCGACACGTCGGAGTATTGCAAGAGCAACAACTCGTTCTGTCCTAGAACGATGAACACTTTAAGAGTTGTGTCCCTTTGATCTCCCACCCCTCTCTCTCTCTCTCTCCTTCGCACATGCGTGCGCGCGCAGTCATACACGTCCATGCATCCTGCCTGCGAACCTGGAGTGCGTTTGTGTGCGCTTCCTACTAATGTTGTGTGTGTGTGTGTGTGTGTGTGTGTGTGTGTGTGTGTGTGTGTCTGTCTGTCTGTCTGTCTGTGTCTGTGTGCGTATCTGTTGTGTGCTTGTGTGTGTGTGTGTGTGTATGTGTGTGCGAATATTTTTGCGAGCGCGCTTGAGTGTATGCGTGTGTGTGTGTGTGCACGCGCGCGCGCGTGTATGTGTGCATCTGTGTGCGTATGCGTGAGAGAGAGAGAGAGTGTGTGAATGTGTGTGTGTGTGTGTGTGTGTGTGTGTGTGTGTGTGTGTGTGTGTGTGTGTGTACGTGCGCGCGCAGACGCGAGTTTGTGAGTGAGAGTGAGTGAGTGTGTGTGTGTGTGTGTGGGGGGGGGGGGGGGGGGTGTTCCTTGCGTTTATTCGGTATTGCTGTAAAACGCCTCTCTTCGTGTTACGATTCGCTGTAAGCCTGTTCAACTGCTCTTAAAATGTGATTTGGTATTTCAATGTCAGCATTAAAAAAGAAATGTTACTATCTATTTTTAAATACTTTGGCTATTACCATTTTACTGAAGACAGGATATAAAATAAAGTCCTCTCTCTCATCTCCCCCCCCCCCCCCCCACCCCACCCCAACCACCACCACGGCCTTCGTGCTTGCCCCCTTTTCTCGCCTGACCTTGGATACATCACACACGACGATGTTGTTTAAAGTGACACTTGTTCGCAATCTGCACTCCAGCAGCTTCTGCTTGTCACTGGAGCTGATGAGGTGTACCACCTCTGCGCTTCCTTCTTCCTCGCGCGTTCCTCTTCCTCTCCTACCCCTCCCCCCAACAGGGCAGAGCTAGTCTGACTACAATGATAATTGTAACGATGATGATCTGAGCAATAAGTGAATAAATGAGTGGGTGAGCGAGTGTCAGAGAAAGAGAGAGTATGTGTGTGTTTGTGCGTGCGTGCGTGTGTGTGTGCGTGTGTGTGTGTGTGTGTGTGGTGTGTGTGTGTGTGTGTGTTGTGTGTGTTGTGTTTGTCTGTCTGTTTGTCTGTGTCTATGTCTGTGTCCGTATGTGTTGTGAGAGTATGTGTCTGCGTATGTACAGACAGAGACATAAAGTAGTACACGGAGGACAGTGCAGACAGTATGATTTTCTGGACTAATGTAAAAGAGGGGAGGAAAAAGCGAGGAGTGACGGGAAGAGAAAAGGGGAAGGAGGGCAAGAAGAGGAAACGGAAAGGCAGGGAAAGGGCAGAGTGGGGAAAGGGGGGGGAAAGCGAGGGTGAGGGGGAGGGGGGGGGGGGGGGGGGGGGAATGGGAAGGGGAAGGGCAGGGGGGGGGGGGGGAGGGGGATGAGGAGAGGAGAAGAGAGAGAGAGAGAGAACAGAGACAGACAGAGAGAGACAGACAGATAGACAGAGAGAGAGAGAGAGATGGATGCAGAGAGAGATGGGAGGGTGCGAAACACGGAGCGAGAGAGAATGGTACGGAACAAGAGAGAGTGAAGAAAGAGAGAGAAAGGAAGGACAGGGGGATTGCGGGGGAGGAGGGGGGGCGGTAGTGGAATCAAGAAATAGGGAGTGACATTTCTCTTCATCACAAAGCCTAAACTTGCCGTGAAAGCCAAACCTCAGTGCTAAATACCTGCTAGCATTGCGCAAGCATGCTGTGTCGCACGCTGCGGTGACGCCCTCTTCTTTCACGCGCCAAGACAGATCGTCAGACCGCTGTCTGATTTATTTTACTTCTTTTTTTTTTAATAAAGCGAAATCGGTTGCCTTTTTAGCGTATAAATTAGCCTTCTTACTTAAAGAAATCTGCCTTTTTAAGCAAGCTCGGTTGCCTTTTCTTTTCTTTTTCTTTTTTTTTACAACGAACAAAGTACCCTTTCAAGTATACGACGCATTCCATTTGACGACAACGGTAAAGATAACACCACCACTGAATGACCAGAAGTTCTGGTTCCGAGTTCGACATTTTTATATGCCATCTTCGAATATTCCACGGTGAGCGAACACCCAACAAATTTAACACTTTATGCCTTCCTTACATGACGATGGACAACACTTTTTATCTCGAAGATAATCCGCCAAACGACTGGCATAAACAACTAAGACTAAAACTGCCCACACACGAACATATCTTGGTATGAACAACTGACACTAAAGCTGCCCACACACGAACATTTCTTGGTATAAACAACTGACACTAAAGCTGCCCACACACGAACATATCTTGGTATGAACAACCGACACTAAAGCTGCCCACACACGAACATTTCTTGGTATGAACAACTGACACTAAAACTGCCCACACACGAACATATCTTGGTATGAACAACTGACACTAAAGCTGCCCACACACGAACATATCTTGGTATGAACAACTAACACTAAAGCTGCCCACACACGAACATATCTTGGTATGAACAACTGACACTAAAGCTGCCCAAACATGAACATATCTTAGTATGAACAACTGACACTAAAGCTGCCGACACACGAACATATCTTGGTATGAACAACTGACACTAAAGCTGCCCACACACGAACATATCTTGGTATAAACAACTGACACTAAAGCTGCCCAAACATGAACATATCTCGGTATGAACAACTAACACTAAGGCTGCCCACACACGAATATTTCTTGGTATGAGCAACTGACAGTAAAGCTGCCCAAACATGAACATATCTTGGTATGAACAACTGACACTAAAGCTGCCCACACACGAACATATCTTGGTATGAACAACTGACACTAAATCTGCCCACACACGAATGTATCTTGGTATGAACAACTGACACTAAAGCTGCCCACACACGAACATTTCTTGGTATAAACAACTGACACTAAAGCTGCCCAAACATGAACATATCTTGGTATGGACAGCTGACACTAAAGCTGCCCAAACATGAACATTATCTTGCTATGAACAACTGACACTAAAGCTGCCCAAACATGAATATATCTTAGTATGAACAACCGACACTAAAGCTGCCCACACACGAACATATCTTGGTATGAACAACTGACACTAAAGCTGCCGACACACGAACATTTCTTGGTATAAACAACTCACACTAAAGCTGCCCAAACATGAACATATCTTGGTATGAACAACCGACACTAAAGCTGCCCAAACATGAACATATCTTGATATGAACAACTGACACTAAAGCTGCCCACACACGAACATTTCTTGGTTATAACAACTGACACTAAAAGCTGCCCAAACACGAACATTATCTTGGTATGAACAACTGACACTAAAGCAGCCCACACACGAACATTTCTTGGTATAAACAACTGACACTAAAGCTGCCCACACACGAACATATCTTGGTATGAACAACTGACACAAAAGCTGACCAAACACGAACATATCTTGGTATGAACAACTGACACTAAAGCTGCCCAAACATGAACATATTTTGGTATGAACAACTGACACTAAAGCTGCCCACACACGAACGTATCTTGGTATAAACAGCTGACACTAAAGCTGCCCACACACGAACATTTCTTGGTATAAACAACTGACACTAAAGCTGCCCACACACAAACATATCTTGGTATAAACAACTGACACTAAAGCTGCCCACACACGAACATTTCTTGGTATAAACAACTGACACTAAGCTGCCCAAACACGAACATATCTTAGTATGAGCAACTGACACTAAAGCTGCCAAACACGAACATATCTTGGTATGAGCAACTGACACTAAAGCTGCCCACACGCGAACATATTTGGCAGACTATACATCCGAACTTTCTTCTCTTTCTGTATGGCATTCGCCTAACAGCAGCAGCAATGTGCACCGTCTGGCCCTCCTTCGCGGCAACTCGCACTTCTCTGTCGCTTCCTGCAGTTGTCCATCGCCGCTCGCCTCGTCCCATGCGAGGTTTCCTGCCTCTCAGCTGAAGGGAATCGGAAACAAGGCGGAAACGAGTGCAGCAGCTTGATATCTTCGTTTCGTTCACTGCCTTCTGTTCTTGTTTCAGCCTGATTGGTCCGAGCCTTTATTCGGACGCCCAGCAACCGGTTCACAAACTAAGACACAAGTTACGAGGCAATGAACGATTATAAAAAAGAAGGTAGGGGAGGGAGGGACAGACAGACAGAGACAGACAGACAGACAGAGACCTATCAATACAGTATCTACATTTGACGTTACTGAACGATGAAAGACGAAAAGAAAAAGAAAGAGAAAGAAAGAAAAAGAAAAACACCCTGTTTGGCTGTTCGAAAGGAGATTTAGCTGTGTTTGACCTTGTTTTACAGGCTATCGAGAAGCGAACCATGAACACAGAAGCAGACAACAAAAAAAAAAGAACGAAAGCAGACAAGAAAAAAAAGAACGAAACCTGCTTTCATATCACGATCTGAGAAGTTTCGCACCGTCTCGTCTCTTTTTTTTAAGTGTACTAGTTGTACTCTTATCACATAGATTACGATCTGGAAATTCGTTTCAATGACAAACACGCACAATCACACACAACAGACCCCAACAGTATATTCGGCACAGTTATGTCATACATGCAAGCAAGTGCGCGCAGAAGCTTTCCTCACAGCGGCACACCCACATGCATGTGACGGAAAGGCGTAACAACCAAGTGAAGAACGAGCGTGGTTTGGAATGAATGAATGAATAAACGAATGAATGAATGGATGGATGAATGAATGAACAAGTCTGTTCAGATGAATGAATAGATGAACGAATGAACGAACGAATGAATGAATAAATGAATGGAATGAATGATTGAACAAGTCTTTTCAGATGAATGAATGGATGAACGAATGAACGAACGAATGAATGAATGAACAAACAAGTCTTTCCAGATTCGCTGAGAAGATGTATGTCATCCATATATACTCGTCAATGAATGCGGAATCAGCAGTACCATCTAGATGATACTGGGAAAAGAAAAAGAAAAAAAAAGGAAAAAAATAAAAAATAAAAAAAACAGATCAATTGGCCCGGTCCTCCCATCAGCGGCGGTTGGCCTAATGGCAGATCGTGACGCGATGTGGACAATGAGAAGCCTGAGGCAATAGCCAGAAAAGACAATACCATGGGAGTGGAGGCAGACGGCCCGCGATGCACGTGCACACGCGTATCATAAATATCGGGCGCATCGGAAGGGAAGGGGATAGGACAGAGAGAGTGCGCGTGGGCGGGTTGATCGATTTTGTGCGAATGAATATATGATGGCCTGTTGTACGTGTGTGTGTGTGTGGTGTTGTGTGTGTGTGTGTGTGTGTGTGTGTGTGTGTGTGTTGTACGCGTGTATTGCATCATACTGCATTTAACTATACTGATCTGGATTCCTTTGCAATGTGTTTTAATGTATTGTACTGTATTGTCTTGTACAGTACTGAATACCTCTATAGTCACAGTATATTCCACCATAGTACACTACCATCCATAGTTGTTAGGGGTATCAGGGGGGGAGGGTTGAGAGGAGGGTGAGAGTTATCGATCGAAGCGGATTTTCCCACAGAATTTCGCCAGGGACAGCTCCCTTGTGGCCGTGAGTTATTTCACGAGCGCTCATGCTGCGTTACACACTTCGGTCTGGGAACAGTGTACGCCTAAGAACCTCAGACAAGCAGGATGTATATTTCACCATTCATCCTCACACATGGGAGGGAAGGAACACGCCAAATGCTTATGGTAGATTACCCACGATAAAACTCTCAAACATTCACATCCTGTAGTTGGTGCGAGACAAGCAGAGATTCGGATTTTTTTTTTTTTTTTTCTGTCCGCGAACAGTAACTCCATGGGTATTTTGCTGGGCTCAGTTCCCCACGAGCTGATTATGGGCTAGCCGGGCTCCAAGGGGAATAATGCAGACACGGACAGAGGCAGACAGGCAAAAAGACCGATCACACAGAAACTGAAAACACAAACGTTAGTCAATAAAGACTATAGTTCCCTTGAAAGGGGGATGAATCACAATTATGTGACAAGGGCATTCGGGAGAGCACAGACTTCCGTCGAAGTTCAACGGATCCTGGATCCGCGCCGAGGACCCGCACCAAAGTGTGATGGATTCGTCCTTGGGCCACTTAACATTTTTTTTATAACCAAAGTTCCAAAGAACTGGTTTTGCAGGTTTTTTGCGTAATCTTATCGGCCGATCCAAGATCAGGTTTCGCACTGTTGGTACGTACCAGTTTTGAGGATTCGTCCCTGGTCATCATTCTTTCCTTCCGCCATATTCTGTAGTTCTGTAGGTTTGCACAATCTTGCCGACTGGATCCCAGATCCGCCCTTATGATCCAGATCCGCAACGATGGATCAGCAGCAAATTTTAATGGGTTCCTTTTCAGGCCTTACTCCGTCTTTCCACCAAGATTTGCTTAAAGGATTTCTTCCTTTACTTTTTTTTTTTTCGTAACCCTGGCAAACCAACCAACCAGCAACCACCGGTAAGAAAACAATCCTCTTGACTGAGGTGATAATGCCAAGGAGAAGATCAGTCTGTCGCCTCGCTTTCCAAGTATTTCACTTCTTCGGAGCTCCACTTACTCGCCGAGGTCACTGACAGCTTCCAGGTAAGAACATTGTTCAGTTGGCTGTATTGCCCTCTCAGGTAACCACGTAATGCCAGCTGCTTCTTACCTGCTGTTCTGCGAGGTACGGCCCCCGCGAGAACTACAGCATGTGTGCTTAAAAACTTTGGAAAGTTTCGCGCAACTGGAGATGAAGGGCGGTGAACAGACCGCCCACCCCATCAACAGGAGGCAGGCACAGAACCAATCAGTCCAACAGGAAGTGGTAAATGACTGCAGCATGCGCACTGGGACCACAGCTAGAAATAAAAGCTATAATGCTGATCCTGTCCTGCTACATCTTTGGCAAAGCAAAGCGGAATTATCATGGCCGCCTTGGAAAGTGGAGTAATCGATTGCGGGCGGGAGACAAAGCATAAGAGGAAGACTTCTACGCCGCCAGATGAATGGAACGAACAAGTTGCCATACTGTTACGGTTACACTCCTAGTGTAATGTCTTTGTTCCATCCCCGCATGCTTGGTCACAACGGCCTTAAAGCTGCTACCAGACCCGCAGAGTGTTTGTCTGCGGAGCTGACAGTCGCGAGTTCGAATCCGAAAGTCATTGGGTGTCTGATTCAGATCAGAGAAGGTTAAAGACGGCAGAAGGAGTGGATAGGTTCCGCCTTACATAACACCGTGCCCCAGTCATGGTGAATCTCTGAGAGTTCACTGCCCTTAATTTTGTGTGTGAATGTGTGTGTGTGTGTGTGTGTGTGTGTGTGTGTGTGTGTGTGTGTGTGTGTGTGTGTGTGTTTAAGTTGTTCCGTTCGTTTGACGGTTCATTATCTCAATTACCATACTGTGATGAGCACACCACAAGCTTCGGCTCGTTGCTGCTCTCATGTCTGTGATATTATGTACACACATCACCGAGGATAACACGTGCTCAAAACGAACTCGCACTCTACAGACTTCCTTTTCCGAGTAGAAAGTGAAAAGGATAGGTAGGACCGGTCATAAATCACCTGGGGCAAACCGACTGACAGGGAGGTAGGCACACACGTGCACGCACGCACGCATGGACACACTTAATCACTGACTCACACACACACGCGCGCGCGCGCACACGCACACCACACGCGCGCGCGCGCGCACACACACACACACACACACAGGGGAGAGAGAGAAAGAGAGAGAGAGAGAGAGAGAGAGAGAGAGGGGGGAGAGAGGGAGAGAGAGACAGACAGAGAGAGAATGAATGAATGAATGAATGAATGAATGAATGAATGATGGTTTCAAAAAAGGAGAGGGGGGGGGGGGGGACAGACAGATACAGACAGACAGACAGACACAGAGACAGACACACTGGCTGACCGACTGACGCACACAGACGAGGGGAGCAGGGGCAAACAGCATTGGAACAGTTCGTCTTGGAGAGAGAAACAGACGACGGGGCCGGGGGGGGGGGGGGGGGGGGGGGGGGGGGCGGAGGGTAGAGTGAGCTGCAAGATTTTTAAGGTATCTAAGCCCCCGCAAAACCAATCAGCTAAAACCGAATGGGAACTTGGGGGGGGGGGGGGGGGGGGGAGTATGGGATGGTGGAGGTGCGATCTCTGTAACTGTTGGAAAAACTGACAAGCAGTATGGGAAAGGCGCATGGAAGGGTGGATGTAGGTAAGGGGTGGTGTGAGGGTCCTGAGAGGTGGGGTAGCTGGATGAAGGCAGATGGAATGGGAGGGGGGGGGGGGGGGTTGGAGAGATGGTGTCTGCCAACTCGGCAAAACAAACCGCTAACACACGCAGTTTCTGAATCAGATCGCCGTTAGTTCACTCCCCCCCCCCCCCCCCCCCCCCCCCCCCCCCCCCCCCCCCCCCCCCCGCCTTTCTTATTCTATGATGAATATGGTGGCGGTTCTGGAAACACCTTCTCCCTAGGCCTCCCCCCTTCTCCATCTTGAACCCCCAGCCCTCCCTCCCCTCCCTGCTCTAATCTATCTATGGGCAAGGGCTACAACAGTACTTCTGACAAAACTGACCACAACGAGCAGAGGGTTCCCCTCTACATCTTAGCACACACATAGTAAATTAAAAACCTGCACATTACAACACAAATCAGAAAGAGGGACAAATTAATTAAAAAAAATTAACCGGAAGGACTCATCACCCTCTAAACAACGTTAAAGACGTTTTAATCCTGTAATAACTTTATGATCACGGAGAAAATCAAATTGGAATTTAAGCAAACGAAAGCAAAATTTTAATTTTCCACCGGACAATTAACGGCTGAACTCAATGAAATAGCTGTCAGAAACCCCCTGCTTTGAAACTACGATTGAAACGGAACCTCACCCGTGCAAATGAAAACAAAAAGCACACGGGGGGAAGCACTTGGTTGATTCCAGCGATTAGGTTTCATATAACGGCTTTCTTTACCCAGAAAACAAATCAATCTACAGCAATTAAAATGAGGATAAACACAAGTTTATGCCCGCCTTCTTTTGAAATAAATCGAACTCGTGAATCACCAAGTCTGTGACACTGGAAATGATATGAAATTCAGCTCCAGTTTATCAGTCTTCTGTCGCGCATTATCTTTATATTCAAATGCACATGTAACTGAATGAATAACCAAATGAATAAATAAATGTTTCTGAATTTGTTGCTTTGCGGAGCAATACAAATCACCTTCCAATGTTAATCATAAACTTACGACAAGTACGTCCAACTTTAGTCTACGGTGTATATGTACATCTGGAAATGTACTGATTTACAATCCAAAATTCATATAACTTTTACAGCTGACAGAATTTGAAATTTACAGCATCAGGGAATTTGCATCTATTGCACAAGTTTAAATTATTAAATTTCTTTGTTCGTCATGAAACAAACAGTACGGCGCTAAACCCTTCATTTTGCTGGTCGTCATCCGTCGTTTACAACATAATCATCATCATCATCATCATCATCGTCATCATCATCATCATCGTGATGAACATCGCATTTATCCACGTTACTATCATAACCATCGTA
The DNA here is from genome assembly GCA_033310375.1 of Conus canariensis. Lineage (NCBI taxonomy): Eukaryota > Metazoa > Mollusca > Gastropoda > Neogastropoda > Conidae > Conus > Conus canariensis. The sequence continues at coordinate 43,860,099 of CM065714.1, forward strand.
ATCCGGCCTATTATCGTCGACCGAAATCGTTGCCGCCATCCACATGCAACAAACTAACCACCACTCCATTTCAGGCTCTAATATGTGCGCTGAGAAACGTCGATCAAATGGTACGAATCACTGAAAGTAGATTATTCTCTAAATTTCATGTTGTCATTCTTTATAACCGCGCCGATTACGAAGGCCATGTCACATGCATTAAACCATGCGGAATGTCCGGAACAATTATTTATCACTGCTCGAGCTTTAACAGTGTGATCATAATATAATTATGCTCTCTCTCTCTCTCTCTCTCTCTCTCTCTCTCTCTCTCTCTCTCTGTGTGTGTGTGTGTGTGTGTGCGCGCGCGCGCGCGTGCGTGCGTGCGCGCGCGCGTGTGCGTGCATGCGTATGTGTTTGTGTGTTTGTGTTTCCAAAAGGGAGTGACGTGAAGGGTGGCGAAATCAAATAAAAAGCATCGTACACCTTGGCAGCAAGCCAAGAAATGGCATACACGAACTGTTGGCGCTAAACAGGAGACGCCCAACTAATAGCGACAAAATAATGGACGGTCATCTCTTTTGAACTTGTTCAGACTCCTTCGAGCAGCAAAACAGGAAACGTCATACGTCAATCATACGCCCTTTGAAAGAAAAAAAAAAAACAAACCTAGAACTGGCGACAAAAGTACGATTTGTCACTCTGAACCAATGAGTAAGGGGTCAACAGCACCACAACCGAAGAACTGTCGAGGGAGTAAGAGGTGAGAGGGGCAATGGGTGGGGGAGGGGGGGGAGGGGGATGATGAGAATGCCATAAAGTTTGTTTAACTGCTTTTTTTTATTTTGCTGTCAACATCAGCTTACTGTGACGTTTCTTCGTTTTGTCGTCAAACAATGGAAGTACGTTTCTTGCTTTGTCGCCACACAGGGTTTTTTTTTTTTTTTTTTTTTTTTTTTTTTTGTCACCACACAGTAGCATGACGATTCTTGTTTTCTTGTCAAACAGTAATATGACGTTCCTCGTTTTGTTGCCAAACAGCAGTATAATGTTTCTTGTTTTGTCGCCAAACGATTGTATGAGTATGACGTCTGCCTTGTTTTGTTGCCAAACAAGACTATGACGTTCCTAGTTTTGTTGCCAAACAGTAGTATGACGTTTCTTGTTTCGTCACCAAACGACAGTGTGACGTTTCTTATTTTGTGGCCAACAGAAGTAAGACGTTTTTTGTTTCATCGACAATAATATCAGTGACATGGCCTTTCCTGTTTGTCGACAAACAAATGTAGGATGCTTTTCTTCTTTATCGCCAAACGATACAGCAGTACGACGGTTTTCGCTTCTTTCTCTTTCTAAACATCACCACTATATTCATCTGCCTACACCCTCATCTTCCCCCTCGCTTACCCTCCACCGCCCACCACCCCCTTCTTCACACTCCTCCCTTCCTCACACACACACACACACTCATGTCACTGATTTCTTTCTGCTCAGAACTCATTCCGTGTTTTGTAGTGGGCTTGACACTGCAACAAAGCGCGTGCGCACACACACACACACACACACACACACACACCCACCCCTCCCCGTCCCCATCTATTCAAATAATATAAAGTTACCTGCCCCTGGTCTTGCTTTTTTTATAATTTTTTTTTTACTTTTTCATGCATATACATGACATTTACATATATATATACATAAACTAGAAAGTAAAACCACCACCATACATACATACACATACATATACAGATCACCAGATGAGAATTTAAGGTAGTACAACGTATGTGTCCAATTACATAATATAAGACGGGTGTAAATACATTTATGAACATATTCAAACTTTTTATGAATTTCACACACACACACACACACACACACACTTACACTTGCTTTGTTTCGGATATAGCGCTGTCTGAAACTTTTTTTTCTTTTCCATCTCAGGTGCTCTGTTTTTCTTGTGTACACTCTCAGCAACTTCGTTAACTTTACAATATCCATCACAATTCAATTTGACATTCAAGGCTGAAAAACTTTGGTATGAAGGAAGGGTAGGGAGAAGGGGACGGAGAGGGTGAAGCGAGACATTGCATCACCGTAGTGAAAGATTTAAAAAAAAAAAAAAAAAATCAGCTTATCAAAGCTCTCATTCAGGAATGACTCACCTGAAGCGCAACAGCGATGTCGAAAAAGATGGTGTTCGCTTCCCGCGCTTTCAAAAAAGTCGTCTGCTGTCTGTTCGCTGACCGGAAAAAAAGTGTAACCTGAAAGTGCACACACTGCCTTTTCCTCGCCGATGGCGTCAGCCAGTTCAAGGAAATCAGCAGTAGTAAACCGTCATAGTGACGAGAATCTGTCGCTCCGCCTTGATCTCCGAATAACTCTGTCATTGTTTTGGACGTACTCGCTCAACCCCCCCTCAAACCTTTCCGTTGTTGTCGTGGCAACGCCGAGGATTTCCCACATTCACACCGAATATTTTGTTACCGTATGAAATTATGTGTCCAGTTGAAAACTATTACGGTTCTGTGCGAGAAAACTGAACAGACATCTATCTGTCAGTGCCTTAGGTTCGGCTGTCTCATTAAACGCATGACAGCCAGACGCTGCGACTCGACGGGCAACGTAGGTTTTACGTCATATCATAAATATTTATTAAATGTGTAACTGACAGACTGGGAATATCTGAACGATGCAGAAATGAATAGGAAAGAGGTTTTCTTGTTGTTGTTGTTGTTTTGTGAATCCATCCTAAATGTCCACCACCTAGAAAAGATGTCCAAACTGCACATGAGTACAACATCCTAACATACAGATAAATTGCAAACGGGAAAAAGAGCAAGTATAAGGGAGAAGATACAAAGAGAAAAAAATGGACAGACAAGGAAACAGAGATTCAATTCAATTCAATTCAGTCAACTTTATTGTCCATCGGAAATTTTCTTCTGCTCCACATCATTTCACAAGTACATAAGACAGTACAAAAAGACATTATAAACTGTCATGGATAGATTGGCACGGAAGAAATCCAGGCCATGGTATCTTCTCTTTTTTCTGGGATGAAGTGGAAGCAGGATCAAAACTTTTCACTGTAATAAGTTCACCTTGTGAAAAGACGGACAGAGACAGCAAGTCAAAGCTAGTCATAACGTTTGCAGCCCAGCCGCTCATTAAGATCATATCATGGCTACAAGCAATTTAAGTCAGATCCACGTACTGAGTAAAATGCCAAAACTAACGTCCAAAGCAAAGCAATTCCCGATAATAATAAAGTCTCCAGGCAACGAAGTAACCGAAGATAGGTACATAGATAGGTAGGTAGGGACTTAAGTAGGTAGGCAGAGAAGAGAGAAAGACACAGGGGGAGGGAGAAAGGGAGGGAGGAGAGAGAGAGATGGTAGTGCACAGCTAGCTAGATAGAGAAACAGAAAGGCAGATAGGAACTGGTTATGGTGCTGAATAAGGTTGTGTCTAAATGAATTAGCAGCCATTAGTAGTCCACGTCAGTAAGGTATAGGAGTACCAAGACAGACACAAGGCTGATTAGCGATTTCCACTATCCGTTGTCCTCAGTCATGGGCTACAAGGTAGAGGTGTACCGATCAGTCTGATCCTTCCACGACTCCTTCAAATGGTTGAAAGTAATTCTGGGTCTTGGACACGAAGCCATAGCGACATACATGTCTGTACAAGGCAAGCTTTGATCGCTCAGTAGATGTGAGGAGGGGCTGTGTAAATTCTGCTCCAGTATTTGCAAGGATACTTTGCAGGTCAGACATAGAATTGCTACTTCGGTGAACAGTTAAACGGATTCCCAAATCTACATGTGTAGACTGAAAATAGCCCCACTACAGACGCATGCCATCTTCTAGAAAGAAGGCAAATGCAGTTTCATATTGCGAAGAAATGACATTTGTTGGCAGAGCTAGGTAGATCAGGAAAAACGATGAGATAGATAGATAATAATAGATAGATAGATAGATAGATAGATAATATTTAAATAAACATGACAATATGCATTTCGGAAAGATTTTCTTTTTCTTTCTATTATGAAGTTGTAGTTTTGTGCCCTTGGCAATTCGAAGGCTGCTGATGGAGTGTGCTGATGGTTGATGAAAAAAAAAAAATTATAATAATGCATCAATCGTATTTCATCAGAAGATCTAACACCGTTTATATCAGATTTTATTTGGCTGGCTGGTTAGTTGGTTGGTAATTGCTGTTGTTGTTGTTATTGTTGTTGTCGTTTTCTATGACTTCTGCAAATATCGTTTCTGATATTAACTGGCGAATAAACAAGCAATCCAAATCAGTAGGTGTCGAATTATTCATAAACAACAGAGAAATCTAAATTCTAATACAGGCTGGTGGAGAACATGAGGTTAGGCCAGACCGTTTCATTTAGTACATAAAGAAAAATGGAGGAGAGGCGAGAAATCGTAGGGTGAAAGAGAGGGAAAGGTTAGAAAATGGCATACTTTGCACAATGCAATCAGAAGTGACAAAAAAATTAATGACGATCTTTTCTTTTTAACTTCATTTTGCACATCGATAGTCTTATTTAGTTATTATCACAGACATATAATTGTGCTCTTATTTAATTGTTATGATCAATGGAGGACAAACCTATAATTGTACAATGCACACTTTGATAATGATAAATGAACCGACTGGTTGAATGATAACAGTGAAATGTTTTAATTCCCGTGCAAGAATATCCGCAATTTGACAGTGCGATCATACCATTATTTATAACCAAACTTTTTCTAATTATTTATACAAAAGTACACCAATAGAGCTAGCTCCATCACACACACACACACACACACACGCGGCGCGCGCGCCGCGCGAGCACACACACACACAACTAGACACACACACACACACACACACACACACACACAGATGCTAAAAACGAAACGACGAACAAGGTGAAGTGGACATGATTTCACAAGGCAAGCGGTGTTTAGGGTTGATCTCCCGTTGAACGGTTGATTCATCCTACATGCGGCAATCCACCAATTTAGAACATCACGTAATGTTGGACTCATCTCTCACAGCATAGGCACGAACTTGGAAACATGGTAGCTAAACTTTCAGCTTTTGCTGTTCAGTTTGAGCGAAATAAAAAAAATTATCATCATGGAATCAACGACATTAATTTGACTTTCCGTGTTGGTTCTGTCACACGCTTATTGAAAAGTATAAAGCCGGCGAAACTAAGTTTTGCCTGTGTGTGTGGGAGGGAAGGAGGGCGGGATACAAAAACGGCCTGTCTTTGTCCACCTGTCTTTGTCGACACACGCCGCCCGATCTGTGTGCGCGTGGGCCACATTACGACAATCGGACGTTTTGCGTGGCCGCCATCCATTCATTCATGCGCGGTTCGTGTGTTCGCCCCGCAGCAGTGGGTCGGTGTGGGGGTCGTCACGTTGTTAAAAGGAACCCTTTCCCTTACGTAGGTCACGCAGTCCGTAGCACTCCTTTGCCTGTGGAGAGATGCTAGGTTTGTTTTCGTTTCTGAGTTACCCACCACCTACTCTCGTACGTCCGCGAGTGGGCCGTTACTCGTCTGGCCTGTTCTTATCCTCGTGTTAAAGCGGCCGAAGTTCACGGTTCATAATGTGTGAAGCGAAATGTATGATCGTAATAATGAAATGGTAGTGTGCACACTTGCTGGGCATCCGACTGTGCGCTGGAATGTACTGAGATCGGCGGGTTGTTCAAGAATGAGAGTGGAGTCAGTGCTGCAGTTACTTTTGCGGTTTAAATGCGCGAAGTGTATGGGTGTTGTGTGTGTGTGTGTGTGTTGTGCGCGCGCGCGCGTGTGTGCGCGTCCGTGCGTGCTATGCACACGCACATAAAAATGTAAGACGCGCGCCTACGCAAGCAGTCATATCCCTACACATACAGGCAACTTGCACACACAGAAATCGCGCGCGCACGCACACACATGCGAGCCTGCGCGCGCGTTCACACACATACACATTCGCACGCACGCACGCACACAGGCGCGCGCGAGCGCGTATAATATATATATATATATATATATATATATATATATATATTCGAATACACACATATTCCACGGATGCACACTTTTTCCTACACACACACACACACACACACACACACACACACACACACACACACACTCCCTCACCCCCTGATCAACCCCGTCCGCCCCCCCCCCCCCACCCCACCCCCACCCTCTCTCTCTCTCTCTCTCTTTTCTCTCTCTCTCTCTCTCTCGCTTTCTCTCTCTCTGTGCGCTTTACATTTATCTATCCACACACACACACACACACACACACACACACACACACACACACACTTAGGGCAGCACATAGTCCTACTCCGACTGACACATCATCACGAAAAAGAGCGTATCGTTCTGTCGTTATACTTGTATGTGAAGGTTCCTATCATTGATAGTGTGGTTCCGTGTGAAAGCTATCGTTCTGTCGTCATACTTGAATTGAAGGTTCCTATCTTTGATAGTGTGGTTCTGTGTAAAAACTATCGTTCTGTCGTCAGGCTTGTACAGAGAGGCTCGTGTCTTTGTCCACATATTTGTGTGTCAGATCTATCACTCTGTCATAATTGTTTGTATGCAAAAACTCTTTTCAGTCTATTTCTACACATGCGTGAAACAGATGCTCACAGTTTGCTGCCGCTTCCATATAAAACTTCCTAGATAAAGACGCACGCGCGCGCGCATGCACACACACACACACGCGCGCGCACACACACACACACACACACACACACACACACACACACAACATAATTATTTATGCATATATATATATATATATATATATATATATATATACTGTGTGCATGTGTGTGTGCTCGCGCGCGCGCACACGTATGTGTGTGTGTGTGTGTGTGTGTGTGTGTGTGTGTGTGTGTGTGTGTGTGTGTGTGTGTGCGTGTATGTGTGTGTGGGTATGTACGTGCGTGCCTACGCATGCACCTCGTTCTTTTAACTTCCTGATCGATTTCCGTGTTCTGTCCCCACCTTAGCTCCCACGCTGCTGTATGTCACCCCCCCCCCCCCCCCCACCCCTCATCCCCCAAGGAGTTTCAGTACCAGCAGTTTACAGAAGCTATGAACATCCGGTCGCCATTAGGACCCTCACAGGTGGATTCTCATAACAGCTAAGGCGTTACACTTTGATGAAATTCAGTTTCCTCTTAGGCTGATTAGGTGCGCGTGGAAGACCACCTTGGTAGACCCCTGCTGACTACACACCGTTAGTGAGAGAGACCTCCTCTACAATGGAGACGAACACCAATCAACAGGAGCTTCGTACCTCGAAAAGGTCATAATTTCTTATTTCACGAAGACAACAGTAATTGTCATACAAAAGGGCGATAAGCATTGTTTTCAGATGCAAACAGTGGTAATCATTCAATGAGAGCGGATATTTTCACGCAAAACAAGACTTTGTGGTTTTGACCCTTTAAGACATCAGATAATGTGTCAAAAGAAAGAAAAAAGTTAATTATGACGATTATTTCTAGCTTTGGCATTCCACGCCGTAATAAAAGTCTCCTAAAAGCCTACAGTCAACTCAATGATACTGATTGATGGTATCAGTGCGCTTGCGTGTGACATGTAATTACTTGTTTTAAGGCGTCATTGTAATCATACGTGTAATCAAAGTTTTCATTATCATATCATCACATAAAGACAAAAAGTGGTAGTGAAGCAACAACTTTACCGTTAATGGCTGTTTTCAGGTGAAACAGTCTTTTTTCTGTTTTCTTGCTGATAATTACTGTTTTTGTCCAGAAAGAGAAAATTATTACCATTGATGTTTATAACCTCCCATACCATTCCTCTTTTGGGATTGTCATATGTTTTCGCGGACTTTCTTTGTTTCAAAGGTGGAAGTCTGGATAGTTAGCCTCAACGGAGGATGCGTTAATAGTTATCTTGATCCGCAAGGACCGAAGGTTTAAACAGCTGAGTTTCATTATAGGAGAATATGATGGCATCTAAAGGTGGTGACGGTTGTTTTGCTCAGAAAACCAGCTGTAATCTATGTGGAAAAAGTCGAGAACAGGGGAATCCAGTCTTAGGTATCCTTGAAGATCACTAGTGTTTCCTGTAAATCACAACTGTTTTCCCCAGGATAACAACTGTTTTCCCTGTATTCCCCAGGATTATAACTGTTTTCCCTGTATTCCCAGGATTATAACTGTTTTCCCTGTATTCCTCAGGATTATAACTGTTTTTCCCGTATTCCTCAGGATTATAACTGTTTTCCCTGCATTCCTCAGGATTATAACTGTTTTCCCTGTATTCCTCAGGATTATAACTGTTTTCCCTGCATTCCTCAGGATTATAACTGTTTTTCCCGTATTCCTCAGGATTATAACTGTTTTCCCTGCATTCCTCAGGATTATAACTGTTTTCCCTGTATTCCTCAGGATTATAACTGTTTTCCCTGTATTCCCCAGGATTATAACTGTTTTCCCTGTATTCTCAGATTTAATGTTTCCTGTATTCCTCAGGATTATAACTGTTTTCCCTGTTTTGCCTCAGTTTCATAAATGTTTTCCGTCTTTTCCTCAGGATTACGACTATTATCCTTGTTTTCCTGTGGAAAACAGGTAGTATCACGAAGAAGACGGCAACTAAAGCGAAATCACTTATAATGTCCCTCACAAGCGCGTGCGCTCTAATATTGCTGCTACACAGACTACCGGTTTGAGTACGGGAAACGGTTGTGATCCCGAGGATCACAACAGTTTTCCTATTTTCTCTGTTTTTCTTAGGGATGATTAGTCGTGATCCTTGCAGATGCCAAAAAGAACTGTTTTACTCGAGAAAACAGGGGAAAGAATCGTGATCCTTAGGAAAAGCAGGGGAAACGGTTATTGTCCTATGGAAAACAGTTGTAATAACGCGAAAGTGGGGGAAACAGTGATTTTTCTATGATTAACAATTGTGATCCGTAGGGAAAGCGTAGAGAAATAGTGACCATTCAATGGTAAACACTTCTGTTTCGTAGAGAAATTGGGGAAATAGTGACCACTCAATGTGAAACAGTTGTGATCCGTAGGGAAAGTGGGAAAACAGTCATCACTCTATGATAAACGGTTGTGACTCGTAGGGAATGCGGGGGAAACAGTAATCATTCTATGGTAAACAGCTGTGATCCGTAAGGAAAGTGGGGAAAGCAGGGAAATAGTTATTATCCTATGGACAATAGTTGTAAGCCGTAGGGAAAGCGGGGCAAATATTGATCATTCTATGATAAACTGTTGTAATCTGCAGGAAAAGCGTGGGAAACAGTGATTATTCTATGATAAACAGTTGTGATTCTTGGGGAAAGCAGGGAAAACAGCGATTATTCTCTGGAAAACAGTTGTAATCCGTAGGGTTGACAGTATGATACTTTTTTTTATTATGATTATTAAAGGATAATACGTTTTTCAGGGATCGGCTTCTAAAGCTGGAGAACTTCAGGGTCTTCAGTTCTCGCTTTACTCTTCGTAGGTGCCTAAAGTGTCGTCCTCTATCGCGCTTTCGTTTTGTTGGTCAGTGAAGGGCAATTCATGTGTAAACCTCTGCGGTTTTTTGTTTGATTGATTGATTTTAATAAATTAAATGCACTTTGTATCATACGTCGCCGTGAGTGTGTGTGTGCTTGAGTGTGTATATGTGTTTGTGTGTGTATGTGTGGTGTGTGTGTGTGTGTGTGTGTGTGTGTGTTGTGTGTTGTGTGTGTGTGTACGCTTGCGTGTGTATATGTGTGTGTTCCAGTGCATGCATATATGTATTTGTATTTATGTGTGCGTGTACTTGTGTGTGCGTGCGTGTGTCTGTGTCTGTGTGCGCGCGCGCGTGTCACACGCGCGTACCTGTGTATGTGTATGTGTGTGCGCGCGCGTGCGTGCGTGTGTGTGTGTGTGTGTGTGTGTGTGTGTGTGTGTGTGCGGGTGCTTGCATGCATGCGCGCGCGCGTGCGCGCGCGTGTGTGTGTGTGTAGGAAGGGGGTGGGGGGGGACGGAAGGGGGATGGGTGGTATGTGAGTGTGGTTGGCAAATGGATGAGGAAGACGGAGGAAGGGTTGTACCAGTGGAACCAGCAGGGAAGCAGAGAAGGCAGAAAGATAGATTGATGAATGGTGAACAGACAGTGGACGGAAGGATAGATATCCCGACAACTACTCCCACCAGTCTGTCGACCTTTCTATTTTTGGTGCATGAGACGGGAAGAGGGAGTGGCAAGAGGAGGAGGAGGGGGGGGGGGGGGGGGGAGGGAAGTCGAGGGGGGGGGGGGGGGGGGCTAATAATAGCCGAACAGAATCAGAAATGACGGATATCCTTTTTTCAATCTGTAGCTTAAATGACAACGCTTCTCTTGAATGTTTTTGTCGAAGATGAAGTGGAGTGTAAACGTAAACAACCAAAATTAGAAAGTATGTGGTCTAAACTTAGTCTGTCTTTCTTACCTGTGTTTTTTTTGTTTTGTTTTGTTTTGTTTGTTTGTTTATAGCTGTATGTACGTGTGATTCAACGAATTCTATCTTCTTTTTTTTCTTTTTTTCTTTTTTTTTTTTGCTCTTGGTTGAAAGAGTCGTCGGAAATTACCCATTGATGTATGAGTTATAAAAACTATCGTTGTTTTTCCTTCAGAACTCGTTTTTATTTCAAACTCAAGGACACATCAAAAGTCAGAAAAACAGAACGCATACAAAGTTTAAAAAAAAATTAAAAAAAGAAGAAGAAGAAGAAAGATTAATGAAAAAAAATCCATGGTGTTTGTACATCATATCACAAACATTTATCAAAGGTAAAAACAAATCATAATCGGGAAAACAATAAACATATGTATAAAAGATTTAACATTAAAGTTAAATAAACTATGACAGAAGGAAGAAAACGACTAAATCCAACAAACCAAGAAAACAGTCATTTGATCTTTGCATTATCCCTAACAAACTTGAAAAAGGAATGCATAAGTTCAGTAAGGGAATCACTGTACAGCAGAATTTTGCCCGTGACTTGTTAAGAAGAGCAACATACTTTTCTATCTCGTATCTTTAAAACACACAATAACAATTAGAATTGATGGCCGACCCTTTCCTCATTTGCAACTGTAGATATAAAGTCTGGCTAGCAGGAGAATTACGTCAAATGTTCTATCAGATCTAAAGGTGCAATCACGAGCAAACAGGAAAACATTTTCATTAAGCAACAGGTCCTCAGTTTCACATTTTCTGTTAACCACATTTTGAAATGCATGCCAGAAACTTTAGACACAAAAAAGACTTTCAGTTGTCCACTGTGAAGAACAGCTAATCTGTGAACATAGTGCAGGCTTCCAAGGGTGGTGCAGGATTGCATCCCAGCTGGGTTTTTCAGCGGTTGAGGACAGTATTTCTCTGGGTCCTACCCGCACCTTCGAGTGTATCTTTTTCTCAGATGGGGGAGAAAAAGCCCTTTCGACTTTTAATCGTGAGAGACCATTGCTCATGTTGAAGGCATTCATCATTTCCTGTTGATCTGGTCGTCTCTCTGTAAGCATCCTGTTCAGAGCTGGATGCCTATCCGCAACACTTCACCGCTGTTCGTGTCAAACTGTCAAATTTGAAGCACACACCCGGTGGTTGGCGCCCCGGCGATGGCTACGTTCAGGCAATGGGCCGACCACCCTGAACAGCAGACAACAAAAACAGCTGGTAAACATAGTTACCTCAGGGGGCAGCCCAGCCAGTTGAACACGTCTCTCATTGCAGGTGGTAAATGTGGTGCCCGGAAGTGATTAGTGACCTCCAGTAAAAGCCATTGTGGTAAGTCGAGGCGAGATGGTTTTATTAATCCCCTCCATAGCTTTTAGGATAAGATAAGAGAGAGATGAACGGTATTGCTGGAGAGAGGGGAGCGGGAAGGTTGGGAGGGGTAAAAGGGACAGCGGGAAGAGGCAGGAGGGGGGGGGGGGGGGGCTAATAAGCTCAGCATTGAGGGTTCAAATCCTATGAATGTCACCAACCTGAGGTATCTTTCTCATTATCTGGATTGCTCAGTAGCATAGAGCACCCATTCGTATTCAGATGCTACGAGTTTTGTTTTGTTTTTTTAAAGAAATTTTTTTAAAAACCGCTAGCGCGTGCTTATAAAAATTGCTGCTTTCGCTATGTTGTCGTTTTCGTGTGATGTTGATGTAGCGCTAAACAGTCCGTAGCTTCTCTGCCACGTACATCGTTATGCGTGAGCATTGACGATAATCTGAATATAGCTATCGGGAGGGAGAAGGGAGGACGCAGGGGGGAAGCGAGTTGGGGAGGGGGGGGGGGGGGGGGCAGGCGGGAAGAATGCGGGGGACAGGGTGGGTGGGAGTGTATGGTGGGTTTTTTTTCCTGTCCCAACTTCTGTGCCACCTCTGTGGCAGTGCACCCACCCCGCTCATTCCGACATCCCCGTCCACAGCCACAGCCCGGCCCGTCCCGCCACAGCCCCGGCACTGGCAATCCACAGGGAGCAGTCAATGTCAAGTCGTCAAGAGGCAACCCACCGGAGGAGACACTGCACTGCTGCTGAATCACTTCGGTGGTGTTCAGTGGCGCCTGTTCTGATCCAACATACGCAGGACGCCACCTACTAAGCCCCCTACTGACGACGATAATTGCTTAGTCGTGGAGCCGGCGTGAGTTAGCTCTCCCTCCGGAGGGCGCCACCACGTCCGTCCAACGACAGCCCCATGGACCCGCCGATACCGGTGATATCGACGGAACCAAACCAAGGCTACAGACGTGGAGAGGACGTCGAAACTAAGGTCACCATGAGAGCAGGGCATGAAGGGCCACAGAATTCGAGACTTTTTTTATGCTAATCGATGAGAATGAGGATGATTAAGATGATGCTATGGATTTCCATTTCGGTCTGAGACTGCATGACAGGGCTGTACTCTACGCTTCCTTTCACAATATATCCCGGCGTCAACCAGGCTCAAGAGATACAGACACATGCAGTGTTGGTCAGGAAATTTAAGCAACACTCTCAGAGACGCATCCATTAAGTGGATGAAACTCGATTGTGTGGTCCCAGTCTTCCCAACTGAGCCATAGCAAACTCAACTCTGGTAGGAGCCGGTCGGGGCAGAAAAATCCCACATGACTCTGATGGGAATCGAACCCACGACCTCCCGGCGACGCTAACCACTTCGCCACATCGGCTGGTGGGGGTGGCATTTATTATTAGTTCTCGTTCGTGAACAATGTAGCATTAAAACAGGAAGCCCCATGCCGATACTTGGACCCCCACTCAAAATGAACCGATGACACCCACGCCACGCCAGTAATTATGGGAAACAAGTGACTGATACAAGTGTGCAAATAAAGACGTCGTCTGGGTCTGGGTCTGTCGATGTCCCATTGCTTCCTCCTCAATTTGAGCGACCTGTGTGTGTGTGTGTTGTGTGTGTGGTGTTGTGTGTGTGTGTGTGTGTGTGTGTGTGTGTGTGTGTGTGTGTGTGTGTGTGTGTGTTGTGTGGTGTGTGTGGAAGACGTGAAGTAGGGGTGGGAGGGAGGCAGGGGTGACGGGGATGGGTACGCGTGGGCGCGTGTTTGTCTGGGAGTGCGTAAAAAGAGGTGGGGGGGGGGAGGGGGGAGGGAGGAGTGAGGGAAAAAGAAGTTAATTGAAGATGGTGTATATATGTATGCGTGTAGGTTCACTCCCTATGTAAATTCTGTAAGCTGTGAGTCTTGACATACTTATAACGCACAAACGATGTGCTTATGAACAGACAGACAGACAGACAGACAGACCGATGGACAGACAGACAGATGATTTTCTGTAAGACAGAAAAGTATTTGCGTGATTAAAGGTGCACAAATGGTGTTAAAATTAATGCATATCTGTGCTACTCTAATATAAGATACGAGAATCTATAGCTTTCATGTTTGAAAACGCGTTACTGGTGAAATTGCTAATCTATGTCTGCTGTATTTGTACACGGTGATATTCTGCAAGACTTAATAATATATAGGATAGTCTGTAAGAGCATCTGTACGTCCTCATACTGTGCAAAACATTTGCGGATTCGCGTACGCACAAATACACCCACTTTTAGTTAACCTTCTCTCCTCTTCCCTCTCTCTCCTCCACCCCTTTCCTACGCCCAGACAAACACCCACCCACACGCATACCTCCCCCACCTCACTACCCCCGATACCACACACACACACACACACACACACACACACACACACACACACACACACACATGCACAGCACGCGCGGGTGGAGGAGGTAGCACGCGGGGCACTGACAGACTTAACTGGCGTCTTTATTTGCACACTTATATCAGCCATTCGCTTCCCACACATATCCTGTGGCGTGAGTTCCATCAGTTTCTCTCCCTTGCCGGGTGGTGGCGTTTCCGTTGTCGTCGAACCGCTTCCTGTTTTGATGATAATGGTCCACGAGCGAGAACTAATAATAGGTCTCCTCTCCCACCGCCCACCCGTTACCCCCACCTCTCCCTCCTAACAGTTTCATTCGGATTTATTGCCCATGCCCACCGAAGGCGATATATGTGGGATTTCATTACCAGTCTTAGCTTTCTGCCATTTCTCTTCCCCAACTGGTTCCCATTCCTGCAACATGCAGTCTTCCCAACCACATATGCATACATGCAAGATGTGCTCACGTGGGCACAAATATCACGCGCACATGCGTCTGTGTGTATCGCCTGTTGTTGTATTTTGTTTCGCTTGTAATTTGTGTGTTCTCGTTTATAGTAAACGCCGAGGGCATTCGATTGATTAGGCGTATAAATGTTCTTAGTAACGATGATAGTAAGAATGATGATGATGATATCAACAATAACAATGATAAGAATAATAACAGCAATAACAACAACACCAGCAACAACATCACAACAATAATAATAACAATGATGATAACAGCAATAACAACAACAACAACAACAACAACAAAAAAATAATAATAATAATAACAATAATGATAACAAAAACATGCACAAAACAATACTACCCTGATCGCAGCAATCCAGTGCGGGTGATGATTGTATTAGATGTGTGTTAATGGATTCACTGTCATTAAACGGTTAAGCTAACATGCCAAAAGGCGGATCTGTAGTCAGAAGATTCGACCACAAGCCTATCTTTTTTTCATTCGCTTCCGGGTAGAACGTTTGCCCGTGGAGCTGACAGTCCTGAGTTCGAACCTCGGGACAGATTTTTAGGCCTACAGCTCAATAATCCCCTGTTCATCTGGCAGTAAATGTGAACAGCTATATTCCCCTGTGGGATTGTAACCTTGTTAAGCCAATAATATGTACACTTTTTCAAAACGTCTTTAGTATCACCATGACCTGTGTAGTTGCAGTAGGTTTATCGCATCATGAGTAAAATGTACTCACCAGTCAATGCAGTTAAACTATATAATCACTCTGGCAAATTTCGGTGTTTACTCTACACACCGATCAGCTTCGGTTAGCAGGAGAAGACGGTTAGAGGTTGACAATATGACGCAATAGTATGAGATATACACTAGTCTTTGCAAGTTTATACAAACAACAGAATAGAAATTTACGAAAAGTAACAATTCAATCAACCGAATCCCGAAATGCAGACAGCGAGAATAGCAGGTGTTGAACGTCAACGCGTTGGTGTTTGACCACAAACATCACTTCATTGTCTATGACGATTATAGTAGTCTCCTGCTCGATTTAGGTTTCCATGGTAAAAAGAAAGCAGGAAATCTGAGTTAGTTGTTGGTGCTAGACATAGACCAACGTGGAAACCGTCTGGTGATACTCTGTAGTACATGATATTTCTTATTTCTGTAAGTTGTAATGGTAAAAAGGATATTTTGCAAAACATGATGTTTGGAATATTCCGTGGGGCACAATGACAAAGGGAATATTCTAGAAGACGTAACAGTAACCTTACATGGGATATTGTAAGACCCAGTGATTAAAGGGTATTCTGTCTGGCATTATGCATGTTTGAAGACATGTATTTGCTAATAAAACTGTTCGATGAACTGTCAGTGCCTTATGATTATCATGATCAAACATAACATATTCACGATAATGTTATTGTGATTTAAAGCAAGCACTTCTACCTGATATGGGTTGCTACCACTATACTGCTTTCAGGTCAAGATTACGCAAAAGTTACGAACTGGTTTTAACCAGATTTGGAGGGTATATGGAATGTGACCTAAGGACAAGCCTATTAAGTTTTGGCAGGGATTAACGCTCTCCCTATCGAGCGCCCAAATGTTGCTTCTAATCACTTCGTTTCCACAACAGTGTGAGTGGTGAGCTTATTGTCATCAGTTTTCGATTCCTGATTTAAATGCCTGTGATACACAAGGAATCTATGCGGAAGTGGTAGATGAGGTGATCTCTCGCCCTGCTGTAATTGAACGGTGCTTTAATGTATGGGCATTTAATAGCGTCAAAGGGTCATATTTAATATTTTGTTTCAAAGCAATCGCTTTCATTATAGGAACAGTAACAGTAATGTGATTCTCGTTCTGCCATTACGTTTTACACATGTTATGTGTTGACGTTATTGCTTTTCACGAAGAGAAATAGACCTACCGCTTCACGAAGGACACGGTGTAATCACGACCTTCTGAGCCAGCCGTCTTCCCCGCTGACTGCACGAGTGAATGACATAAGTGTTATTTTCATTACACAGGACTTACTCCGGCCCATTCGATAAGTATTGTCTTCTTTCCTTTGGATCACTACCTCATGCCTCTCAATGCCGCCAAAAGCCGTGAAAAATTATTGCATTCATGTTTAGAATTAGAACACAAAAGGAATAATCTGGCGTGAAAACAGCAACTATTCTGATCTCTAAGAAAATGTGCGAGTGTTTGTCTAAGTGTGTGTGTGTGTGTGTGTGTGTGTGTGTGTGTGTGTGTGTGTGTGTGTGTGTGTGTGTGTGTGTGTGTGTGTGCGCGCGCGCGCGCGCGGTTAAATGATAATCGCGTCAAAGATGCATAGCCAATTATGCAGTGAGTTTAAATCTACTGCGCCAGTTTTTATTTATTAGGCAAGGAGTTGAATCTGCTGCAATCGAGAAGAAGATCAAGGGTTTTGTGTTTGTTTTTGTTTGGGGGTATTTTTATTTTTAATTCATTTCCGGTGGCTCTGTTGTGATGTTTTCGTTTCTGATTTGTTTCGTTTTGTTTTGATTTTCTCCTCTTCCTGGCCAGTTCAGTGGCACTGCGCCCACGCCGGTCATTCCAGTCTCTTCCCCCACCCAGCCCCCCAGCCCTCCCCCTTCCCCTATCCTCATCCACAGCCTAGACTGTTCCGCAGCAGTCCCGGCACCGGCAATCCACGGGGAGCGATCGAAGTCAAGTCATCATGATTTGATTCATTACTTTTGCCGATCGATGAGCATGAAAATGATGTAGATGATGCTGCGGATGACCATTCTGGGCTGAGACTGCACGATAGGGCTGTACCGTGCACTTAATGTTGTAAAATATCCTGGCGTCAGCCAGGCCCGAGAGATACAGACAAGCGCAGTGTAGGTCAGGAAATTTGAGTAACCCTTTCAGAAACCCATCCATTATGTGGAGGAAATTCGATTGTGTGGTCCCAATCTCCCCTGCTGGACCCATAGCAAACTCAACTTCGGTTAAAAGTTGGTTTGGAGCAGAACAATCCCACGAATAAACAGCTCTGATGGGAATCGAACCCATGACCACCCAGTCTGGAGTCCACGACACTTACCATTTGGCCACCCATTATATAAATTGACAGCGTTTTTCTATTGATGTAATATACTTACGCCCCGACATACAACATGTTGTTCTCTATGATTTTTTAAAAAGTCATAGCCTATTTACAAAGCCAAAACAAAAAAAGAAAGAAAAATAGAGAACGAGGGTGGGCTATAATCTATTTCGACGTCAGCGCTGACGAGAATGCCAGTGGCCAAGATACATGCTGTGCGTGAGCCTGTGGAGCTCTTGAAGAATGAGAAAGCCGATCCTTTCGTAAACCAGTCAGAGAACGTTCTATTTATTGTGAATGGGGTTGGGGCTGGGCCGTGGGGTGAGGTTGGTGCGGGGAGATGAGGGATGGAGGGGAAGAGAAATGATGGCGGCACAAAATAAAGAAAATTTCCTTTCTTGATCTCTTGCCCTCACAGAGAAAATTATTTCTTGTTTGTATTTAATATGGTGTGGACTTTAAAGAGGAAAAAGGGAATCCGACTTTATGTTGTTTTAAACATATTTGTTTTTCAGTTCTGTTTCTTTTCTCCATCAGTCAACCTATCTGTCCATTAATGTATTGTTCTATCTGCTCGAGGCTATGCGATTCTGGCGTCTGTCAACTTTCTAACAATGGGGAACAGAAAAAGCCATTTATAGAGACCATCTCAACAGGTCCACGGATGTTCATCCTTCGGTGGTGCTTCTGTAACGGTACAAACTGCGAAAAGATTTATACAAATATCAGCGAATTGAAAAGCATGACACATATATCAATATATAGTACATGAATACCAAAATCTTAAACAGTGATAATACGGGAGGACTTTTGTACCCACACCACGTCAAAACTGCCGTGCACATTGGCTTGCGATTAAATGTACCATAGCTGGAATCGGGACTTTCCAAGCGTGAACGAACATTCTCCGAATTGAAGTGATTAGCGTTAATGAATTAGTCGAGCCGCTGTGCCACCACGGATGACATTGGTGGTAAGACAGGACCGTTCACAGGGCGCTGTGCACACGAGAGAGCAGCTTGCGTTCGCTCAGCTGGCTCATGGCACATGCTGTGTGAGTAGACGCTGGCTCTACAGCCGGCGGGCCCATGGTGGGGTAAGGAAGGACAGGGACAAAGGGAGATGATCTATGGATTTGAGACCAAAGACAACACAGTTTGGTGTAGTCTTTTGGTGGGAATAGGGAAGCAATACTGGTGCTGCTGAAGTGTTGTAGATAGAGAGAGAGAGATTGACAGAAAGAGAAAAGAGGGGCTAGGAGAGAGACGGAAAAGCAAGGACGGGGTATAGTCCAAATGATTTGACGGAAGAATACCTTTTCTGGCGATAAAAGCTGGGCATCAGTCTTTCAACTTTGTGGTAACCCATGCAGAAGGTAAGTAGTATGTTAGTATGTGAATAAAAGAGACAGCAATGAAAAACAGAGAAGGGTTAAACCAGCAAGTCTCTGATTTAGATTGTCTCTGCTCAGAATCTTCATCTTTGATACAAATCAAAAGAATGTTGCTGTTTGAGGCTAGAGTTCAGAAAAAAATATTTTCCTTCAATATTCTGCAATATATTTCCATCTACAATAAAGAGAAATCTGTTCTGATTGGTGTTGGTTCTCTGTACAATGTAATCTCGTGTCTGCAAAGCTTCTGCACATGAGTTGTGAAGGATGTGACAGTTTTGGAGCAAATGCCCCATCAACAATGGGAAAGTGGCACCGAAACACACACAGCAGAGTCACCAACGTGGAATTTAGTAAACATGTGAC
The DNA here is from genome assembly GCA_033310375.1 of Conus canariensis. Classification (NCBI taxonomy): domain Eukaryota; kingdom Metazoa; phylum Mollusca; class Gastropoda; order Neogastropoda; family Conidae; genus Conus; species Conus canariensis. The sequence goes on from CM065714.1 coordinate 43,879,583, forward strand.
GACTCATCTGGAGTGTCCTGTTTTCAACCTGACGAAGATGACCTTGTCTTCCCTGTGGGAAATGGAGTAGCCGCCCTTGCTGTCATGGTTTGGGATAATGTTGCAGCCATTTTGACCTCCACCATGCAGGCTATGTTTTTACCTTCATACGTTGGTTGGTTTCCATGTCATCAAGGTGACCCAAAAGTTACAGAACTGATTTGAACCAAACTTGATGCAAACAAAATCCTGTGACTCAAAAACGTATCCATTAAGTTCTGGTGCGGATTCGTGACGCAGATCCTGAACAAAGGAAAGAGAAAGGATAGATCCGTTGGGTAAAATTTTTAGAAAGCTTCCAGTGAACATGAACACCATGAAGTTTCTGCTTACGGATTAATAACTGTCTATGAGGCAATATATTTTCATTTAGTGACATGAACAGTCACATTTTGTGTTTCATCCTAATAGAAAAAGATAATCTTTTGACCGTGACCTTATCAGTCCCTACTTTACATTGCTTCCACCACTAGGAAAAAAACCTCTTGTTTTCATTTATGAACTGACTTGCTCACACACACACACACACACATACACACACACACATACATACATACACACACACACACACACACACACACACACGCACGCACGCACGTTTGCATGCACGCACACACAAGTAAGCACGCATACACATACGCACGCACGCGCACACACACACACACACACACACACACACACACACACACACACACACACACACACACATAATAAAGCCTAGACAGGACCCTTTTTTTCGCTTCATACCATAGAAAACACGTCATTTCTAAGTGTGTTGGAGGAGGGGGGAGGGCAAATGGGAGGGAGGGGAGAGAGAGAAGGTGGTAAATGTTGGTGTGGATCTGCACTAACAAAACATGCGGGACGCCTTCGACGCTGGTGCCGGTCTGCATGCTCCCGCATGCTTAGTTCTTTCTTCTAGGACTTTTCCACTACATATGTCTTCATGAGTGATATCTTGCTTCTGTTGTGGCATTGAGAGGGTGGTCATTCCAACAAATGATGTTAAAGAGGAGGAAAGCAGCAGAATGGACATGTGAATCATTGTTGTGAATCATCACTATTTTTTTTTTTTTTTTTCAAACTTGATAGGATCAAAGAGACGAGTGAAGAGAGAGATCAATATTAATTCGGGCTGATTCATTGTGGGTCTTTTTGCCATTTCTCATGCTTAAGTTCTGGCATGCAGCCAACACACACACACACACACACACACACACACACACACACACACACACACACACACACATACACACATACACAACACACACGCACGCGCGCGCACGTACACACACATACGCACACGCACACACACACACGCACGCACGCACGCACGCACGCACACGCACGCACGCACGCACGCACGCACGCACACAGACACACACACACGCACGCACGCGCACGCACGCACGCAGGCACGCACGCACGCACGCACACACACACACACACACACACACACAGAGTCTAATATGTCACTTTGTGGATAGAGAGAAGGGGAAAAAACAGAAAATAAAAATGGTGGTGCTGCTGCTGTTGCTGCTGCTTCTGCTGCTGCTGCTGCTGCTGCTGATGATGATGATGATGATGATGATACCACTAAAACTGACGCCACTACCACCAATACTGCCGTTGCTGCTGCTGTTACTTTTACAACTACTTGTACTGCACACACACACACACACACACACACACACACACACACACACACACACACACACACGCACACACACACACATACACGCACGCACGCACGCACACATACATATACATAGACACATAGAAATGCGCGCACACGCATGCACACGCGCATGCACGCACAGCACGTACCCACACACGCTAACTATCCCCAGCCTATCCGCCCTCTCCATGCCTGCCTGCCGACAAACCAATCGTCCTCTCCGATCAGACTGCATGTGTAACTGATGATTCACTCTTCCCGGCAACCTGCATAGGGGAGATTAATCTGATCATCTCAGTTTACGAACTCGGCAAAAGAAGACTATATATAATTGTAGCTTTCAAGGGTCATAAATATTGTTTTCTTTGCGTGGGTATCGCTGTGATTTTCACGTCAAATTATTGATTATGTGAATGGGGATGAAATGTATGTATTACATCAAAACTTTTTCTTTCTTTTTTTTTACTTACTACTTTTGACACTGTTTGACCAGCGGACCGTGTTTCAAACTAAAGAAAACAAGAATTATACATCTTACGATCACAATAAACTGTATGCAGTAAAAACAAATCTGTTAGTCATTTAAATTCAGTGCTGTGTGTAAGCGCGTATGCACATGAATTGTGATCACAATTTTCAGGGTTATAGTGACTCTTTTCCCAGCCATTAAGGTTATGTTGCAATAGCAGTCCAAAGAAAAAAGTGATGAGCAACGAAAGAAATGATTTCACATGAAAATGGTGATCAGCACTGTTCTCCTGATGATTATTGGTTTCACGAAGATAATGGACTTATTTGCTTTTGAAAGCAAACATTTTCCATACAGATTCAGAATCCACTCAGAGGTGATTACTCAGTGGGTCAAACAAACACACGCATAAAAACAATAAACAAAACAAAACAAAAGAAAGAACGAAACGAAAAACGGAAAGGAAAGTAATCGACAGCTTTATGTGGGCGCTTTTAGGGGTGTCAGATGAAAACAATAATTGTGTTAGTCATTTCCAGCAACCATATCTACGCCATCAATGTCTGCAGTATGGTTTTTCTGTGCGCACGCAAATAAGCCAGTCTTACAATTACAGTCATAATTATTCGATCTACAACAATTACAATGACAGGTTTAAAAGAAAGAAAATAATGATAATAGAGCAAAGAAAAAGTTGTAATTATGAAGCAACAAACTTAATCTTTACATTGAAAAAACTATTACAACTGTTCTCATTAAAAAAAAATATATATATTGATTTAGATCTTATTATTACGGAAGTTCTGCTGTTCAAAAGGAATTTATCTCGTAGTTTTGTCCAATAATTGGTGGTTCGAGAAACTCAGTGTCTGCTAGATGACGAAAACGGTAACTTTGGGCTTTTGGAACTAAAATCCGACCATACAGGCAGCAGTGATAGATGATGACTCAG
>CM065714.1:43887720-43890220 GCA_033310375.1 Conus canariensis
ACAAGAAAACTTTATGCACTACTCCACACCCCCCCCCCACCCCACCACACCTCCTCTACAAGAAAACTTTATGCACTACTCCACGACCCTCCCCCACCCACCCACCTCCTCACAAGAAACTTTATGCACTACTCCACACCCCTCCCCCACCCCACCCCACCTCCTCTACAAAAACTTTATGCACTACTCCAGACCCCTCCCCCCACCCACCCCACCTCCTCTACAAGAAAACTTTATGCACTACTCCACGACCCCCCCCCACCCCACCCCACCTCCTCTACAAAAAACTTTATGCACTACTCCACACCCCTCCCCCCCCCCCACCCCACCTCCTCTACAAGAAAACTTTATGCACTACTCCACAACCCTCCCCCCACCCCACCCCACCTCCTCTACAAGAAAACTTTATGCACTACTCCACACCCCTCCCCCACCCACCCACCTCCTCTACAAGAAAACTTTATGCACTACTCCACTACCCCTCCCCCCCCCACACCCACCTCCTCTACAAGAAAACTTTATGCACTACTCCACACCCCTCCCCCCCACACCCCACCTCCTCTACAAGAAAACTTTATGCACTACTCCACGACCCCTCCCCCCACCCCCCACTCCTCTACAGAAAAACTTTATGCACTACTCCACACCCCTCCCCCCACCCCACCCACCTCCCTCTACAAGAAAACTTTATGCACTACTCCACACCCTCCCCCCACCCCACCACCTCCTCTACAAGAAAACTTTATGCACTACTCCACGACCCCTCCCCCACCCCACCCCACCTCCTCTACAAGAAAACTTTATGCACTACTCCACAACCCCTCCCCCACCCCACCCCACCTCCTCTACAAGAAAACTTTATGCACTACTCCACAACCCCCTCCCCCCCCCACCCCACCTCCTCTACAAGAAAACTTTATGCACTACTCCAACCCCTCCCCCACCCACCCCACCTCCTCTACAAGAAAACTTTATGCACTACTCCACATACCCTCCCCCACCCCACCCACACCTCTCTTACAAGAAAACTTTATGCACTACTCCACAACCCCCCCCCACCCCACCCCACCTCCTCTACAAGAAAACTTTATGCACTACTCCACAACCCCTCCCCCCACCCCACCCACCTCCTCTACAAAAAACTTTATGCACTACTCCACGACCCCTCCCCCCACCCCACCCACCTCCTCTACAAGAAAACTTTATGCACTACTCCACACCCCTCCCCCCACCCCACCCACCTCCTCTACAGAAAACTTTATGCACTACTCCACGACCCTCCCCCCACCCACCCCACCTCCTCTACAAGAAAACTTTATGCACTACTCCACAACCCTCTCCCCCACCCACCCCACCTCCTCTACAAGAAAACTTTATGCACTACTCACAACCCCTCCCCCCACCCCCCCACACCTCCTCTACAAGAAAACTTTATGCACTACTCCACAACCCCTCCCCCCACCCCACCCCACCTCCTCTACAAGAAAAACTTTATGCACTACTCCACAACCCTCCCCCCCACCCCACCCACCCTCCTCTACAAGAAAACTTTATGCACTACTCCACACACCCCTCCCCCCACCCCACCCCACCTCCTCTACAAGAAAACTTTATGCACTACTCCACAACCCCCTCCCCCCACCCCACCCCACCTCCTCTACAAGAAAACTTTATGCACTACTCCAAACCCCTCCCCCCACCCCCACCCCACCTCCTCTACAAGAAAACTTTATGCACTACTCCACGACCCCTCCCCCCACCCCACCCCACCTCCTCTACAAGAAAACTTATGCACTACTCCACAACCCCTCCCCCCACCCCACCCCACCTCCTCTACAAAAAAACTTTATGCACTACTCCAAACCCCTCCCCCCACCCCACCCCACCTCCTCTACAAGAAAACTTTATGCACTACTCCACAACCCTCCCCCACCCACCCCACCTCCTCTACAAGAAAACTTTATGCACTACTCCACAACCCCTCCCCCCCCACCCCACCCACCTCCTCTACAAGAAAACTTTATGCACTACTCCATGACCCCTCCCCCCACCCCACCCCACCTCCTCTACAAGAAAACTTCATGCACTACTCCATGACCCCTCCCCCCACCCCACCCCACCTCCTCTACAAGAAAACTTTATGCACTACTCCACAACCCCTCCCCCCACCCCACCCCACCTCCTCTACAAGAAAAGTTTATGCACTACTCCACGACCCCTCCCCCCACCCCACCCCACCTCCTCTACAAGAAAACTTTATGCACTACTCCACGACCCCTCCCCCCACCCCACCACACCTCCTCTACAAGAAAACTTTATGCACTACTCCACAACCCCTCCCCCCCCCCCCACCCCACCCCCCTCTACAAGAAAACTTTATGCACTACTCCATGACCCCTCCCCCCACCCCACCCCACCTCCTCTACAAGAAAACTTCATGCACTACTCCATGACCCCCCCCCCCCACCCCACCCCACCTCCTCTACAAGAAAACTTTATG
>CM065714.1:43897720-43900220 GCA_033310375.1 Conus canariensis
TAGGCCTAATCCGTTAATTCCACATGTGGACCTAATCAGTTGAATACATATATAGGCCTAACCCGTTAATTCCACATGTAGGCATACTCCATCGATTCCACAAACAGGCCTAACCTGTTGATTCAGTATGTATGTGACCAGATCCGTTGATTCCATTATGTAGGCCTAATCCATTGATTCCTTATCTTGACTTAATCTGTTGAATCCACATGAAGACTGAGTCCGTTAATTCCACATGCAGACGTAATTCATTATTTCCACATGTAGGCCTATTCTGTTGATTCCAGTGAAGGCCCAATCCATTATTTCCGTGAGTTGTCCTAATTCGTTGAGACCATATGCGGCCGGATCTGCTGATTCTGTATGTAGGCCTACTCGCCTATGTAGGCATTTGTAGGCCTTATCAATTTATTTCATGTGTCGGTCTCATCAGTTGGTTTCACAGGTAGGTTTGATCCATTAGTTCCGTGAGCAAGCCAAACCCGTTGATTCTACATGTAGGCCTGATCCTTTGATTTCAATTGTAGGCCTAATCCGCTGATTCCACATGTGGACCAAATCCGTTCATTCCACGTGTAGGCCTGATCAATTGATCAGGCCTAATCAGTACATTCCACGTGTAGGCCTAATTCGTTGATTCCGTACGCAGACCTAATCCGCTGATTCTGTACGTAGCCCTTGTGCGTTGATTCCATAGGCAGGTCAAAACGTGGATTCTACAAATAGGCTTATTTTGTTGTTCCCAAATTTAGGCTTAATCCGTCGATGCAGACCTCATCCGTTGATACCATATGTAAGCCTACTTCGCTGAATCAGCATGAGGGCTAAGTCGTTAATTCCATATGTAAGCCCAATTCGTTGATTCCACATGAGGGCTAATTCGTTGATTCATTACTTAAGCCTAATCCATTCCTTTGATTCCATATTTGGGCCTAATCTTTTCATTCTGTACGAAGGCCTGTCTAATCACTATGTAGGCCTCATCCGTTTATTCGTACGTGGGCCTAATTCGCTGATTCCACATATAGGCCTTCTGTTGATTCCACATACAGTACAAATCCGATGAATCCACATGTAGGCCTAATCCATTGAATCAACATATAGGCTTGATCCGCTTAACACAGGTGTAGGCTTAGACCATTTACATCACCATGTGGGCATAATTTGTTCGTCATGTTCCTCGTGATCTCTCTCTCTGTCTCTGTCTCTGTCTCTGTCTCTGTCTCTGTCTCTCTCTCTCTCTCTCTCTCTCTCTCTCTCTCTCTCTCTCTCTCTCTCTCCGTCATTTTCTAAATGGTATAAAGACTTCCAGTCAACTAGAACGAACTTCAAAACCAGAATGAAAGAGGGCCAGCCCCAAGAGTCGGTGGAGGCGACAGGGAAAAAAAAAAAAAAAAAAAAAAAAAAAACTAAAGTGAAATAAAAAGAGTTAGAATGGGCGTGGAGGGAGAGAGTTAAAGAGAGGGGGAGAGGAGAGAGAGAGAGAGAGAGAGAGAGAGAGAGAGAGAGAGAGAGATTACTCATGCGAACGTAAACTCAGTACAGGGGCGAAAACTCTCTTTTTACATGTACAAGGAAGATAATAGGGTTTTTTTCCCTTGTGAACCTTCCTTTTCCTGCTCTACTGACAAGGTCATCACACACTTTCAGGGCAAGGCTTCTACTCACTTGAAATTAGAATCTGAACTCTCTTTTTTGAATCAGCCTTTTTTCTTTTTTTTGTTCGGATTTTTTGTTGGTTAGTTGCATAATCAACTGCCTTACTGAGACAATGTTAACTGATGTCTGAACTTTATCTTCAGTTAGCCTTTGTATCATCAGGGAGAGTCTGGTAGCCTATTTATTAATTAATTATCTGTCTTCAATTCTCTTTATTCATTTTGCTTGTTAACGACTCGTTTATTCACTTATTCATTCAGATATATGCATCTATTTATTTATTTCATTGTCATGATTCTTTCTTCTCCCTCAAACGTTTGCATAAATAAATACAAAACAAAAAACAAAAACAAACAAACAAAATCACAGAAACAATGCTGAAGATATCAACAACAACAACAACAACAAAAAATGTGTACATTGTCATCAGGCAAAACAGTAACAGTAAGTAATAATTAGTACAAAGAGAGAAAGAACACAAAAAAGCGTACATTCATGTAAAATAATCTTGTTTGTTTGTTTGTTTGTTTGTTGTTGTTTTTTTACTGGAAAGCATTCATTAGGGTTATGGTGATTCCCTCGAACTTGATTTTGTTGCTCATTATGGCATTCTCCAGCTCCGTCATTACACTGAATTTCACTTTTTTTGTGTGTTTTGTTTTGTTTTGTTCTTTTTTTAAGACGAAAATTTCTAAAACATTATTTTATCTCGTCTTCCGTAAAATATTTCAGCAAATGCTGCGATACTATCGGATGCGTTTCATCTTGTCTATGAGAAATAGTTTATACTTTATCTTAAAGTCTGCGGGTTGTTGTTATTGTTTATTTGTTTGTTTTTGTT
>CM065714.1:43905220-43912720 GCA_033310375.1 Conus canariensis
CATCTTGCACACATGTGAAATCTCATCACCAACTTTCGGAAGAGAAGGCCAGTTTGGCCGTTGGCATGTATGACACGTTACACATAGCATGCACCCTGCGTGAGAAATGGAAAGAATGAAGGAAGTCAGGAAACTGAGTGAACAATATTGACTGGATGACACGGGAAACAACTGAATGAAGCGCCAGCTGGCAGCTCTTCAGTCGGCACTACCCAGGTAGGCAGCCCGTTGTGTAAACGAGTGTGGATTGAAAGGCGCTTAGAGCTTGGTCTCTAACCGAGGATAGACGCTATGTAAGTATTCATAATAATAATAATAATAACAATGATCTCTGCTTTGTTTTTTTTAAATTCAGATTGAATAGTCCATATCTCTTACGGATCATTTTCCATTGCTGTGCTTAGGCGGTTAACAAGTAGGCCTATATTTTTGTATGCCGTTTTCATTTTCGTACGTCTGAAGACTTCAAAAGCATTTGTTTTTGAAGTTTTTTTTGCTGATGGGGTATCTGTTTAAAGCATTCAAGAACGATCGCACCTCCTTTCTTTGAGTGGAGTATTCTTGTGAAAGCCATTTTTAGTCGGCTTATAGGTAGGTAGTTAGATAGACAACAAACAGACAGACAGACGTAGATAATATAAGTGTGTGTGTGTGTGTGCGTGCGTGCGTGCGTGCGTGCGTGCGTGCGTGCGTGGTGTGTGTGTGTGTGTGTGTGTGTGTGTGTGTGTGTGTGTGTGTGTGTGTGTGTGTGTGTGTGTGTGTGAGTGCGTGTGTGAGTGTGTGGGTGTGGGTAACTGTCGAAAATTCAGTCTCGGTCGCATTGTGAGTTCTAAATAAATAAACATTACTTTACTCTCCGTTTCGTCTGTTTATTTGTATTCTGGCTCATCTTGAGCCGCACTAGACCCTCTTCGGGTGGGTCTTCGGGTCCGGAGCGGCTTCGGAATTCGGGGTTTGTGTGTATAACTGAAGAACTGGCTCGCCGGACAAAATTCTGATTTCAGCCGATAATAGTACCCACATACACTCACGGCTAAATAAACAGTGCAACCTTCATAGCAATGACGGAGGGCACCTTCGTTGTGAGTTTTATCGTCGAGGGAGGTTTTAGTCTGGAATATACAGGCATAATAATCTACGTGTGTCTTTGCATGGATGGCAGGGGTTCTCTCAGTACAAACTGTATCCCCTGCCTGTTTCCCATTCTACCGGTGCGCGTCATTTCCTCGTCACTGTCACTCTTCATGGCTGCCTTTATCATTTTTCATTTCTTCACTGTCATCCGCCTGTTTTTACAGCCTTTGTTGCCATTCGCCTCCTTGTTCTGAAAAGCCACCGTGCTTTTTGGTTTCTCTTGTTACAGTTTACTGGACAGCATGCCAGCTTGTGCGTGCGCGCGCGCGCGCGCGCGCGCTGTGGTGTGTGTGTGTGTGTGTGTGTGGTGTGTGTGTGTGTGTGTGTGGAAGGGAGGCGGATGGTGGTGAACGTGTGCATGCGTGTGCGCGTATTGATGTGTGTATTGGTGGCGAGGGTGTAATGTGTGCATGCCGGTGTGTGTGTGTGTGTGTGTGTGTGTGTGTGTGTGTGTGTGTGTGTGTGTGTGTGTGTGTGTGTGTGTGTGTGTAAGCCAGTATGTGAGTAGACTGTGTGTATGTGTGTGTATGTGTGTGCGTGTGTGTGTGTGTGTGTGTGTGTGTGTGTGTGTGTGTGTGTGTGTGTGTGTGTGTGTGTGTGTGTGTGTGCGTACGTGTGTGTGTGGGGAGGGGGGGGGGAGGGGGGCTGTGTGTGTGTGTGTGTGTGTGTGTGTGTGTGTGTGTGTGTGTGTGTGTGGTGTGTGTGCGTGTGCGTAATAGAGGCGGGGATGTAATGTGTGTAGGCCGGTGTTTGAAGTTTTGTGTGTGAGAAGGGTGTGTATGTATGCGCGCACGCTCTCGCGTATGTCTACGAATTTGTATGTTTATCTGTACCTGCATGTGTGTGTGTGTGTGTGTGTGTGTGTGTGTGTGTGTGTGTGTGTGTGTGTGTGTGTGGTGTGTGTGTGCATATTAGAAAGAAGTAGAGGGGGAGAGGGAGATGTCCTTGATCTTCCTTTGTGACTGGCGGGGCTATGTAAACATCACTGTTTCCCCCCACACACACACACACGTCAGAGTGCGTGCACACTTCGGTATGCGAGTCGATGCTCACCGGCGTGTGCACACATGTGTGCGATTATGTCAGCATGCCCTGCGTGTGTTCATGTGCTCACGCTGGTAAGTGCGTGCTTGCGCCGTCGAGAGTTTGCACAAGCTTTCCGTAATCCATCAACGGCCCCACAACGACAAGCGATGTAGTGTCTATCGCGTCTTCAAGGCATCTGAAAATAGATGTCTGGGCCGGCGACGGTGATACCAGTTATGACAAACTTCGGGGTTTCTGTGTATGTCTGCGGTGCTTTGCTAGTCACCTAAAACATTGATTTGTGTGATGCCTGCCGCGTTACACCTGGCTGAGGGAACCTCCTAGCAGAGAGTGGAGGTCTCCATTGTGACGGCCGTATTAGGGAGGGGAGCCACAGCGTAAAATAAAATTTAAAAAAGTACCGTTTGGGTACCACTGCATGAATGATGTTTGTGTTTAACTCCCTGTTTGATGACACATGCTGTACTGTGTTGTCACACGGTGAGGGGGGGGGGGGGGGGGGAAGAGGAGGGGAGGGAGTGGATGCGAAGAGCCAGGTAGCTGCGCGTCCCGGCGGTAGATGAGGAAGGGGGGGGGGGGGAGGGGGGAGGCGGAGGGTCAAGCTAATTCTTGCAGACCATGGTCCGTTTGTTTGCTGTGGAGTCTATACTGAAGCAGCATCAAGCCAAAACACGCGTGTTGAAAGGTGCAAATTAGCAACGCTTATTAAGCCTTTAGAGGTGGTTGCGTTTGACCCCTGTCTCTCGACGATGTCATTCGTTAAAGATCCATGCAGTTTAGTCTGTTAAAGTTTTCACCGTGTACCCCTCTTCAGATAGTACGGGTCGTCCACAACCCCGCACGAAGAGTATTGTTCAAGTATGCACATATACCAAAATTGACTGACAGAAGCTTTTGGGTTTTTCGACAAATAGGCCTACCCAACATTTCAATGGAAAATCTCTATTGGTATTAGAGATGATGTTATCGTTTCTCCGGGTCCGTGGGGGACCTTGGCAGGAAGCATGGTGAATGACTCAATACTAAGCCAAACTAATCTATTTTCGACAAATAAGTCTTCTTCAAACGGCAATACAACTAATACACACAACACACACACACACACACACAACACACACACACACACACACACACACACACACACACTTACACACACACACACACACACACACACACACACACAAGAAATTCCACAGCTTGAATGCCAGTCTCTCCTGCTGACTGACAACTATCTGGGAAGCATTGTTTTTGTACATTTTCAATGTTTGTTCAACGTCTGAAGAAGACATGTTTGTGTCGACAATTCATTTGTCCGTCTCGTACCGCATGTTTTAATATACAAGCACTATAATTATTTGCACCTGTTTTCAATTTATTTGAAGGCTACTTTGGCTTCTTTTCAGATACTCTGAAGTCTACTGCTATCTCCTGTGCTGCCATGCCATTAGCCTAATTTCCCATGCCATAGTGTTACAGACTACGACCAGATAAATGAAGAGCTTGCAAACTGGCCGAAGCTTGCACGAATTCGACATACGAGGATGTCGCCATTTAAACGGTTTCGTGCAGACTTTTCGTTTGTTTCTTCTTTTTTTTTTTTTTCAAAGACGTGAAGGGAGAGCTAGAATGGAGACCCACAGTATCAATGTATGGTGTACACACACTTTTTAATCGTCTTCGATCTAAGTCAACAGACGCTGCTGCAGAAATTCGACATGGCTCATCGCCAGCGGAGCAATTCACATTAGACCTACTAGATGAGGTTCAAGATAACCCCACTACCATCCTGACCCTTCTCGGCAAGTTTGAGGACCTATTAACTAAATCATGTGCAGTAAGGCCAGAGATATGCAAACTCACAGATTTGTTACACTTCAACGAAACAAAACAACAAAAATTAGAAAATCAGCAAAACAAGAACGGCAGCACAGTGCCACAACATTATCATCTGGTTCCAGAATCCTCTATCTGAACAATGGCGGAATGTGCAGCGATTTGCGAGGAACAGAGAGAGGGGTGGTATAACTGCACAGGAATTTACCTGTCCTATGCCACCTGAGCAGTACCTAGTCGTCGAAGTTCTGAATGCGAATGTGTGAAATGCGAATGAGTGAACTATGTGCGTTTGCGGACATAGATAGTTTTTTTGTTTGTTCTTTTTACTCCAGTTTCAGTGTCATCAAGGTGTCACTGCGTGCGGACTAGTCTACATATGCTCCACCACATCTGCTAAGTTGAGAAACCACGCTGCGCAGGATTTATAGCTGATGGATAAATGAATTGATGACCAAGGTGAAAGGAATTAAGGCGACGGTCTCACCGATATCATTTAGCAGTTGTCTGACCTGGGGATTAGTGTAACAAGCTGGTCAGACCTTGGGTACCTACTTAACATATCATTGTACGTGTGTGTGTGTGTGTGTGTGCGTGTGTGTGTGTGTGCATGCACATTGGTGTGTGGGCACGGGCCCACGTGCATTTGTCAGTGTATGCGGTGTGTGTCTGCATGTGCGTGTTCAAGTCTCTGCGTGTATATATATACGTATGTGACCTGTGGCATTGTGTGAGCATACTCCGGCATGTACTCATGTGTGTGTACATGTGTATGCATGTATGCCTGTGTATAGGGGCGTACACGTGTGCGTGTGTGTGTGCGCGCGCACGCGCGCGTGTATATCTGTGCGCAAGCGTACTAAGACATTGTCATGAGCCACCCGACACAAACTCCAAAGCCGGCTTACCTTAAACAAAATTTCAATGTAGACAATAACTGCAGGCCTTAGACTAAGAAAAGGGGGATACATCTAACCGACCGTTAACTGCTATCATGTGTCAAAACAAAACTTGGCTTTCGCACGCAGTCGCACAGAGAAACGACTAACTCGAGCACCGTAGAATGACTGGGACGAGTGAAAGACATTCAGACAACGACACAAAACACACACACAAACACGCGCGCACACACAGAGACCGAAAGGAGACAGACAGACCGTAAATGAATGAGTGAGAGACAAAGAGAGAGAGAGAGAGAGAGAGAGAGAGAGAGAGAGAGAGTGAGTGGTGAGTGTGTGTGTGTGTGTGTGTGTGTGTGTGTGTGTGCGCGCGAGAGTGAGTGAGCGAGATGGAAGGAGCAGACGAATAAGAGTCGTGAGAAAGCAACAGAAAAGACCAGAAGTAAACAGGCATTTTTCAAACCAGTTCTTCAATGTTTTCACATTTATTCCCTTCAAAATACAAATAATAATTCAAACACATTATTCAAATGTACCGTAAATATGAGAAAAGAACATGTGGGCGGGCACAGGGGGTTGGGAAAGTGTGGGGGGGGGGGCTGGCTATAACATTGACAGAGAGGGAGGGGGGGGGGGGGGCAGATGGGATAGATAATTTTAGAAAAATATCCGATGAAAGCCAATCATCACGTGGTTTGGGGATAAGGGGAAAGGGATAGGAACAAACAAAAAGTTATTTGCAAGACATAGTGAAGACTCGGGGTTTGCACGAGATTGAGAGTCTCGACACTTGAAAAACCTAGCGCATGCCTCATGACCTTGAAGACCTATATATGAGCTGCAAATAAATCCCAGGACAGAAACGGGGAGAGAGAGAGAGAGAGAGAGAGAGAAGAGAGAGAGAGAGAGAGAGAGAGAGAACAGACAGACGGATGGAAAGTCAGAGTGAGAGAGATGGATACGAAAGGATGGAATGGGATAACAGCTACGTTCGCTTACTTAGACAAACAAAAAATTCCCCCTTATCCAGTTTCTTCCCAGTTCCTCACAATGTCAACACTCTTGATGAGTTCTTTCAATAATTTTTCTTTGTGCTGCCTACTTTTGACACTATTCACCACTATGGAAGCTGCCTAACCTGCATGGCTTTACCGATATTTTCTTGTAAACGTATGTACAAAAACTATAGCAATTACTTAGTTTTAAACTTAGCAAACAATGAGTGATGCTTTCACTGTGACAAACGGCACGATTACCCGCATCTCGAAGGCATCAAATGATAATGCTTACACTAAATAGTACTCGGCTTTATTTAAAAAATAAAATAAAAAAATCCTTCATCCTACATTTTTCTGCATTAGTCTTTAGACATGTGAAAGGGCATGCCAACAGAACGACTGAATTTATAAATCATTCAAGCTAAAATCCTAGTTTAACAGCCTCTTCTTCTCTGTCCAATTCAATGGCATTCTATGCAAAGCAGGGTCATTCTCTACGTATACTGCCTATAAAACGGGGGCTGTTAAACTAGAACTTCTCCCAAGACTGCGAGCAACACCGATTTCTAAAAAAAAAAGTACATTTTGATTTTTCCGACAACACTGGTTACACCACATAAACATGGGCGATGGCTATGCATTTTATGCGGTACATGTAAACACAGCGACAAACTGTAGAACAAAAGCAATCGAACAATGTGCATAATCATGTACATGTGCAGCCATTGATACTTCACTCTACTGTATACTGCCATCACTGAATGTAGATAGACAATTCTGAAGGCTGGCTGAAACAATGGCAAGTTTTACAGCAACACATAAAAATACTAACGATGGGGAAAGGGGGGGGGGGGGGGGGGGAGCCAGCTTATTGTATAAAATGGTCAACTGTCAACCTACGCAATTGGATTACAATGGTTATGGGAAAACTTTATTACATTAAAGAAAAAAAAAGTAAAAAAAAGTAATTTACAAAAAGGCTTGCACCACTTTTCACATTTTGCGAAGACGTATAAACCTCACAATATTGCCGGATGTGGTGATGGTATAATGAAGTGTTGGGACCACAGGAGAGTTACTTCATAGCCACCGTTTTTTCCCCCTTCCGTTTTTGAAATCCTCGTCGCCTGTAGAAATGTTCCATTATATTGTCCCGTCCACAATTCACATATCGGTTTTATCGTGCACGCGTGTGTGTATGCTAGAGAGTGAGTGTGCGAATGAGTTGGCGCGAGTCCGTTTTGTGCATGCTCAAGTGTATAGACTAGCGTGTGCGCGTGTGCGTACTCGGCTGAACATAGTTTTCTCACTGTGTGAACTTAAAACGAAAGCTCCTCAACTATCCTTCACACGTCACCGGCGTTGTTCTATTGCAGATAAAAACGGCGAGACTCGCAGTTCTGTAGTCAGTTTGCACAGTTTGATCAAACGTTTGAATAATACAGTCGGCATCAGTCAGTCCTAATATTGATCAGCCACGGGCTGGTGGCCTGTCACGTCGCCCCCACTGTGACAACACAACACAATGTCCCAAACTATCACATTTCAGCGCCAGTCACAGTGAAGTCACACCAGTCCACACCACAGTA
>CM065714.1:43917720-43922720 GCA_033310375.1 Conus canariensis
TAGGCTACTTGTTTAAACGGTGTATTCAAAGTATGGTTTACAGAAGACTGCGAATGGGCGTTAATGATTTTAATTGAATAATCAAATACGTGAGACATAAAATGTTTATGTAAATGTTTCTTGAAAAGTTTCAACGTATTCATATTTTGTGGACTCGGTGGAAGTGAGTTCCAGATATGTGGTCCAGAGTAAGCTAGGCTTGTTTTGTATTGATCAATGTGTGGGTAGGGGAAGAGGAATTTTTATCGAGCCAGAAGAGCTGTTCAATCTTGTAAAAAGGGCATTGATATAACATGGCATAGTATCTATTGTAAACATAGATGATGCTTTGTTGAATTCCAGTTGCTTACTCAGAGGAAGTATGTTCAGCGCTTTTAGTTTTTCATATCTTGTTAGAGATACGGCTGGATGGAGTAGCTTTGCTGCACGTGTATGGAGAGAATTCAGCCTTCTATTTTGTGGGCGTCCTACTCCCGTCCCACACTGTTGAAGCATAACTGACACGTGACATTATGTGTGCGCTGAAGAAAGGTTTAAGCACAGTACTGTTGACGCAGTGCTTTAATTGAGATAACAGGGAAAAGGTTTTTTGAGACTACCTCGCATACATTATTGAGATGAGATTGCCATTTTTTGTCTATCGTTACCCCTAAAGCACGATGCTCATCTGTCTGTTCGATAGAAATGCCATTCAGCTTAAGTTTTAGGCAACGAGGAGTTGGTTCTGGCTGGGTGAATGACTATTGAGTTTGAATGACACCAGTCTGACATGTCATTTAGACCTTCCTGGAGAGATTTTTCTATTGTCTGTAGATCACTATCATTTGTTTGGAGTGACGAGTCATCAACAAATAAATCTGCTATGACTTTTTCCTCTGATACGGACAATGGTAAATCATTGATAAAGCTGCAGAATAGGAAGGGGCCTAGTATGAGCCTTGTGGGTCTCCATGTCTGACAAAGTCTGAAGCAGAGGTTTTGCCATTAAGCACCACATACCGAGTCTTATCGTTCAAGTATGATTGGAATAATGAGACTGTCGAGGAATGGTTCAAGTAGATAGATTGTTTCTTTAAAACAATGGACTGATCACCAAGATCAAACGCCTTTTTGAAGTCAAGAAAGACAACCCCTTTCATTTTTTGATTGTAATTGTGATTTCATATTTGAAAGCCATGAGTCACACATTCGTGATAATGGTGTGTGGTAGGAGTGATTACATGGGAATCCAGATTAGAATAGGTGAAATTGTTTTCCTCCATAAACTGAGGTACGTGTGCGTGTGTGTGTCCTTCGAGGGGTTTGGATATAATTGATGGTAATGATATAGGTCTGAAATTAGTTGGATCCAACGAATCATCTGATTTTGGTAGGGGTATCACTTTGGCATTTTCGAACATTTGAGGAAGACATTAGTGTCAATGGATAAGTTACATATGTATGTAAGAGAGAGAGAGAGAGAGAGAGAGAGAGAGAGAGAGAGAGAGAGAGAGCAGTTTGTAAGGGTAGGGGTAGGGGGTTAGGGTGAAGTATTAACTTCGGAGTTTAAAGTGTAAATCAAGGGTGCGAAACACCCGAGACCTCTAGGAGTCCTGGTAGCTCTGTATCCCCCATCTCCTTCCCTCGCCCCCATCAGTTGAAAAGAAAAAGAAAAAATGGGGAAAAAGATCTGTGCAGTGTTTTGATCCAATGGCGTGACAGCTTGAATCCATGATTTTGTTTTCAGATGAGGAGGGGGGGGGGGGGGTTAGGGGGGTTAGAGGAGGGGGGGGGGGGTGTCAAGTGTGCACATAATCACGCTGCACTCTCACCCTTTGTCAGTTCCTGAGAGAGGATGCTCACAGTTTTTGTATATCTCGCTTTGCTCAGATCAAGACCATATAAAACTGCCTGCATGGAGGACAATAATTGATAGTTTAGACGTAGGGGCAGATCTACCGGATTTTTGGTGGTGGTGGTGGTGGTGATGTTAAATAAACATGCATCTTTAGTGGAAACATTTCTTGTTATCTTTAGCAGAGAGCACTGATACACCGCAAACATGGATGTTACCTTTTGAGGAGAATCGATCCTCGAATCCCCCGACCGGGATGTCGCCTATGTACCCTACCGGGGCCCAGATAGCCCAGGACCCTTGCCTCAAGTTGGACCCCCTCACCCTGACCTACATCCCAAGTTAGTATTTGAATCTTCCCCTTACCTCCCCACTTCCCCCACCCACTTTCCCCCATCTTAGTTATGGGTTGGCTATAAACAACACGACTTAACTTGATTAATAGGCTACTTTAAGAGAGAGCCGGAGGCAATTTAATATCACAGTTCCACTGAACTTACGTCAATACTCTATGACGTATACATGTTCCTTAAGTTCCAAAGTCTCACTCTGTTCAACTTTCTGTGTAACCTACCTCGTGGAGGTCAGGACATCTTGTTCTTCACTGTGTGGGGAAATCTCGCCATGATGTGCACAGTCGAAAGGTACGACGTTTAGATCCAATGGCTGACCCTACGCCTTCTCCACAATCTTTCTGCGATGAAGCAGGGTAAGCCCACAGTCGTTCGTCTTTTTCTGGTTATACTTCTTTTGCTGTACAACCAACATTGAAAAATTCAACAACATTATCTAAAAATAAGTAGGAGTATTGCAATCATTTGGATTGATAACACTAAGGCACAGCGTATAATCACAGCCATGCTGCCCCTGGATGTGTTTTCATTTCTTGCTTACTATCCTGTTTACATATGTCTCAATGGAACCTGTCATACCATCCTGCCCTCTAACCGTGTCTTAGTATGACATGTCATACTATCCTGTCCTCTAGCCGTGCCTCAGTAGGACCTTTCATACTATCCTTCCTCTGTGTCTCAGTAGGACCTGTCATACTATCCATCCTCAAACTGTGTCTCAGTAGGACCTGTCATACTGTAACTATCCTTCTTCTAACTGTGTCTCAATAGGACCTGTCATACTATCCTTCCTCTAACTGAGCCTCAGTAGGACCTGTCATACTATTCTGTCCTCCGACTGTGCTTCAGTAGGACCTGTCATGCTATCCAGTCCTCTGACTGCGTCTCAGTGGGACCAGTCATACTAGCCTGTCATCAAACTGTGTCTCAGTGGGACCTGTCACACTATCCTGTCCTCTGTGTGTCAGTGGGACCTGTCATGCTACCTTGTCCTCTAACTGTGTCTCAGTGGGACCCCGTCATACTATCCTGTCCTCTAACTGTGTCCCAGTGGGACCTTTCCATAAAAGAACCTGTCCTCTAAGTCTAAGTGTGTTTGAAAGGAGTCTCCACCACACTATCCTGCCCTGTAAGTGTGTCCCAATGGGACCACAGTCATTTTATCTTGCTTTCTGTGTGTGTCTCGTTGGGACTTTTCTCATATCATCCTGTTATCTGAAGGTCAGTCAATAGGACCTCCGTCATACTATCCTGTCCTCTACGTGTGTCTCAGTGGGACCTTTCCATAATAGTAACCTGTCCTCGAGGTGTGTTACAGGATATCTCCGCAATACTATCCTGCCCTCTAAGTGTGTCTCAGTAGGACATCCGTCATACTTTCCTGTCCTTTAAGTGTGTCTTGGTAGGACCTCTGTTATTCTGTCCTCTCCGTGTGTCTCAGTGGGGCATTTTCATAATATTGACCTGACCTGTAAGAATCTTAAAAGGAGTCTTCATCACACTAACTGGTCCTTTAAGTGTTTCGATAGGAGACCCGTCATACTATCCGCTCCTCTAAGTGTGTCTCAGTGGGGCATTTCCATAATACTGGCCTGTCCCGTAAGTATCTTAAATCGGATTCTTTATCATACTGTCTGCTCCTTTAAGTGTGTCTCGATAGGACATCCGTCATACTATCCAGTCCTCTAAGTGTGTCTTAGTGGGGCATTACCATAATACTAACTTGCCCTGTAAATTTTAAATGGGATCCTTCATCATACTATCTGGTCCTTTCAGTGTGTCTCGAGAGAGGTCATACTATCCTGTCCTCTAAGTGTGCCTCAGTGGGGCATTTTCAGTATACTAATCTGTCCTGTAAGTATCTGAAAAGGAATTTTCATCATACTATCTGGTCCTTTAAGTGTGTCTCGATAGGAGATCCGTCATATCATCTGGTTCCCTGAATGTACCTCGATGGTACCTTTGTCGTACAATCCTGTTCTCTAAGTGTGTCTCAGTAGACCTAAGTCACATTGTCCTGCCTTCAAAGTGCGAGCGGTATTTCAGCCAGTCAGTCTCTCCTGTTCTCTAAGTGTGTCTCAACAAGATTTCGTTCATGGTATCGTGACCTCTGAGTGTGTCTCAATGGGCCATCATCAGTCATATCATTGTGTCTACGTCCTCTCTTCATGCAGCTGATGGCGTGACTAGCGAGCAGCAGCGTGACCTCAGGCCAGTGTGTCCCTCCTGCAGCACCTGACCATGGCCAGCAGTCCGGAGATGGTGGTGCACCGCTTCCTGAAGGCGGTGAGGAACGGGCAGGAAGTGCGCAAGCTGCACTCCATCCTGGCCATGATCCCCAAACAGGATCTGATGGCCTGGGTGGACACCAACAGGCAGGACGTTCTGCACTACGCCATCATGGCCGACAACGTGGAAGCTGTGGATTTCTTGCTCAAGATGGGCTACTTCGCCACGCCCTACGAGCCTCAGGTCAACATGTACGCTCATTTAGCCGCCCGTCTGGGCCACCGGGCTGTCATGTGTACGATTCTTCAACATAGACCTGAAGACTTCAAAGCGGCGCAACAGCCTCATGTCATGATGCCCCTCGAGTATGGCGGTATCAGCCGTATCAGTTCCGCAAAGCCGTCTGCGAAAGAGTCCGAACTGGCCATGCCCGCTGTGGTGGGCAGTCAGCTCTTCACAGACGGCAAAGGCTTGTCCCATAAAGAGTCAGAGACTCCCATGCCGATTCCCAAACGCCTCAGTCAGGTCGGCGCTGTTGGGCTAGGACTCGCCTCCCGTATAGGTCCGTCCTCTTCCTACCTCGC
>CM065714.1:43925220-43930220 GCA_033310375.1 Conus canariensis
CTTTGCCTTTTAGTGCTGGGGAACTGGGGAACTATCCATCTGAAAGCAGTTCAAAGGATACGAACTTGTGTCTGTAAGAAACTACTAGCAGTAACTTAACTTCATGATTTACGGGGTGTTGGGAAAGTATAAGCATATAAGCTTTTAAATCGATGCGGGTTTTGATCATTAGAAATGAACGATTACAGAATGCCAAGAACTACTTACCATTCATTAAAACAGCTTAATGAGAAGGGCACAGAAACATGGGTTTCTGAGATTTGGAGATGACTTTTCTCGTATGGATTTGAAGTTGTCGGGTTAAACCAAGGGATAGAGAATAATACCGTTTTGTTTATTCAGGAGATGGAAATAATAGCGTCTGAGACTGCTCATGGCAAGACTAGCAGAGCAAACTGACGAATAACAGCACTTTTTTACGTAGAGAAACTAAGCAGAGTCTACAGATCGAGCCCTGCAGCAATAAGATTGCGGCTAATTATTTAAACGACCGTATTGCAAAATTTTGAATGATCGTAAATCAAGTTATGTGTGGTGAAAACTGGTTTCCTTCCAGTGTCCCATTGAAAATCTGTCCCCTCTGTTATACAGATATAAAAGAACCAGAGGTGCAGGTGTGTCTCAGCATTAACATTTGCTTAGGAGAGACAATAACTATGTTCGTGTTTATACAGTAGAAGCCATCACGAGCAGCACAGTAATGCTATTTGCTTTGGATCATTGTTTGAAGCGTGCGAAGTATATGTCTGAAATGCTTACAGCCTGTGCATGTGCAGATCGCACCGACAATGACGAGGGAAATGTCAATAGAACATTATTCAGTGACGGATGTAAGCTCACGGATGCTGATGCATGCACACAAATCCAGAGATCATTATCGCTTTCGAGCTACTCCTTTGCAGCGGTAGCGAGGGGTTTGTCGCATGAATACACCGATCAGAATAGGGGATAAAAGTACATTAGGTGATTGGTATGATCAAGGATTCAGAACAGCAGTAAATAGATAAATAAATCAACCAATCAATAAATAAAACAAAATATTTTTTTAAAGGTTAAAGCTTTACAGGATAGCCAGTCGAGCAGGAGATTCTAGTGACTAACACGCTTGTTGTATAGCACCAGAAAATGCAATCATTTACAAAAGCGCAAAGGAACAGATTTTCACGAAGCGTTACTGTTCGAGTTGTCATCTTCAGAGAATAATGAAAAACTTTTTTCTTTTTACAGTGAATATAGAAAAAAGTACTGATAATACCACAGTCGATGACTGATTTCAACTATACAATTTTTTTTTTTTCGAAAACGAAAATGCAGAAGACGGAGGTTAGAAGATTAGATATTGACAATAATGAGGGTAATTTCGAAATTAGGAGGTTGGGTGGAAGAGGGAGAGAAGGAGAATGTGAGGAAAAAGAGGACTGTAAAATGGTAATACTGAATCCTTCATTGAGAGCTATGGGAATGTTTGAGTTCTGTACTGGGAACATTTGTTTGTGTCTGTTTAGAGAGTCGATTTTAATACCTCATTCTCTCCAGACCATTTGTTTGGGATCGTTTAGAGTTGACTTTTATAATCTCCCTCGTCGTTGCAATCTCAGTTGCCTAAAATGGACTCTCTCTCTCTCTCTCTCTCTCTCTCTCTCTCTCTCTCTCTCTCTCTCTCTCTCTCTCTGTCAGTGACATGATTTCCCTTTGTGCCCCTCCCCTTGAGATGGGCAGAAGGCCTGGCTCATTAAACATTTTGTCATTCATTGTCATTCTCTCTTCTCTCTCTCTCTCTCTCTCTCTCTCTCTCTCTCTCTCTCTCTCTCTCTCTTCTCTTCTTCTTCTTCTTCTTCTTCTTCTTCTTCGTCGTCGTCGTCGTCGGTTTGTCGTCGTCCCGTCGTCGTCGGCGTCTTCTTCTTCTTCTTTCCTGTCTATTTTTTCCTCCAACCAGCCTTACGCGAGCGGCACGAACGACCACGACGTACGCGAGGACTACCGTATGGCCGTGCAGGTGTGTGTGCAGAACATCTATCCGGCGTGCCTGGAGCTGCTACTCAACAACGAGCTCGTGGACACCAAGGTCATCTTCAAGCAAATCAACTACTTCCACGTGATGTACAGCCAGCCTTTCAACACGTACCTCAAGATCGTGTCCCTGGCGCGCCTACCTGTGATGACGGAGAACCTGATCTCAGATCGGGGCCATGACGTCCAGGTCAAGATGCCTCCCAGGACCTACCCGCTGTACTCGCTGATTGACAACGCTTTCAGTGTCACCGACTTCAACTTCTCCGAGTACTTCGTCACTTGCATCAAGTTGCTGATTGACCACGGCGCCAATCCTAACTTCGATGAGGTGGGTGAGGAGAGGGTGAATGATTGGTTGGAGTGGGTGGGGGTGGGAGGTGGGGGAGAGGGTGCGGAGAGAGAGAGAGAGAGAGAGAGAGAGAGAGAGAGAGAGAGAGAGAGAGAGAATCTGTATGCGTGCGTTTGTCAGTGTGTGTGTGTGTGTGTGTGTGTGTTGCGTGCGCGTGTGCGTGTGTGTGTGTGTGTGTGTGTGTGTGTGCCGATCTATGTATTTTGCTCCTATTCTGCATTTGTTGGTGCACCTGTCTATGTGAACATGTAACATATCCCCCCTCCCTCTCTCTCTCTTCTCTCTCTCTCTTCTCTCTCTCTCTCTCTCTCTCTCTCCTCGCTCTCCTCTCTCTCTTCTCTTCGCCTTCTTCTTCTTCCTTTGCTTCTTCTCTACTTCTTCTTCTCCTCCTCCTCATCTTCCTCTTCCTTCTCCTCTTCCTTCTCCTCCTTTTTCTTCTCCTCCGTCTTCTCTTCTTTCTCCTCCTCTCCTCCTTCTCTTTCTCCTCCTCCTCTTCCACTCCTTTCTTCTCTTCCAACATCCTCCCACTTTTCCTCCTCCTCCTCCTCCCTCTTTTCCGCCTCCTCCTCCTCCTCCCTCTTTTCCGCCTCCTCCCACTACTTCTTCTCTTCTCCTTCTCCTCCCTTCTCCTCCTTTTCTTCCATCTCCTCCTCCTTCTTCTTCATCTTTTCCTCCCAATTTCTCCTCCTGCTATGTCTCGTCCAATTTCCCTTCTATCCTCGTCCACCGACGCCCTCCCTCTCTTGCTTCCTCTCCTCCCCTCCTCCTCCTCCTTCTCCTCCTCCTGTGCCTCTGCCTCCTTCCCTCCACCACCACTCTTCATTCTCCTCCTCCTCCTTCTCCTTTTCTTCCTATCATCTTCCAACATTCCCCCTCTCTTCCTCCTGCCCCTCTCCGCCTAATCTTCCTCGGCTGATGCAAGTCAGACAGGTGGCTGACACAGTGTGTCTGTCAAACGGGTAATGTATGAACAATTAGTACAGCATGCCAAACACGTGATGCATATCAACTAATACAGTATGAACGGCGACTGATACTCGCACCATATCAAACAGGTGGATTATGAACATCAGCTAACAGATTAAGTCAAACAGAACAAGAAACCAATACAGTATTTCAAGCAGGTGAAGTGTGAACGTGAGCTGATACAGTATGTCAAACAGGTGGAGTGTGAATGGAAGATAACACAGTATGTAAAACCGGTGACGTATGAAAGGCAGCTCACACAGCAGGTAATGCAAATGGAATGTGAACGGCAATGCACACATCAGGTCATACAGGTAGAGTATAATGTAAAAGCAGCTTACACATATGTCAAACAGGTGGAAAATGAACGACAGTTTACACAGTATATTATACATGCGGATCACAAAAGGCAGTTTACACAGTATTTGAAATAGGTGGGGTGTGAAAGTCAGCTCACACAGTATGTAAATCAGGTGGATATGAACGACAGGTCGCATAGTATGTCAAACAGGTGGAGTGTGAACGGCACCAGATAGAGTAGGCTTATGTCAAACAGGTGGACTACAATAAGCAGCTGATACAGTAAGTCAATGTGGTGAAGTAGTATGAACAGCAGCTTACATAGTAAGTCAACCAGGTGAAGTAGTACGAACAGCAGCTCAAACAGTAAGTCAGTCAGGTGGAATCGTACAAATAGCAGCTCACACAGTAAGTCAACCGGGAGGAATAGTGAACAGCAGCTAACAAAGTAAGTCGACCAGGTGAAGTAATGCAAACAGCAGCTCACACAGTGTCAACCAAGTTGTGTAGTACTAGGAACAGTGTCTTGCACAGTAAGTCAACCAAGTGAAGTAGTGCGAACAGTACCTCGCACAGTAAGTCAAACAGACGGAGCACGAACAGCAGCAGGGGGAGGAGTACGAGCAGTAGCTCACACAATAGGCCTACGTCAACCAGGTATAGTGGTACGAACAGTAGCTCACACAGTAAGTCAACCAGGTGGAGAAGTACGGATAGTAGCTCACACAGCAAGTCCACCAGGCGCAGTAGTACGAACAGTAACTTACACATTAAGTCCACCAGGTGGAGTAGTACGAACAGTAGCTCACACAGCAAGTCCATCAGCTGGAGTAGTACGAACAGTAACTCACACAGTAAGTCCACCAGGTGGAGTAGTACGAACAGTAACTCACACAGCAAGTCCACCAGATGGAGTAGTATGAACAGTAACTCACACAGCAAGTCCACCAGGTGGAGTAGTACGAACAGTACACAGTAAGTCCACCAGATGGAGTAGTACGAACAGTAACTCATACAGCAAGTCCACCAGATGGTGTAGTACGAACAGTAACTCACACAGCAAGTCCACCAGGTGGAGTAGTACGAACAGTACACAGTAAGTCCACCAGATGGAGTAGTACGAACAGTAGCTCACACAGCAAGTCCACCAGTGGAGTAGTACGAACAGTACACAGAAGTCCACCAGATGGAGTAGTACGAACAGTACTCACACAGCAAGTCCACCAGATGGAGTAGTACGAACAGAGCTCACACAGCAAGTCCACCAGATGGAGTAGTACGAACAGTACAACAGCAAGTCCACCAGATGGAGTAGTACGAACAGTACACAGCAAGTCCACCAGTGGAGTAGTACGAACAGTACACAGTAAGT
>CM065714.1:43935220-44142720 GCA_033310375.1 Conus canariensis
ACTACTACTACTACCACTACTATTGTTATTATTAATATTATCATTATCATTATTATTTGTTTTGTAGTGGTGGTGGTGTGGTGGTTGCTGTAGCAGTTGCATTGCCATCGTCATCAGGGTCATTATCATCTTTGTCATTCTTCCACCTCTTCTTCTTCAGATCATGATTATTTGAGGTGTTGGTGGTGACAGCAGTAGTGGTAGCATCACCATCATCATCATCATCATCATCATTGTCGTCGTCATCGTCGTCGTCGTCGTCATCATCGTCATCGTTATCGTCGTCGTCGTCGTCATCATCATCATCATCATCATCATCATCATCATCATCATCATCATCATCATCATCATCATCATCGTTATCGTGCTCACCATGACGACTGCCTTGATCACCTGGCAGGGTCAGTTCGCCCTGAACGTGTACCTGGACACGCTGTGCGACCACATGAAGAGCGACATGAGCAACGCCCAGACCGTGCTGACCAAGCGGGAGCGGGACCTGAACCAGATGGTCAGCCTCATGTGCTTCTTCATGGCGCCCTGGCACATCAAGGCCGTGTGGGAACTCTTCAGCTACCGCCACAAGAAGTGCACCGGCGAGGCGGTTGTGTGTGTGTGTGTGTGTGTGTGTGTGTGTGTGTGTGTGTGTGTGTGTGTAGTGGACGGATGGATGTGTGTGTGTGTGTGTGTGTGTGTGTGTGTGTGTGTGTGTGTGTGTGTTGTTTTGTGAGTGAGGTGAGTGTTTGTGTGTGCGTGTGTGTTGTGTAGTAGTAGTAGTTTCATTTTACATCTTTTCACAAAATGATGTGACATTAGACGAGTGTGTGTGTGTGTGCGCGCGTGCATGCGTGTGTGTGTGTGTGTGTGTATGCGTGCGCGTGTATGTGTTCGTGTGTGTGTGTATGTGAGTGTGTGTGTGTTGTGTATGCGTGCGTGTTGGGAGGGGGGAGGAGGGGGGGTGCGTGCATGTGTATGAGCGTGTGTGTGATGGGGGAGGGGAAGGGTGGTGCGTGGAAGTGCGGGAATGGGCGTGTATGTGTACGTACGAGGTTTGGTTCACTGTGTCTGTGTGAAGGGGGAGTAAGGGGGGAGTGCCGGTGGGAATGGGAGTGTGTATGTTTGTATGCGTGAGAGCGTTGGTTCACTGTGTGGACGTGGACGGGTTGCGAGTTGTGGATTGGCTGCCGGAGAGACAGCCAGGACAACTGTCGTTTCGCATGCAGTCGCTTTGCCTACTCGCTGATCTTGGCGGCGTCACCCCCACCGGCCGGTTAGCTCTTGCTCATTCTTTCGCCACCCACCAGGCCCGTTCGTTTTGCCTATTAAAAATCAAAACTTCCGATGTCTCAAATCGATGCTCATTGAAAGTAAACTGGCTGTATGTGAGACATGTTCACAACACACACACACACACACACACACACACACACACACACACACCACGCATGCACACACACACGCCCCTGCACACACACACACACCTCTTTGTTTTGTTTTTAAAGTAGTAGTTACCCAACTTCTGCTACCGTTGTGCTCGGTTCAATTTGAAGGCTGTTTCATTGTGCAAAGCTCGTGTTCAGATATTTTTGCTCGTTAAAACTGAACGTAAATGAATTTCGATCGATCATTATTTTCTTACACCACGGGAGAGGGGGAGGGGGGAGGCGGGGCGAGGGATTTTTTTTCCCACGTGAACCAAAGAATAGTTTTTAAAAGATAAAACACGGTGGCGATGCATTATTCGTCAAAAACTAAAACAGAACCGAAAAGCTGATGATCGGATGAATTGGACGAGTTAAACGTTAAAAGTTAGGCTTGTACAGCCTAAGACAGCAGACAGCAGTTGCCAACGTTTAACTCACGTGTGCGCACGCGCATATGCGAGCGCGCGCGTGCCTGTGCGTGCGTGCGTGTGCGCGTCTGTCCGCAAGCTTATCAGATACATGTCGCCAAATAGGGTGGAAGACTAGACGTAGACTCTTCTAATCCAACGTTAATGGAAGTAGTTAAGATTGGATATCGCGTCTGTTCAGATTCAACGTCTTACATGCATGCTTATCTCCCCGTATGCATACGTGTGCGCATGTTCGAGGGACAAGGAAGGTGGAATGGAGGGGGAGGGGAGAACAAGTACAAAAATATGCCACTCTGTGCAACGTGACGTCCATCCCACTTGGGAAGACTAGGGGCCCAAGGGAGGGCCGAGAGAAATGAGAAATGGAGAAAGATGAACGGCAGAGCCCTTCACTTCTTGACGGGCTTCTTGGCAGCAGCCTTCTTCGGGGTCTTGGGCTTCTTGGGCTTGGCCGCCTTCTTGGCTGGAGACTTAGCCACCTTCTTGGGCTTGGCCACCTTCGTTGCAGACTTGGGCTTTTTGGCAGCAGCCTTCTTGGGAGCCTTGGTCTTCTTGGCGGCAGGCTTCTTGGGTTTCTTGGCAGCAGCCTTTGGCTTCTTGGCCTTCTTGGGTTTGGCCGACACTTTCTTCTCTCCCAGACGGAAAGAGCCAGAAGCTCCGGTCCCTTTGGCCTGTTTGAGTGTACCAGCCTTGACACCAGCCTTCAGGGCGGACTTGAGACGGGCGTTGATCTTGGTGACCTCGGTGCCCACCTTGTAGTTGGCCATGACGTACTTGAGGATGGCCTGGCGGGACGAACCACCCCGTTCCTTCAGAGAGGTGACGGCAGCGGCGATCATGACGTTGTACTTGGGATGCTGCGCAGGCTTGGCCAACTTTTTTGGCTTCGTGGCCTTCTTGGCAGGAGCAGGGGCAGCAGGAGCGGCGTCAGACATGATGCGAGAAAGGGAAGCTGAAACGGTACACAGCAACGTGTTATGAAGACGAGCGACGTTACGATCTCTTTTGCGGCGAGCCGACAAAGTGAATAGTGCTTTTCTCGCGGCCGCGATCTTATTTATAATGTACTACCGAACCGCAAAGCCAGCAGCGCGGGGCTGCACGCAAATCGGCGCTCGCGAGGCCTCTACAGGGCAAATTTGTGTTTGTTGACGTTTGTTTCAGAGCTGTTATTTTAAAATCAACACAAAGAACGGCCGCATGTCGCATATTAATGAAATCTTCAATAAACAAGCAACATTTTCGTATATTTAGTTTTCATTATTTCATTTCTGCCGAAAAGAAATCTGTAAATTAAGCCGTTGTTTGGGGCCCGCTGAAACGAGTTCAACGAACAAAATTATTGATTTCGTCCATAACTTTTGTACAAATCTGTGAATATGTGTCACGAAAAAATTTGTGAGACACTCGTCTACACGTCTGAGCAATTTGTTTGTCTCTAACAGCTGCGTGTGGGGAATTTGAAGTAGTTTTCTGACCAGTACAAAACACATGTTGAGGACTGCCTGCCATTGTCCCAGCCCTCTCTTTATGTTAAGTAAATTTTCAGCCCTAGCTTTTGCGTACGTATGGCGGCGATCACTCGATTCTGTAGCATAGTAAAATTCATCAAGGTTTGAGAAATACTAATCACTGTTGTTCTTGTTCAAACATAGGAGTTTACCGTATGATTTCAGGAATGTTCTTTGTGCTATTTGCGACTCTGTCTATGCCAGATTCACAATGGCGGCGTTCTCTTGTAACGCACAGCGTTGTATTTTTTCGTCACGTACACACTTTCAGCGAAACCATGGTCAATATGTCACAAAATAAAACACACGTAAAACGTAATATTGTAGCTGATTATATGGTTTTAGGAGCAGTGTGTTGAGGAAGAGGCGTCAGAAACTGTATTGCTTGTCTGGTCAAAGTCTACAACGAACTACTAATCGACTGGGTGACGTATTCTATGTTACTTTAATGAAGATGTTGATCGGTGAGAAAACATGTACGTTTGTTCAGCCATATAACATTGTCACAGGTATAAAAACTGACATGATATAAAGCATCGGCAAACGGCAGTTAATCTGCCTGTGTTTAGTGTTGTTTAATGTCTATAGGGCTGTTGATGGCATTTCAAACTAAAAAGGCGGCCGTTTGGAACGACTGACAGGCGAATCGCGAAGAGACGCCAGCAAGATTCAGATACTTTGTTTTGTGGTTAGCAAGCATCAATGCCCGTGTTCGGGTGGTTACTAGAAACCTACTGTATTTGAACATATAGTCATTATATTTTATAAACGACAGCAATACGTGATGTGGATCCAGGGGAAAGATGTAGGAGAGAGGGAGGAATCTGGGTCAGTTGATCAAACATGGCGCATTTCGTGTGTGTGTCGATCTCGCCAGCAGGCGTACTTTTCTCTTGTGTGTGTTGTGTGTGTGTGTGTGTGTGTGTGTACTTCTGTTCAGTGTGTGTGTGTGTGTGTGTGTGTGTGTGTTGAAATAGCATCTTGGAAGCACTAAGCTTTTAACAATTTTAAGCACGCTTTTTTTTTCTTCTTTTTTTTTCTTTTTTTTTTTGGTGTCCGTTTTGGAGAGTTTTATGTAGCGAAATTCCAGTTGGGAGTTGGACAGTAAGCTATGTAAACCATCCACCGATTTGTAGCAAGGCCTATATGCCTGCCTGTCCTCCTCCACCACACCACTCCCTTCCTTCCCCCACCCTCTTGCACAAGCGCGCACGCACGCACACGCACGCACGCACACACACGCGCGCGCGCGCGCGCGCGCAAGCACACACACACACACATACACACACACGCGCGCTACCCCCGGTCGTTTTTCTAACCCATCCTTCCATATGTTTGAAATAACCAAAACCACCCCATTCCATGGTCTGACCAGGTCTGACCCCACCATAACTGGGTGCGGAAGGCCTGCACATCCGGAGTAATCGATCGAGTTTGGCTTATTCCCCCCCCCCCCCCCCCCCCCCCCCCCCCCACCCCCCACCCCTTCCCTTTCTGGCATCCGTCCTTCCTTCTCTCGCCCCCTCCTCCCTCCTCCCCCTGCCCTATCTCCTCCCCCAGCTTGCGATGTCATCAAATGCCGAGTTTACCGCAATAATGTCCGTGTACTTGTGACAGTGTTAGTATTAGTTCGTATCTGATTTAAATGTCATTTCACATGGTGTGTGTGTGTGTGTGTGTGTGTGTGTGTGTGTGTGTGTGTGTGTGTGTGTGTGTGTGAGTGAGTGTGTGTGACTGAGTGAGTGAGTGAGTGTGTGTGTGTGTGTGTGTGTGTGTGTGTGTGTGTGTGTGTGTGTGTGTGTGAGTGAGTGGTGGTGTGTGTGTGGTGGGGGGGGGGGGGGGGGGGGGAGGGGGTTGTACCTCCGAGCCATCGCACAGCCGGAGAACAAATTCTTCACGCATTGTGTGCAATAAGCTGTATAAAATGTCAGTCACATTTTACGGCGATTGGAGCCTCTTCGCCAGTCTACAAGGATTTTTTTTTTTTTTTTAAATCTTTGTTAAACGAAAGTAATCCGGATTTATGATAAGTTTCAAAATGGAGTGACTGAGGGCGGAAAATGAAGCAAAATGTAGAAAGATAGGGGGGGGGGGGGGGGGGTGTCCTTGGCGGTAACTAACCCCCTCTCTTTCTAACTTTTGGATTTATGATGATATGCCGATAAGACGTCATTTCAATTTCGTCGATCAAACCATCTCTGAGTCTTCCGGCTACGAATACCTTTTCATTTTTGGCCCAAGCTTTTTTTGTTTTCTTAACCGACTGAAGAGAGGGCCGGGGTGGAGTATTGGGAGGCTTTCTTTATCGCGTGTCCGCCTCTCGTCTAGGCACTCCTCATAACACTGTGTGAGGAGACTGGATACCACACGTTGCATTAGCTTAAAGTCATATGCCGGACGGCTTAAAAAATTGTGTCAGCGAAGCAGCCAGAATTCTTATCCTTGTTTACTGTTATTTTATTTAATTTAGAGGACCGGGGCCGGTTTATTAAGCGTTTTTTTTTCCGGCGGGGCTTTGTTCAGATTAGTCACGCATATCAGGTTCTCAAGTCACGCAACTTACTCTTTCTTTCTCCAGTCTTTCAAAACATTTGCAAGAGAGTACCAACGACCTTGTAAAATGGACCGAACTAAATCACATGTCACTTCACCCTCAAAAAACAAAACTGATGTACATTACATCTAGGCAAAAAAGACAAAAGCTCACCAATGATTTCCCTCCTATACACCTCAATAATGTACTTGTGGAACAAGTCACTCATCACAAAGTATTAGGACTAATAATTGACAATAGTCTCAGCTGGAATCCCCACATAACTTTACTATGCAAAAGGTTTTCCCAGAAAGTCTATCAGCTCACCAAAATCAAACACTTTCTTGGCCTTCATTCACGAAAACTTGTTTTCCATGCTCATATTCAGTCGTATGTTGATTATGCATCGACTATATGGGATTCTGCAAGTGCAAACACACACTAAAACCATTGTTCAGCCTACATAAACGAGCGCTCAAATTAATCCTTCTGAAGAAAACTAGCCTCGAAAGCTCTGATTATAAACATCTTCACATTCTTCCATTCAGCCAGAGACTCAAATACAACAAAGGGCTAATGATGCACAAGATTCTGACCGGGAATGCTCCAGCAACAATGAGGCGATTCTCAAAAGTCTCGTCGAGAAACTCCCACAAACTCCATATCCCAATCCCCAGAATTGACCTATTTAAATCAAGTCTAACGTACTCGGGAACCTCTTTGTGGAATTCCCTTCCAGAATCCATCAAACAAAGCCATTGTACCACAACTTTCAAAAACACTTACCCTTACCCATCTTCTGCGGTAAAAAAAAAAACAACAACAACAACAACAAACAAAGTAATACCAACAAGTGATCTCAAAGCATAAATCATCCCGTTTTCATGTACTTAACCAATTTGTTTTTTCTATTTTTTTTTTCTTCTTCTTCTTTTTTTTCATGTATCAAGTATTTTGATTTTATATATATATATATATATATATATATATATATATATATCACCAATGTGTGTGTGTATGTATGTAGTATGTTTGTATGTATGTATGTATGTGTGTGTATGTGTGTATATGTATGTGTATGTGTGCGCATGTATATATATATATATATATGGATATATATATATGTGTGCATATGGATATAATCTTGTGAAAAATGATTATATGTTGTGCCCTTTTTTCACTCATCTCTCTCTCTCTCTCTCTCTCTCTCTCTCTCTCTCTCTCTCTCTCTCTCTCTCTCTGTGCGTGCGTGCGTGTGTATGTTCGGAATTCCGTACATACTTTGTCATATTCATTTTACTGTCTGATTTTTATACATGCTAATTATTGTACGTTTTAGTACATTTCCATTTCAAATCATTACATTGCATGCTGTTCCCCTCTCCCTTCCATCCTCTCTCTCTCTCTCTCTCTCTCTCTCTCTCTCTCTCTCTCTCTCTCTCTTTCTCTCTTTTTTTTTTCTTTTTCTTTTTTTTTTTTTTTTTTTTTGCTCCCCCCCCCCCTTCCTCCAATTTCATCTCACTTTGCTTAATACCTTCTACGTATTTTCATGCCTTACGAAAAATGATTACATGCTGTGCCTTGCTCTCTCTCTCTCTCTCTCTCTCTCTCTCTCTCTCTCTCTCTCTCTCTCTCTGCGTGAGAGCGTGCGTGTATGTGTGTGTTGAAAAATATGTACGTACTTTGTCATATTCACTTCACTGTCTGTTTTTATACATGCCAAATATGTACGTAATTTGTCATACTCACTTCACTGTCTGTTTCCATACATGCCAATCTTGTACGTTGTAGTACATTTACATATGTTCCCCCAGCCCACCTCACTCCCTACCCCCACTCTCTCCTTCCTCTTCATTATTGTTATTCGCATTTTTATTTTTATTTTATTTTATTATTATTATTTTTTTGTTTGTTTGTTTATTATTATTCTTATTTTTTGTTTTGTTTTCATTTCTCTTCTATTTTCATTTGATGTTCCTCTATGATTACATGACCGCTTTGCTTTCTTACATTAATTGATTTCACTGCGTGTTGTAGTCCCTACTCAGGGCGAGGACTGGATGTAAAAAAGCACGTCAGTGCTTATCTATTATCCTCGTAAATAAAGAATTTTGTCTTGTCTTGTCTTGTCTTGTCCTGTCTTGTCTCTATTTTTCCTGTCCTTGTATCCTACAAGCTCCCAAGATGTTTTCACTTTCCGGTTGTAATCTTTGTTTTTCGCAATGCTTGTGCCCTTCTCTAAAAATCGTTTTCCGGCAAGAACGCAGTCAGCCTAATTCAATGACCCCAAGATATCTGTCTGCGGAAATGTGTGTGTGTCTGTGTGTGTGTGTGTGTGTGTGTGTGTGTGTGTGTGTGTGTGTGTGTGTGTGTGTGTGGTGTGACTTCACATTGAAGTTATTTATTTCCGGTAATAATCACAGAGAGAGAGTTCTGCTGCAGCCACAAGCTATGCGCTGCCGCCACAAGATATGTGCTGGTGATATTGTGAGGTTCATTACCGTCGTGTGTGTTGTCATTCTGGCCCGAGTCGGCCGGTGTGGTGTTGGGGCCAGAACAGCTCGGTCGATGGAGCGCCGAACTCATGATCCTGGTGATCCTGGGGGTTGCGAGTTCAAATCTCCGTCGGGTCGTTTTGGTACTGGGAATTTTCGCCTGGGAGTTAACGTAAGTTCCGACTCCATTTCACTAAAAGTCATTCGAATGAGACTAAAACCGAGGTTTCACGTGTGAATGCACCCAAAACACATTGTACATACATGAAAAAATCCAATCACAACTGGCTTTCGGAAGAGAGGGCCGGCGAAATTGCTTTTGATATGAATGACAAGTATAGCATAGCATGCACTTTCTGTTGAACAAAAATAGATAAATAAATGAATAAATAGATAAGCGAAAAGATGAGTGAAAAACTGTGTGACTGATATTTGACTGAATGACACGGTAAACGACAGAATGTGGCACCAGCAGGCAGCTCTTCCATCGGCTCTACCCATGAAGACACTCCTCTGTGTAAACAACAGGGTGGATTATTGGTCTCTGCCCGAAGATAGGCGCTATAAACGTACTCTTGTAACAGTTTGAAAAATGATAGTATTAATAGCTCCCCTCCTCTACTCTCCTGCATATCACCGACAGCCATCACCTTTGGTATGTGGACGCCGTTTTAACCAAACAGCCGTATGTACGCTACTAATCTTTCGGCTCGGTACTCAATCAATTTTTTAGTTATGCGTCCTAGGCGAGTTTGACATAATAGGCGTGTGAAGCGTATGGGGATGATTAGATGGGTGGGTTTTGTGCTGTGTGTGTGTGTGTGTGTGAGAGAGAGAGAGAGAGAGAGAGAGAGAGAGAGAGAGAGAGAGAGAGAGTGCCTTTGTATGCACGTGCACGTATTGGTGTTTTTGCGCATGACACTGAAGTCGAGTCACGTAATATGCCGCGCTTTCAGGCTTTGGGCTATTTAGTGAGGCAGGCTGGTGGTGGAAATCATTCTTCACGAATTATCCGCTCCTTTTATCTTGATCTGTGAATGATAGCAGACAGTCATGGGCTGCGTGATGTTGACAGCACGAGGCCTTCAAGACGAGGGTGAACAAGGCTCTGGAGGCCCAGAGCAAGCTGATCCACTCGCTACGGACCATCGCCGCCTGGCAGGTGTGGAAGCTGTGCCAGCGGAAGGCCAACAACGTCAAGAAACTGCCCGTGGCCAAGGAGCTCAAGATGCACGTCCTGCCTCTCGTGCTGGTAAGTAACGCTCCGCGGACGAGGCGAACATCGACCTGCCGCCTGACTTATATTGAGTCAACGTGCCCTCGTCCCAGTTCACCGAATCACGTTTTGCCTAATTCCGGTTCACTGAATCCCGTTTCATCTAATACCGGTTCAGTCATTTCTCGCGTTTGTCCGTGTGCGCTTTCGTCCTGTTTCCACCCAAAACCACAGGTAGAAGTGTGGTGAAATTCAGACTCCGATGAGGCTCCTTAATTACACAGTATAATTATTTGAAAATATGAGTAGCTACTCAGAATGGATCAACAAATACCATCTGTACACACTTCACACACCCCATATGAAAACTCACCCGGACTTGCGTACCAGTGCACAGAATGTTTCTTCGCAGGAAACTATGAATACATTCATACATGGTAAAACGATCATGCCCCACTTTCCAGTGCATAAAAATGTATAGTCCAAACTGAAAAAAAAACTGAGATCAGCATATAAGTGTAGGCTTACTGTTTGTACGGAGGAGTTTCATCCAAATCTTTGATCCTGGCTTTCAAATCATAAACACCAAATTTCAGAAATGCAGTCGAAAAATATAAAGTACTAGTCTGAGGACGTTACCGTGTATGGTGCATAGGAAAAAAATGAAGGCGGCAATGCATAATCTCGTGAAACAATATTTCCCAATGCATAATCTAGTGAAACGATGTTTCCCATCTGATTTCTGTTCCTTAAAAACTTAACACTGATCCCTCTTATTAATTTGAATCAACGCGGATTAAACGGAGACTGAGAAGCCTCGGCCGCTTCAAACTGAGAATAGAGGGGCCATACATACCAAAGTCGTCATCTTCTCTGATGCTTCATCAGTACTGCAGGATGTTAAAAATCCTCGAAACAAGGAACTCAACTCCCTTGTCTCTACCCTGGCCATTCTGCAGCAGTCCACTGAGAATACCGTCATCCAGTGGATACCCTCACACTGCAATACATACGACAATGAGGAAGCTGACCAATTGGCAAAGGAAGGATAGCAGCCCCAACTGGAGCAGGAAGTCTCCTTTGAAGAAATCAAAAGTATTATCAAGGAGAAACAAACAAGAGAATGGCTTGAGCAACACCCAGGCTTCAACTGCTGCCCAGATCAGACCAAGTGACCATAGCGAGACTGAGGATAGGGCTCTCCAGACTGAGACATCACATGTTCACAAAGTTCCACACTGGCGAGTCTTCAAGTTGCCCATGCGGTACAGCCCCAGTGACAGTGAAACACTTCCTGCAGGACTTATCTCACACATCAAAATCTAAGGCAGAGACGTGGCCTGCCAACACACCGATGACGGAAGAGCTTTATGGATAATTGGAGGGCCTCCACCGTACAGCAGCCTTCGTCAGTGCCTCTGGGGTTCCTGTCTGAGTGAACGGAGAAGAACAAGAAACTGAGACGAGGCTGTCTACACGTTTTGGTGTTTCATCACTATGTCTCGTACTTCTATAGGGCGTATATTTATAGGGCAAGTCCATGCGCGGTTTGCCAAATTTCACTGGCTAGTCGTGTGTAAACTTCCCTAGTTGTGATTCGTCGGATTATCAACACGCCAAATCACGTATTACAGATTCGGATAACTATACCCACCTGTCCTAGCGCCCCGTCTTACAAAAATTGCATTTTTGTCACATTGCCTCCATTCCCAGCACTGGGAAAGAACAGAACCCCCAGCCCCCCCCCCCCCCCCCCCCCCCTTCTTATAGGACTGATCCGGCCCTGAACTCAGGAAAATATTGGACACTGTACAGAACAGCCCATCATGACATGAATCATGTAGGAAGTTTTCTTAGGTGTAATTGTTATTGCCATGTCAAGTTCATGTTCATGACCCGTAAAGGTTCTCGTGACAGTTCAAGTCTGAACCAGGGTCTGGCGGAAAAGTATTTGATGTGAAGTGAACAATGAATTTATGAGTCGTTAGACAAAACGCCGTTTATGCCGTGGTTTTTATATAAAGCACCGGGTAACTCACGAGAAGAAAAGGGTTAGGTTAAACGTGCTGATGACCTAGTAGGTAGTTTACCATGCGACTCAGCGACTGACTGAGTTTTGTCATTGTGACGATGATGATAGACATTATTTATCCATGATCCCCGGCTCTGCTCGTTTTCAAATTGTTCCGCGTGACTTTTCTTCTGTTCAAATACCCCCACATCCTCCTTTCCTCGCCTTAGACTTTCCTGTTTCTGCTTTGTCTTCAATATCGAACCATCTTCTTTATTCCCCCCTCCCTCCTTCCCCATAATATGTGGTGTGTGTGTGTGTGTGGTGTGTGTGGTGTGTGTGTGTGTGTGTGTGTGTGTGTGGCGCGTGCGCGCATTCTTTCTTTCTTTGTTTTTTTTTTTCCTTCTTCTTCTTTCTTTCTTTCTTTTCTAGTTATTCCTCGTGCTTTGTCTTGAATTCCTCGTCGTCACATGGTTGTGTCCCCCCCCCCCCCCCCCCCCCCCCCGTCCCTCCCCCCTCTTGTCTCTCTCTTTTTGTTTTTAATTTTTAATGTCATCATGTTTTGTGCTGAGATTCAAGCATATATCGAACAGCTGAAATCCTCGTCTGAAGGTCCTCAAGTTGTTTTGCCATAGGTTGACGTGACATCAAGTGACTGAAACGGGACCAGAATATGAAGTTTAATTTAGACATTCTGCCATTAACGAACATGCGTATACGTACATGACTGACGAACGTACACACACACACACACACACACACACACACACACACACACACACACACATCACAAACACACACACACACACACACACACACACACACACACACACACGCACACACACACTCACACACACACACACGCAATTACACACACACACACTCGTACACACACACACACACACACACACACACACACACACACACACACACATACAGAGAGAGAGAGAGAGAGAGAGACCTTTCCACGTTCTCTGGATGCACTGTAGATCAATACTCGTTGACAGAAACTGGGGCAACAAATGAAGCCTGTATCTGAATCTAAGAGAATCTGGGGGGATATATGGAGCTCTCCTCTATTTAATTATTACCCTCTCCTTCCTTCACTACTCCCTCCTTCACCTCCCCCTCCCACACACACACTCACCCAACTCTCTCTCTCTCTCTCTGATGCCTGCCTGTCTAGCACGCAAGCGACGTGCAGACACACTTGCAGCTCACGAGAGTCATTAATCGATCAGTCTTCGTCGTCAGTTCTCTCTCGCTGGCTGTCAGCAGCAGGTTTCTGCCGGTAAAGAAAGGCTGGTGCATGCATGACGGTTAATGCTGACTATCTGTCACATTATCACGGCCAGTTTGTGCGTCAGTGGGGGAAAGCGCGGGTCTAGCTAGCTCTGTGTGTGTGTGTGTGTGTGTGTGTGTGTGAGAGAGAGAGAGAGAGAGAGAGAGTGTGTGTGAGAGGACGTGTGTGTGTGTGAACGTTGGACAGACATTTAAGAGCTGAGAGAGAGGACGTGTGTATGTGAGTGTGTGTGTGTGTGTGTGTGAGCAAGAGAGAAAGAGAGAGGACGTGAGTGTGTGTGTGCGCGCGCGCGCGTGCGTGCAAGAGAGAGAACGTGTGTGTGTGTGTGTGCGCGCGCGTTTCTGTGTGTGTGTGGGGGGGGGGGGGGGGGGGGGGGATGTGTGAGAGAGAGAGAGAGAGAAGAGAGAGCGTGTCCCCTGCGCTCATATACAAGTCTGTCGCACTCATGTAAGAGACCTTTTTTCTTATTAAGCGCATGGCTTTATAGGCCTGTGTCCAAAAAGTTTCGGACAAGCTCAAGTTGAACCAGTTACTTGTAAAACTAGAATAACCAGTGGTTGCAAGTGTTGGCTCGGACGGATGAAGCTTTCCGAATCTGCGTGTCTACTAAGGAATGGAGTTCGTACGAACAACGGGAATCGAGATCTCACTAACGGTGAGAGCCTGTGATGCGGTCCAGAGATCTGCAACATCGCATCAACAGTAAATTCAGTTGTCCTTTTGAAAGATGGGCAAACTAGTGAAGAGAGAAAGAAAATGAGAAATATGATTAATCTCAGTAGTTTCAAGTTCCAGTCATTATAGCCCGGTCAATCGCACAGAGCCTCTTCAGGGCTGTCAAATTCAAACGAGGGGGAAAAAAATGCTACATAACAAAGCAAGTCAGACCATGAAAGAAAAAGCAACCAACCAAATGAAAGGCATTCCCGGAAAAGAAACGAACAATAAAAGTGGTTATGACATGGTAGGCCTACCTTCCCTCTAAACATTTTGGACTTATAAAATTTGGTTTGCGGAAAACGCTAGGCGCTTGCCTTGATTTATCGTGCCAATTTTTTTTTTTAATCTGTCGTTAAAAAAAAAAAACAAAAAACTTTTGAGCGCAACATGTCATGATATTTGAAAAGCAATATAGGCAAACAGACAATGCAGTGTCCTCTCTGAACGATGTCTACAACTTTCGTCACCTCATCGCCAGATTTAAAAAAAAAAAAAAAAAAAAAAAAGATCATCAACAACAGCAGCAACAAAAAAAGGTGGTGTGTGATAGACTATCAGATTTCACACACACACGCACGCACGCACGCGCGCGCGCGTTTTCAGAACAAAGATCGGAGAATGGTCAGCAATGGTAGAAAAACGGTAGACAACCGTAAGAAAAAAAAAAAAAGGTTTTAAATAAAAATTTGAAAGTTGAGGCAAAAAGAGTGACAGAAGAGATGAAGCTATTGCCACAGAACTTACAACAGATAGAGGAGCTTTTTTTTTTTTTTTTTTTGGGGGGGGGGGGGGGTAATTGAAATAGGCCCCCAGCATCCCCACTGGGAGTAACAAGGTCTGACCATGATCTGAGTTGGACCCACGTTTGAACAGAGGAGAAGTAGCATGATTGCAGTGGAATGTAAGAGGAAATCTTTTGAGCAGCTATGGAGAGGCAAGACCCTGGATTACACGGTAATCAAATCTAGAAAGAACAGGAGCACAAGACCTTCAGATGCATCTTGTGTGAGAGGATGTCACACAAAGCTCATAACTTCCAGATGATAAATGCATTCGAGACTAAAGCCTTCAGTAGATTATCCCCACCTCGTTCATGAATAATAAGAAAGATAATTGTATCAGACAGTATATCAATACACTTTTATTACTATGTTAGCAGACATGAACTTTAACTCGTAATATTTGACTTGCAAGCTTGCCTGGATACGGCATGTATCTCGCCATGACTCCCTGTCCAAGACCCATCTGGTTAGGTTCAGAGGACGCTTGCCTGCAGACCGTAGAAAGCTTTGATAAACACCATGGAGGACCAGTTGGCATAACGCCCCTACCTTGCAGCGCGTGACAGAGAACAGGCAGCTGTAGACATTTGTGCGGAAGCGTCTACAGAGGACTCCGCTATACGGCCTACTGCTATGAGACAACGATACCAGTGATGTCAGAGATATTCTGTGAGGACTCCGCTATACGGCCTACTGCCATGAGACAACGATACCAGTGATGTCAGAGATATTCTGTGAGGACTCCGCTATACGGCCTACTGCCATGAGACAACGATACCAGTGATGTCAGAGATATTCTGTGAGGACTCCGCTATACGGCCTACTGCCATGAGACAAGGATACCAGTGATGTCAGAGATATTCTGTGAGGACTCCGCTATACGGCCTACTGCCATGAGACAACGATACCAGTGATGTCAGAGATATTCTGTGAGGACTCCGCTATACGGCTACTGCATGAGACAACGATACCATGATGTCAGAGATATTCTGTGAGGACTCCGCTATACGGCCTACTGCCATGAGACAAGGATACCAGTGATGTCAGATATTTGTGACAGGGAAGAGCCAACAGTTGCACCACTTGCAGGATCCATTTCAACATCACAGTAAAAAATGTAGAGTAAATGTGTTGGGAGTCAGTGTGCAGCAGAAATGAATTTATCAACCCTATACCATTGCTCGGTTCATTTTAAGACAGTCTGTAATGTAATTATCATGACATTAAAAAAAAAAAGACTTCATCTGCTGCCATTTATCAGACCCATTGTCTGTTTCAGTTCCAGACCATGTGGTAAAACGAGCTTCCTGGGACAATGGAAGACGCCTGGTTGTCTTTTCTTTCACTGAAAATTAGACCGAAAGTGATTTTCTTCTTCTATTTTCTGGCTATCAAATGATAATAAACTAATATCTTAATACATAAATGTTTGTGTTTCTGGTGGCTGTATGATCAGTTAAAGATTTGTACAACCAATCTATAAACAAAAAAAAGAAAGAAAAGAAGAAAAAACTATGCTGTGAACTTCTGGCAGGTTTTGTTTCTTCCAACTGATTTTAAGAACCGAGCAGAAGGGTGGTGTGAAAAGGGGTAGGTTTTATTGTGGCTCCATCGAGTTTTGAATAGGAATGGTCTTGAATTGGCAAAAATCTATATCAAAAATGTTCCACATGACCAATGAAGTCTTTACTAGGAAGGTGTGTTCATA
The DNA here is from genome assembly GCA_033310375.1 of Conus canariensis. Taxonomy (NCBI): domain Eukaryota; kingdom Metazoa; phylum Mollusca; class Gastropoda; order Neogastropoda; family Conidae; genus Conus; species Conus canariensis. The sequence continues at coordinate 43,951,355 of CM065714.1, forward strand.
GGGAGGGTCTTGAACGGAAGATTTGACTATATAATAACTGCAAAAGGCTGACAACATGGGGGACATGTCATAATTGAATATTATGGTGTATTTGTCTGACCAAGTACATGGATCTCTGGTAAGTTGCTAGTCAAACTTCAATGATAATTGAAGATAATTTGCACACTTAGACAATGGTACAACAGCACCGCATTTTCAACACTTCAACTCACAATGATTCCTTCCGCACGCTTTGGCCATCGTTGGTGCCACGCTAGACTATCAGCAGGGTCTGTCAGGCCTGTTGTATGCAGCTAATTCATAGAGAGTCACTATGCTGGATCCTAGGTCAGCAGAATACCCAAGACCAAAATATGCAGTGGAACTCATTTTGATGCAGGTTACATTTGTGCTTATTGCTCAGAAACTATTCAGTTCAGTTTTTGGTTTGGTTTGGTTCCCCCCCCCCCCCCCCCCCCCCCCCCAAAAAAAAAAAAAAAAAATTAACATAAGCTTTCCATCTAGAGTTGCTCAGATTGCCATAGGCAGTTTACAGGGGGTATTGTGGAATATGCACTAAATCTACTTCACATCGTTATGGAACTGTTTTCTGACTCAAATTCTTTTGATCCAGGCATCATGCTCAGCATCCTATCTCCAGGCAAGGATCTTGCCAACAGGGGCGGTGGACACACCCAAGTACTGAGCCAGGTTGTGTTGATTTCAGTGGACATGTGCTGCGAATAAGTGAGGCAGTCAGTCACTGAACAGACCTGACCAGAAAGGTTCGTTGTTCTATACCACACAATGAAGTTTTGCAAAGTTACAGAAAAAAAAAAACAACAGAAAAACATTTCCATGAAGAATGTGTGTGAAAGGATTACTTTTTTTTTTTGCCTTGTTCTTCTCTGAGTTATGTATGCATTTGGAAGTGGCTTCATCTTCATGAGTGTAGTGTAGCTTCTTCAGCATAAATGAACAAAGCTCAAAATGATGGTGGGCATAACATAAACTTCCTGCTTCCCCAGTATGTATTGGACTGATTTGAGAGTTTGGGTAATGGGGAAACTGTATAATACTGACCTTTGACTTCGCAAAATATGAATGCAGTTTACCTTTATTTTCTGCCCAACTGTTGAAGTCACTTCAGGGCTGAAACCATGTTAGAAAGGAAAACGTGTCATCATGTAATGCTGTGATCAATAAATCTTTGCAGGCACCACAACAAACACAGCAAAACAAAAAAACCCACTATGTTCAAGTGTAAAAAGCTTAATGGTTGGAACTCAATCAAAATTTGGTTTCTGAAATTAAAAATGACCGATCTAAAACCAACTTTTTCACAATGTGAATGTAGTCAAATTGAAAATGCGTGCTATGACTGCCTCTGAGACAAACATTACTTCCTGCCTCAAGGACCAGATCACAGGGGTGATATCCCGTTTGCCAGAGAGACACCTTTTCTGTTTGGACTGTTATTGGATGGATGAGGTGGGGCTCTCTAGTGGGGGGCGCTCACTAACACTGGGTCCGCAACTAACCATTCATTGTCGTGAGCAGGTGGTGGTAGGCTTGGTAGGTGGTGTCCTGCATATACTGGATCAGAATAGGCACCACTGAACATCACTGAAGGGACTGAGCAGCAGTGCAGTTTCTCCTCTGGTGAGTTGCCTATTGATGATTTGCTGGTGAATTCTGCCAGCAAATTGCTGGAGTGGAACAAAGCAAGGTGTGGCTGTGAACAGGGAACTGTAAGCGGCATGGGGGTAAATGTTGCTGGTGGCACAGATCACACACACACACACACACACACACACACACACACACACACACACACACACACATCTTTTCTGTGCCCTTTTTTTTCTTGGGATGGATGGGTGAAGAAGTGGGAGTGAGGGTGTCTCGGCGAACATATTTTTTGCTCATTAGTAAAGAGGAGTAACATCTGATGAAGGAAATTGAACCCTTCCTTCAAAATTATAAAGCTGAAGATCTATTTTTAAAGTCTTTGTGACTATTGCTTGAAAACAGACTGATTGCAACTGACTTGGACAAGCAGAAGTTGAAAATTGTCACTTCCCAAGCGACACTCATTGACAGCCAGGGCTCAAGGTCTTCTGAAATAATGCATTTTAAGAAGTATGAATGAGTATATTGTTAGTGAGAACAGGTGCATTAAAATTAGCATAATGGTTCTATATTGCAAACCATGATTGAAATACCGGTTAAAATAGCCCCCCCACCCCCACCCCCCCACACACATACATACACACACACTATATCAGCATCAACCGTGGTACTAATACATGGTAATCTCTGCATAAAATACATCAAATACACACAACCAACCACACGGACATGCACACACTAATACTCAAATACCACCACCCCAACAACCATCATCATCATCACACCATCCACTGACATTATCATCTATAAGAATGTAGGTTTTGGATTCTGGATTCAACATAGAAAAGTAGTTAAGGACTCGGAATCAAAACTTACTTGGACTCTTTTGGAGAATATTTTGACAGCGTCGCCCTGTCTTCATCAGCTCACTGTTGCTGTTGTGGCAGTGAGGCCTGGTGGGGCGACTGTTGTATGGGGTGAACGGTTGTCAGGATCTGATTGTAGATAGGGGGGGAAGCCATCGAAATCAAGACCAGACGCCCCAGCCTTAACAGAGATCAAGGCTTTGAACTTGCCCCTATCTACAATCAGATCCTGACACCCGTTCACACCACACAACAGTCGCCCGCATCAGGCCTTGTTGCCACAACAGCAACAGTGAGCTGATGAAGACAGGGCGACCCTGTCGAAATATTCTCCAAGTAAGTTTTGATTCTGAGTCCTTAACTACTTTTCTAATTATCATCTATGTCTGTGACAAACACAAAACAGATCTCTTGGTCAGTATTTGAACTGGTTTTAATTGAGTATTTGTCATACAAAACTTAAATGCCAAAAAAGTCGCTAGTGCCAGTTGAACACAATATACTAACACAGGAGGGAAATGTTTACTATAGCAGAAATGATGCCTTTTCATTCGCCCTCCTCCCTCCTCGCACACTTACCTACCTTCCTCTTTCTCTTCACACAAACTGCATAAAAACATATGAATTTCATAAGACTTGAAATCTGTGCAACAAAAAAAAAGGCGGGGAGGGCTATTGAGAATGCCTATAATTTTTAGGATTATGTTATTTTTTGCTATGAATGGACATTCTCAGCCGGTTTCACTGTGAACAGAGCAGACATTCTCAGCGGATTTCCCTGTAAATGGACCTTCTCAGCTGATTTCACTATGAAAGGACATTCTCAGCTGATTTCTCTATGAATGGGCATTCTCAGCAAATTTCACTATGACGGACATTCTCAACAAATTTTGGTTTAAACGGATATTCTCAGCCAATTTTGCCATGAACTGATATTTTTTTAGCTAATTTTGCTATGAACAGACATTCTCAGCCAATTTTGCTATGTACGGACATTCTGAACCAATTTTGCTATGAACGGACATTCCCAAACAACCATACAGGGCCTTTTTTTAAACAGCTGTCAAACACACACAAAAAGATGACATCCTAAAGAAACGGTCACATCCTGTAAAAAGGGTTATATCCTGAAAAAGAAATAAACAACAAAAACAATCAATTACAAGGCAGCTACTAAGCTACTGACATCCTTATGGCAAGTAAGACTAGGCCGTGTTGCAAGCATGAGAGCAAAGCAGACAGAGGGGAGGGGTAACTTAACGCTTAGGAAAAGTGATACTGTTCTTAGGAAAAGGGATAAGTTTGCTCTGGAATCAGTAAAAGGGGGAGAAAATGGGTTTAACTTTTCACTTTATTTTCAGTTTCATTATGCTGATTTAACCAACCACTCACAGACCCTACAGGGCTGTCACAACATTTAAAAAAAAAAAGAAAAAAAAAAACCGAAAGGCAAGTCATAAATTTCATGAAAACTCCCTCTCCTCCATGAATATATTGTGTACACACAACACACACACACACACACTACTACTACTACTACTACAGACTCTACAAATCAAGGTGGCGCAGTGAGACCAGGAGATAGAGAAGGGAGACTTTCTGTTGTGAGAATAATCTGGAAAAGGCTCTTTGGAGATGAGACTGAATCACCAGTTAAAGAGAAAAAAATAAAGATGTAAAACGGATAACAAGAGAAAAGTTCCAAGCTGACTGGTGACAAAGTAGTTGTGTATTCTGATAATTACATTCAGAGGGAACATCAAATGTCACAGAAAAATCTGCAACTCCACTACTTCTATAAGTGCCATTTTACATTTCTCTTGGATATATGTCATAAATAAAAACCAATTAAAGAAATTAGTAGGCATTTTACATTGATAATTTGATCTGAATTCATATCACCAGCGGCAGAAACCACTTCTCATTTAGGCTTTACAGATTTTATCAACAGAGTAAAGAGTTCCAAATAAAAGCTCTTCAAAAATAAACTGAATTTCATCCTCATATCTGTTTTAAAATAGGACATCAGATGACCAATGTAATAATCATTTTAATTTATTGAAAAATTTGAAGTTACATGTCTTTGGAAAAATTAAACCTCTGTTGGCATTCTCTTTAAAATATTGCTAAATCACACATGTTGTTTAAACGTTCAAGAAAATGAATTCTCAAATGTGATGTAACTTGGGGAAAAAAAATTGAAAAAAAAAAAGATGACACAGTTAAATGTCTGTGAAAAACTATGAACAACTCCCTTCTTAAATCCCATAACAAGTCATTCATCTCATACTGTGATAGTATTTTTGATTTCTGTAGAGAGACTCCTTTCTAATGCAACGTGTGGCTGACCAGCCCATAGTCTAAAGACTCCCCCCCCCCCCTTCTTTTAAGAAAAATAATCAATAGCCTCGATTTCTGAACCTTTAAATTTTTCATTTACTTAGAGCCTCTGTTTCCAGCTTATGGCCACTGAATCAGTTCGTGATCAAGACAGCATGTTTATGACCAAGCACCAGAACATCATTTTGGATGACACACTGGCAATCTTGGCAATCTGCAACAAATGTGACAATGGCTGGCATCTGAACGTCAAAAAAAAAACAAAAAAAAAAAACAACTTCATACTGGAAGACTGGATCAGAGTTTCAATTTGAAGTGAAAAGCAGAAACAGCATTTGACTGCAACAAGTTTAGGTCTCTTTCTCTCTGAATTTGCATGAGCACATATACTTACTAATCAATATACATTGTGTTTATTCCAGCAAAAATCCCTTTATGCCAAGACCTTTTCTCTTCGACAGTTTTAGCTTGCAATATAGAAGTTCCATGGTAACATGTCGCAAAACAACCTCCTTGACACCTTTATACATCACGCTTGATACACCTTGGTATAACTAGACAGTCAGTCCCTATTCATTTCATCGGACTAATGTACACAACAGATACACGACACTTCTACTTTCAATACTTTCTTTTCACATTAAAACAATTGTGGAAACTTAAAAGAGGAGGTAGAAATAGAAAAACAAAAAACTTCCTGAGGCAGTCTTTGATTACCGAGGAGCAATGTCTATAACAAGCACATGTCAAAACCACTGATACAAATACGTATCATTCAGTTAGAATCGAAAAACCTGTCACCTGAAAAGCCCACACCAGATTTGTTTCAACTGAAGGAAGGGCTTGTTTTTCACTCAACAGAAGTAAAGTGAAACTCACATCAGAAGTGACATAAAAAAAAAAAACCCATCGTATGCAGGTACTGTTCCCCTATCCTCTTGACCTGCTCACCAGCAAACAAGTCTTGATCTGGGACACCATTCTGAGACTTACATGAATACAGCAGAACCACCACCTGAAACATGAATGCAGCAGAACTAACTGTTGTTAACGTTAAGTAACAACAATGATAATAACAATACCTGGAAAAAAATTGTACCCAAAACAAAAACAACACACTTCACAGTAAAATTTGACTCGGGAGGGCCTTTCTCGTTTGCTGACAAGCCAGGGGAAGTAATCACATTGGTGTAATGCATTTGGAAAATTTGTAACACACATGTCCATCAGCAGATCCATCAATTTCTGTTTAAAACAAACCTAAGCATGGAGTATATAGTATTGTCAATCATATGAAATTAATTTGATTCTTGCCATTGCAGTGCATACCAAGCTTTTGCTTTTTTTTTTCCCCTAAAGAAAATTGAAAAACTGTCCTGTTCAATATATAAATCATCACTTGTTGATAACTTTCAAATGCTTTGAATTCCATGCCCAAAATGCATTAATTCTAAAACCAAAAAGACTGTTTTGATTGAAAAACATGCAAATTATCATCTTGATTACTTTTAAATCTTTTCAATACAATTCCTAAAACAACCTGTTTGTTCTAGCGCTCTTTGTGCCCTACATCCACTGTCTGCCTGCCTCAAACTTACAGCTGCATCAAACAAAGAGGGAGTATATCCAAGTACAATATGTGCTGTTGCACAGTATAATCCTCAGCAGTCTGTAACACCTATTGCTGAAATCGTCAGTCACTCTGCCATGGCAAACATGCGCTTTCAGAAAATTCCTTTAAAAAAAAAAAAGCAAACGATGAATTTATGTCCAAATCACTTCAACGTGAACAGACAGTACACCAATGAGAAGCTGGCTAAAGCAATAGAAACTGTGCAGCAATAGTGATACGACATAACCGGTGTAACAGAACCTTTACTCCACCTCAAATGATGAATACTGATTTGACTGTTATGACTGACAATACAAAAAACGAAATCCAACTTATTCAAAATCACCATGTACTTAATTCCATCAAATTGCATGTGAACTACTAAGTGATGATACGCAAAACTAATGATGAAAAATCTGGCAAATAAAATATGTTCTGTCTGCCTGTGTTGGTCTGTGTCTCATCTGTCACTGCAGTCTGCAGTCTTTGTTGTTAGTCAAACAAATGTGACAGTTTCTGGCTGATATCCAAATTTGGCATGGTCACTCATCAGTATACTAGGTAGGTCACAGCAAATCCCTTTTTGAGCCACAAAGCCTTGCTGTTGCCATTCACGACGATTAAAATACATACCACATGCTGTCAGCTAGCACAGCTCTTTTGGAAAAGCAATGAACTGAAGATTTAAAGGTCCCCGGGTTAAGACACTTCCTTTATCCCCAGCATCTCCCACCCCATCCCCACTCCCACCCATCCGTCTTTTTTTTCTTCTTTTTTTTTTACTTCATGGGATTCAAAGCAAGTGTAAGGTAAAGGGCAGGGGTGGGGGAAATAAAGAGAGGGTTGGGAGGGGGAGACAGGAGGGGAAGGGAGGGATGGGAGAAGGGCGATGAGTGGGAAGAGGGATGACGGACATGAGGTTGAGGAGAGAAGATGGGGAAGGAGGAGGGGGGGGGGGCAGGGGAAGGAGAGGAAAATGGGGGAGGATGTGGGGGAGGCGGGGATTAAGGGAGGATAGGAAGGGAGAATGGCTAGTAAAAATAATACAGGACAAATGTATACAGCAGCACATCCAGAGTAGTTTCAGATCGCACAGACAATCAAAGGAAATAAAATAACAGCATATACACACACACATGAATCTGTTCAAAGTAATCCGGTAAAAATATCAACTGACATGCACATATACATGTCGTGGACAGCAGAACATCACAATAATTATCATAAACAACCGACTTAACAGACATACAAACATTTGTACTTGCAACCGTAACTATGCCAAACAGTTACAAATGGCATGAAAATCAGACCAAGGCAGAAAAATGTAGATTATTGGCTAAAACGGTTGTGAACAGGTACATTTTCTTTTTCTTTTTTTTTTCCTTTCTAAGGTGGCAGTATTTTGTATGTGTCACAAATCCCAAGGCATAATAAGAAAAGGAGTGGAAGCCGCAAGTTCTAGTTTTTGTGCAAGCTATAGACAGAAAATGAGTGTCTATGAACGATCAGAGCTCCCTGGATGTCCCTGCTGAGTCATGTACATACAAATCAAGTTGTTCTTCCAGACCGTTCACAATACATTCACAACAAATCATGATGAAACAGATCATGCGGTAACATCACACTGTGCTTAACTATCATTTCAACTTACATCTAAGTTAATCTTTCACATACACATGCATACGTTGTTGATGGTGCTGTTGTCTAAGCAAGGTGTTCCACTGTTTTCATTAATCCTCTCCCAGAATGAAACAAGTTACTGATATCTAGTGAAAGTCTGTATGTTTATGATCAAAATGCTTTGGATCTTCTTGGTACTCATCAAAGGAGCAACATCACCAACACAGTTGCTGATGTGGTCTGCGAGAAGCAATGTATCTTGGGAGGCTTCTTTCTACGGCAGATACCAGCAAGGTCCAGATGAAGAGCAAGTCTGTTGCCAGTCCATTCCTGTTCTTCACTCCAGTCCCCAAACAGAACTCCCAACATTCACCAAGGTTTTGCATGTGACCATTCTTTATCCCACTTTTATGTCTTCAAGAATGATATCTACACTTGATATCATGTACTTTTTCTCATGTGCGTGTGTGTGTGTGTATATGTGTGTGTGTGTGTGTGTGTGTGTGTCGCGCGCGGCATGTGTGTGTGTGTGCGCGGCGCGAGTGTGTGTTATCAATTCCACAAGCCCTGTTCTTCTGAAGAGGATGGAAATGAACTGAACACACTTGTATATTTTTTTATTTCTTTCTTTTATACACATATTCATACACTGGACCTTGGTTTAGAGTCTCCCTGGAAGGACTTGGATATGGCTGAAACTGCACTGTTGTTGACTCCAAAGTGAAAAGCTTGCACCTAGCTGTCTGAAGTAAGGACTGGACCAAGAACTTTCAAATCAAGAGAACAATGCTTTACCACTAGGTCCCCCCCCCCCCCCAACCTCCCCCTTCCGGCCCCCCCTTCTTGTTTTCCTTTCATGACCCAACGAATGATGACTATACAGACCAAGGGATAGAGAAACGTCCCAGTCTCACACAAAATGCACCTAACTGGACTAGTCACTACAATCATTTTTCATCCCAAATTGATTTTGCTCTTTTACAACAACTTGCACAAACATACTACCTTCACACATGCATGTGCAGGTGCTCTTGTTAGCCAAGCATGCATATGTGCATACATGCGTGCATGCACATGTGCACACAACTATAATTCTGATACACATAATATCAGCTATGCATTCAAAGCCTGACTGGTGCGTTGATGTACACATCAGTCATCCACTCTAAGTTGCCAAGGAACTCCTCCTCCCAATGCTTTCCCTATTCATAAATTCACTCATCTGTTCATCCAGCTTTAACTCCTGTGCATTGCTGGCTCACCATTCAGCAGATGTAATGCAGCATACATGGACTAGTCTGCACGCAATGACCCCTCCCTGAGGGAACTAAAATTGAATCAGTTAAGGATCTGCTCTATGGCTAAGTCATCGTTTCTTGGGATGCCATATGATATTAGTAACATCCAAAGAGGTGGCAAGTGCTCTCTCTCGTTAACAAAAAGAAAACAAAAGGTGAAAAGAAGACATTTTGAAAAAAAATTATTTTTACTAATTATGATACTCTTGCATGACATTTTGAACAAAATCAGTTTTACTAACTACAATGTTATGGCATAACATTTTGAACAAAATTGTTTTCACCTACTATATTCTCTGGCATGAGATTTAAATAAACTTACTTTTACTAACTTTAATATTTTGTAATCAGGTGTACTGTCAAGCTCTTGATTTACCAAAACAATCTGGTTGATGGTCCAGAATAATCTTAACCCATCATTCCCAAAGTTATCACCTGACAATAACTTTTTAAAAAATATGATACCTATCTTTGCACTCTTTTTATATGTAAAATTGTTACAGCAACCAAAAAAAAAAATGTTAATGCATGCAATACATTCTAATTTTTGAAAAATGATCAGGTTAACAAAAACACACCTGACAGAAACAACAATTAACATGCAATGCTGTTCAAAGACTTAACCAGCTCAAACTCAAAATTTGGAATGTGGTTCCATGAAGATTTACATGTAACCAATCACATCAGACAGAAACACATCAGCACAATGTAAAAAGAAAGCAAAATAAAAGACAGCTGGGCTCCATTTCCTAATCACATGACTTGCCAAGTCATCTTGCCATGAAGCGAACAATGGCAAGATCGCCGTAGAAATGACACAGACAGTCCAAGGCAAAATTTATTTGACTAGCTTTTCCCAACAAGTCTGGTTTCTTAACATGGATCTATGTTCCTTCAACTTATTGTTTTTGCATAAAAGTATGAAAATGTCAAACAGTTAACTGACACAGCTGATTTGTCATTACGCACAGTGACAGATTCATAACACTTTACCCTAAACACAGCCTAAGCTTATCCTGAAATCATTTTGGGGCTATCTGTGACATCAAATTTTGACTTTCTTTGTTTCTCATTTATTAATGACTACACATATTCATTTATACCATCTACAGCTAGGTGTGATCCAACTATATTTGTTTAAGTACTAATTAGAAGTTGCTTTGTAGGCCTTCCATGTAAGTGTGAGGGAGATGAAAGCAGACATGTGAGGCAATGATATTTTAACACCTGAATGTGCATGTGGAACAAACTGACATCGCGACATATTCCTCATTAACATGGCAAATCAATAACCAAAGTCAACAGCAACAGGTCAGCATAGCCCGTAAAACATATCAGGCAACTGTGGAGCAGATTAAATATGTCACACAGTGGATTCCTCACAGTGTAAGTAGCTTGAAATGTGTTTCAAATGTAACACTGAAATATCAAACAGCCATGCCTAGGTAACAAGTAATTCAAATAACTTGAAAATATATCTCAATGATTCAAGCACTGAATTATTCATAGATACAACTGGTTCTGTATGATTTAAACAAGCTAAACAGCTTCTAATTTTCAACGTATTCCAAACAAACCAAACATGTATTTCTGAAAAACATATTAAAAGGAAATCATGTGGTCATGTATCTGTACCACACAGTTGTTTATATGAAATAGAAACGTGTTGGTCCCAGCATAACATATGAAAACTACATTATCCAGAAAAATAGTATCTACATAATTCAAATACCCGTGAATTTTAGGTACCTAAAAGACTGTCTTAATTGAACAAACCATTGGTTAGTGTACTGAGCTTGAGGACTTACGACAAACCAAAGTTACTCTTTATTTGAAGTCAGCGATCCACAATCCTTTTCATACTAATCGCTGAACAACAGATTGATTCTTTAAACAATGCTTTTACAGGGAAGAGAACACAGCCTGCAAAACACTGCTTGCTGATGCTAACTGATATAGATTGATATGCTTACTGAGCATGGAACTGTTTTGAATAGGTTTTAGAATTGGTTTTTTTTTTTTTTTTAAATGACAACTGTATTTCTAATGCTTTGTGAACTTGAATACTATGGATGTACCAACTGATGAGTCTATCTACGAATCAAAAGTGGAAATTTAGGTCAACAAAGAACAAACTGATTTCCTGCACAGATTCTGTCAACCAGTCACCACCTAATTTCTATTACAGGAGAGTTTTCATATGGTTACTTCCCTTTGCAAAAACCCAAACTTCTCGAAGCATGTTGAGCAAATCTTTTTTTTTTAATCAAAATTCATATGCTTCAACAATATTGGGTCATGAACCGAAAGATCAGGCAATTAAGAACGGCAACAATGATCACCCAAAAGATTGTTCTATCAAGGGCGGCCTTTACACAAACAGGTTACTTCTGGTTTTTCAGCTTCACCAGGCAGCAGTCACTGGGCATGTCTGTCAAATGAAACAGTTACTTCTCTCGTTGTATGCTGTTCAATCAAACCAAAACTGCTCCATCTATCAATAAAAGGACTAAATTTCCACTACAGTGAATTCAACTTTGTTCATGATAATGCAAAACGTGTTAACAAAAAACAACTACTTTGCATTCAAGTTTAGGGACTCCATCTGTTTTGTTCTCTTTAGTAATTGAAAACTGGTGATAAATTAACTACAGTCAGTGCAGAAAATGAGGGCCATGAGACTAAAAATCTAATGGAATTTCTTTAAAAATGTTTGCAAAGTTTAACCCTCATAACATAGAGGCCAGGAGGATACTAATAGTATTCCTTGTAATGAATGATTATATCACAAATGAAGTTTTGACAAGGAAGAACGCCAGCTGCTCTGATGTCATCACCGCACTTTGGCCCTGGCTTCCTGACGCCTATGATGCAACCGTTTTATAATGAGTCCTGGAAACAGAGCAACCAGGGCCAGAACTGCCATCTGCAGCATTGTGTACCAGCTGAAGACATCATTCAGAGACCTGATCTCTGACAGCATCACACCAGTTCGTACACAGATGAAATTGTAGGGCATCAGACCTGGAACCACCAAAAAAAAGGAAAAAAAAAAAACCACTCTTATTACATCCTGGACATTAAGCCAAACATCTAGACTTACACAGTTGTACAACAGGCAAATAATTGTAATCATATTGTCTGAAATTGATTCATTGCGAGTCATTTTCAGTGTTTTGTGCATGTATAAAAAAATATTGCCCGGCCATGCACAGGCATGAATATGTATGTATGAGCACTAACACACACACATACATGCACACACACACACATGCACACACACACATGCACACACACACACACACATGCCACACACACACACACACACACACACACACACACACACACACAAGATATGGGCAAGATTTTCAATTATCTGGAGCACAGTTCACTATTTATTTTCATATGAGGCAAGCCTTAAGTCAAATCATGTGTGATAAGACACCATGTGGTTTATGGAATGTGAAAGAGGGACTCGGGGGGAGTGACAGAGACAGAGACAGACAGACAAACACAGACAGAAAGAAAGAGAGAGAAAGAAAGAGAGAGAAATTCAATATTGTCTCCATGCCTATTGCTTCATCTCCTATCTTTTTAAGTCCCATTTCTTTTGAAACTATCATTGTCTTCAAACTGTAGTGTGGAAATGTGTGTGACTGGTGGACTCCTTGTGTTCTTACACTGTGGCTGTGACACAAGGATTCAGGTGCAACAACTTGGCAGATGATAGACAGAGGAAAGAGGGGGGAAGGGGAGGGGGACGTAGATTGTGCTCAAGCTGCTGCTCAAGAAAAAGAATAGTTACTAACTCAAACTAAAAAGAGAGTCATGCACAATATGCCTCAAAGGCTGCAAGGTGCAATGAATCTGTTTTGATGGAGGCCCATCCCTCAGAAAGATGCAACATGCAACTTTGAGTGTGACGAATGACCCTGCAAAAATCTGTGTACTAGAGAACACATAGCATTTTCGGCCTAATCTCTACTTGCAGACAGGGATCGGTGATGCCAACGTGCCATTCAGCAGCAAGGTGAGCCAACCTGTTGCACTGCTGTGGACCAGGAGGCAAGTACTCCAATCGCCTTTCGCTCTTCTCTGCAGTTTTGTTTACTGCTGCAGCTAATATTAATCTGAATGAAAATTGGCCTCAAATTCGGCTGCTGACTGGGAAGCTTTCTGAGCATGATTTTCATCAGTCTGTAAATGAATGACGTGAGAAAAGACAGAACGTGAATGCCAAAACAGACTCTGATATGAACAGTAAACTCACTGTCAAGGTGTCTCACAATATCTGTAACGTTCTCGAGCTTTCTTTCTTTGCTACCTCTCAATGACTGACTGAGCATCGGCCCTGTGGTTCGGTTATCACTGTGCATGCAAATGTGTGCATGGGAACCTGCACAGACTGACACTGTCAGACTGTTAAAGTAGTAGTATGTCAGTCTGTGATGGTATGCGTGTGCACACTTACATGCACATGTATGTGTGTGTGTGTGTGTGCCTTCGAGTGGAGAGGAAAAATGCCATTGGCTCTTCCTACCAATCTGAGGATGGTACTATTTTTGGTGTATAGTGTGACAAAAAAGGTCTGAATATAGTTCATCTTCTGATCTTTTTTCCCCCCTGAACAGGTCTATTGGGCATAACTAAAACTCCAGTGTTTATATCAATAAACTCCAGGTTATATGTTTCCGTCATAAACACAGGCCTGCACAGCAACTTTACAGAGGCAAGTACAGTCACATTAGTTTATATTTCTCTTCATGTATAACAAGAAAGGACAACTAACCAATCAAGACAGACAAGAAGAAGAGATGCAGCGGCACACCAATGATGGGAGCCACCATGTTCATGAACCAGTTGGGTGACATGGGGAACAGTCTCAGGAACAGAAGGTAGAAAAACAAGCCGTCGGAATTCTCTGTCACCTGCATGGCATTGGGAGATTTATGTACTTAATACTAAAAATATGGATATTTATATATATGAAAGCATGCAAGAGCAACTTCATCACACACATGCAAACATGCACGCACGCACACACACACACACACACACACACACACACACACACACACACACACACACATTCAAATAAACATACACACACACATACATTCAAACACACACACACACACACACACACACACAACACACACACACATTCACATACACAAAAGTCAAAAGAACACACCCACGTCAGAATTACCTGAAATTCAGATATCAAAAATGCTTTATACAAAAATTTCTCTCTTCTCTGGAACAATTTTTTTCCAACAATTAGATAATCTCAATTGGATCTGACGAAATTCTAATCAACACACACCTTGTCTTGGAAGAACTTGACCTTGTCCGGAAAGTAGTAGCTCAAAAGCCCCTTGCCAAAGTTATGAGACAGAAGGAAGCAAAAGGTAGCTCCACAAGCCGTTAAAAGGCAGACAAGAGGAAATCCGTACATTGTTCCAAAAAGTGCCCCAGCTAAAAGATTCTGCAAAAAATATCAACAATAAACTATATTTCATGCTTTAGAGAAAATTTATGTCTGACTTAAAGTTCAAGAACAAAGAAATCTACTCCTAGTATCAAAAGTCAGTTTTTTTCTTAATTCTGTTTGTGTGAGTTTGAATAGGATGAGCATTTGGTTGACCTCATTTCCCACTTTACAGTCTATATCTGCAATGAATCAATACTCACTCACACTGGCTCCATGACTATGCAACTACAGACATCAGTAAGGGCTTAGTTTGTGGCATCCTGCACATTTTCAATCATAATATGTATCACTGAGCATCAACAAAGTGACTCAGTATCACCGCAGTGTCTCCTTGGGTGGGTTGTCCCATGGCAACCATAATACTGATGGTGCCCTATGGACTTTTGGCACAGGGATTGAGAGCAGTGTGACTGTGTACAATGGAGCCATGTTGAGTTACCAGGGACTGTTGCCACTAAGAGAACAGAGAAGACAAGATTACACACACACACACACACACACACACACACACAAACTCTCCTGGGTGCCAACTGCACATGTCATTACAGCGTATGGAAGAAAATGCTCTCCTGCACACCCTCTTGAAATAAGCTTCTTCATTGTTGATTCAGGCTCTGAAGGTGACAGGGATATACACAGACACTTTCAATATGTATACTTGATAAAATTTGCAGGTCTTTGTCCATTTAACAGTAAACAAAACATATTCTACAGCAGACACTTCCAAAACAACAACCAAACTTCAGCTGACTCAAAAGATAAAAACAATTTCATTTCAGGAATACAGAAACATGCAACAAGTAGTCTACACATGTAAAAACAAACAATTTTATTTCAGGAATGCAGAATCATACAACAAATAGTTGGTACATGTATGCACTGAAGCCTTCATTTGCGCACTAAAAACACTAGTGCTTGAAATACTGCATATCATACATTTTACTTCAATTAAAAACCTTTACAATAATGATTACATGTGGAACGTTGAATGATACACAGCAAACAAAAAAAAAATATATGCTCAGCCTTCAAGAAAGAACATTTGCACAACTCTGAATCTCAAGCTCAAAGTACAAACATAACACATTTTAAAAACTGTTGTGTGCTTATTTTTCTTTTGTATGGAATGAACAAGTATGGATCTCACACTGATACAAATATCAGTCATTACAGAAAAAGTTCTCACAAAGGGATTAGAGGTAAAATGGCTCTGTTGATTACGCAAACTATACTCACAAGAAACACTGAGCCCGGGACAGCAAATGTCTGCTTGTAAGCGTAAGCACAGCAGAACAGCACCAAAACATACTCAAAGTACTCTGCCTTATACTGCTTCAAGTAAGTTGACAATCCATTCAGATCTTCCAGACTGCTTGGAAAGCTAAGAGTACTGTCAACAGCACACACACACACACACACACAACACACACACACACACACACACCACACCACACACATACACACACACACACACAGTGGTCACAACACATCAAGAAAACTTTTTTTTCAAAGGGCGCACAAATCTAAAATAAAACTTGTCACTATGTACAGTTTGAGCTGCTCAGAATTATTTACACTGACCTTACTGCAAGCAGTTATGTTAATATGAAATAATGCAGGCTTGGTAATCTATAAATTCTTCAACCTCAAGCTTGGTGAAATAGGAGATGAAACCTTGAATACTAGGTTAGAACAATACATGTGTTTACAGTGTTTACAGTTTCACTGAAAATTGATTATGTCATGACACATTAAGATAATAACACAAAGCCTGTTATGCAGTTTAACTCAAACACTGGCAACCATTCCTATTATAATAAATCATGTACTAAAGAAGGGCAGCTAGCTACACTTGGTCCCTATTTTCATGAAGAGTGGAACAGCAGCAGACAACTCAAAAACAAATTTGACCTGGGATGAACACATCAACAACCTGCATAGAAACGCCTAACAAAACTTCACACCATCTAAAATGGAATATCAAAGCTGGCTCCAGAAAAACCAAAGAGACAATCTATGAACCAAACACATAGCCTACTGTCAATTATGCAATCAAAGTTTGGGATCCAAATACTCATCAAAATATATAACAGCTAGAAACTATTCAGCATACAGCAGCACGCTCTTCAGTTGCCCAATCTCCAAGACCAAACACAAACAGTATCATGTTGTACACGATCAACAGGCTACATTGTATACGATCATAAACAAACACACGCACACACACACACACACACACACACACACACACACACACACACACTCACACACCAACCCCCCTGTCTCTACAACACACATCGAGAGTAAACTTCAACCAACACCATCTCACCAGCAATGCGGGTATAGTCGACAAAATTCTGTTCTCCACAATGGGCCAGCATAGAAGACATACCACTATTTCCCCTTCCTTCCCAGGGTAATACCAGAATGGAGCAATTTGTCTCAGCAAACTGTACTGGCTAAGTCTGTGTCAGTATCTCCTACACAATAAACCCACACCTCTTTTTCCACGGCATTGTCCATTTCCTGTGAAATCATAATCAAATTGTTGATTGTAGTCTGTGTATGGAAGAAGAAAACTTTTAACACAGCTAAGTCTTGAATCAAGCTACCTGACATGATCACACCCTTACTCGAAAGCTATCTATACCACCTTTTTTCTCTGTACCAGAGAACATGATTCAATTTAAATTGTATGTGATCCACAACACTGAAAAGATCAAGACACAAACCTGTTGGCTGACGACGACTCAGGAAAATTTGTAGAAAGAGTGTACAGTATAAATGAAGCTGACACAAAAATGACAGGAATCCACAAAATGGATCTACTTTTTTCCATGGCCTTTGTCCGAGTGTCCTCACAGTTCGCACACGTGGAATGATCTGACATTCAGTTGAAAGTCTGCCTGTGTAAAGAGCAAAAGAAATACATCTGCTTATGACGAATTAAGCAAAAAGACATACTGCTTACTTTTTATACCAACCTAAAATGACCTCTGACACACACACACACACACACACACACACACACTCACACATACTCAAAGACACACACACAAACACAGACACATGCGCACGCACACACACACCACACACACACACACACACACACACACACACACACACACACACACGCACACACACACATACACACACACACACACACACTCCAATAAAATCTCTGGAGTCACATGAACTGTTCCATTTTAACTGCTGATGAGCACTCTCATAATCTTTTGGTAACACTCCATAATTCTGTCATCTGATAAAAGCACATAAGCTCTGACACCACTACTGTACTGGTGAAAGCCTCATGTTTGATAACAAAATCGGTCATGACATAAGCTATCAGCTGGGATTGTACTCTTACCAGCAATGAACAGGAGCGTGAAAACATCAAACAACACGTCAGGACATGCGCACATCCACTGACATCAGTTAAAAAAGAAACTAAGGTGGTATGGCTATGTAACAAAATCCAGTGGCCTTATTGAAGCAATCTTCCTGAGAACTAACAAAGGAGGGAGAAGGCAGGGAAAACAGAAAAGACAATCGACTGACAACATTGCAGAACAGACTGGGAAAACATGCACAGAGACACACGTCTTGGCACAAGCAAGAAGAATCTGGTGAATCCTTCTTCAGTGTGATGTCCGAAAGACTCTCCCCAGAGTAAAAGCAGAACAAGATACTGGTGGCTGTAAAGAAAAAGACAGATTTGTGCAGACTGCATACAAGTCACTCCTTTTACACTCATTCACATCTTTTAAAAGGTGAAGCTCCATGATGCACTCAGTATCATGTATCATTCATTATAAAACATGTTGAGCATAAATGATGTCAAACATAAACATTTTACAGCAGACTCTATGAAAACCTTGTTCAGAGATGTCCCACCTGATGTGATTTTTGAGTTCCTGAAAGAGATAAGAAATTTTTGTCTGATCTAAGATTTTTCTGAAGGAATTTTTTTTTAAAGCAATTTTAAACAAATAAATCTGATGTGAGTTTTACAAAAGAAAGATTTTCAATGTTTCAATGATTGGTATGTGTATCCTTGTATGTGAGTCTTTAGTTTATCTGTTTGTTTAAACATCTATGTAGAGAGTTAATTAAACAACTGACAGCCCTAATATTCCCTTCCGCAGTCAGCTGGGCTATAAGTAACATGAAATGACAACTCTCCAACTAGTTAAAGCATTGAATTACTGATTGACTCAGGCAGCCAAAAGTCAGTCATTTAATTCATCTTATTTCATTCAGTAAAGTTCTGTTTAGGTTAATCATTTGTGTTGTTCTTCAGTTTAACGTTCTGAAGTTAATCATCTGTGTGTGTGTGTGTGTGTGTGTGTGTGGGTGTTGTGTGTGTCGTGTGTGTGTGTGTGTGTGTGTGTGTGTGTGTGTGTGTGTGTGAGTGCAGGTTTGCCATGTTTGAGGCAGGAGATCTATGCATAAATGTGTTTTTGGCAAGGGAAAGTAAATGGTGTGGGGAGGGGGAATCTTGTCTATGCTAGCCAACTCTTTGCACGCCAATATTTTCAACATCAGAGTGAGAAGCATTGATAAAAAAAGAATAGATGAAGAGGGAAAAGCAAAACTGAAAAACAACAACGACAAATTACAAATATACTAGCCTTAGGCCTGCTCTTGCATGAAACAGTTTGGAATTGTAAAATTTAAAACTCATTGTCAAAACGGCATATCTAAAAGTCAGCATTGAAAAACACAAAATCAGCTCTCTACCTGTACTCCATGCATAAACACAAACACACATTGGCAATAATGGCCACACACACACACACACACACACATTCATTCACCTACACAGATCTCTCTCTCTCTCTCTCTCTCTCACACACACAGCACACACACACACACACATTCATTCACACATACATACAGATATATATATCTCTGTCTGTCTGTCTCACACACATAAATATGCACACGTGCATACACACACACACACACACACACACACACACACAACACACACACACACACACACACACACACATACATACAACACACACACACACACACACACACACACTCAGGTCACAGCCCTACAGGGTTTGTTGCTATCTAACTCCATGTATCTAAAGCAACAAGTCCTGGTTAGCCTCTCTGATGTCATCTTATTAGACTGCCAACTTGATGGCATTTGTCACTTTCTGAGACATAAATGTTTCATTCCTGACTGAACATAACTTTCTGCAAGCAAGTAACTTTTTGGCAAGTCCTGTCATGCTCCAAATACCTACCTCTCCCCCTCCTCATCCCCAGATCCCAAACACAGTCATCATGGCATGTCTGTCATGAAATATAGAACTTCAAACGTTTTGACTGTTTTGCATGTGGTCAGTATGCATGTAGAACTGCCACTCAGTGAGGCCAAAGGCTTTATGATTTATTTCTTACCTACCAAACTCTTGTTGAATTTGCTTTGATTTCTACTGGTGTTTGTAAGTAACAATTATAAACTGGAGTTCATTCAAACAGTTGAGATGTTTGATATTCAGAGCATAAGCAATGACAACATTTCTGATAACAATATCTGACTCAAAACATACAAAAAGAAAAAAAAGTGGTATACTGATTTATAAACTTCAAAATCTCATGAGGTCAAGTACGCATCACACTGATCCAAAGACATCCATGCATTGTTTAATCTGTGGCCTAAACATCTTAGCTATTTTCTTTTCCTTTCTTTTATTTTTTCCTTTTTTCGTTTTGTTTATCCTTGAATATTTTGATAGTTTTTTTTAATGGCAACTTCAGCGTTTCTTATCACGTTAATTTCGGACATTTTGTGCAAACATTTTTAACTGCATGAACTCATTTGACCAGACCACATGTATTTATGTGAACATGCAGTGCAGTGACATTAGTTAGGTTAGTGAGTGACCTTTTCACAGGTGAAAAGGTTTGAGATGGGGACAATTAAGGCAGTGGAACAGCTTGCACATTCTAGGGAGGGCAAGACACTTCAGTTAGCAGAAAGATAGCATGGGCTTGCTTGTACTGTCTATGGGGAACAGGACGGGTATCCCGGGTGGACAGGCTGGGACAGGCACACAGTCTGAGCTGTGACATCAATTGGGTTAAAAAATATTTGGCTGCCCATGGTATTAACTCTAGCTTCTCAATGCTCCACTATATATAAGGGTTTCCACAATGATCTTGCAGACTTTAAAAGAGGCCTCACAAAGACTGCATATGTCCTTTCAAGCAGCTTTATGAAGAAAGCCTTGAGGTTGTGTGTAGGGAAGCATAGAGTCCTACTGGCTTTAGCTGCAGTGGTATCCACATGGACCTCTGTACTGAAATTCCACTGCAAAGTGATCCTAAAGTACTTTACTATTTGAGCAGTATCAAATCTTAAATAAATGTTAGCGAACCGCCCAGAGAAACGTGGACAAATGAGTCACAAGACAAAACACAACACGTTTCGACCTCTTAGGTCTTCTTCAGGTGAGACAGAAACGAATAAAACAACGAAAATTCACTTAGCTTTGATCGCTTCAGATCGCTTCAGAGTTCAGCGCAAGGAAGAAGGCGTTGAATGAGTATCGTTTATTCAATGAAATTGGATAATAAATCACAAAATATTCACATATGTACCTAAGAAAAGGACCTGGGAGTTGTCATAGAAGGAGCTGTGAACAAAGCTAACAAGATGGTTGGAATAATCAAGAGAACATTTAGATACTTAACCAAACATTTTTGAAATTGTACAAGGCCTTAGTGAGGCCCCACCTGGAGTATGGAAATACAATTTGGTCCCCATTCTTAAAGCGACAGTCCCTAGTGCTGGAAGGAGTCCAAAGACGTGCTACAAAGTTGATTCAAGAATGTTCGAAGATGGAGTTAAAGAAAGGCTAAAATATTTAAGACTACATTCAGTGAAAGGGAGAAGAATAAGAAGGGAATTAATTGAAATTTATAAGATTTTTCACGGTATAGAAGAAGTTGATAAGGACAAACTATTTAAGTTCTCTGGGTATAACAAAACAAGAAATCCAGAGGATATGCTTTTCAAACAACATTGTTCAACAAACCTTAGACTTTACTCCTTCAGTCAGAGAATTACTGAAAATTGGAACTCATTACCGTATGAAGTAAAGCATGCACAAAATCTGAACTCCTTCAAAGGTCTTATCGGCACTCACAGGAAATTTGATGAAAAATTTTATGATTACGATGAAAAATAAATGCACAATCCAAAACACACCAGTTAAAACTACGATATAAAAAGATGGGGCATATATAGGCTGTACAGCCTCGACTGAAGTCAGCCCCTACCTCTACTACACTACACTACTACACTTGAAGCTTAATATGGACGGTGAATCGGCTTTCTACTCCTCGTGACCGGTAGCGAGCTGTTTTTTTTGTTTTTTTTTCTGGGTGGACGTCCACGTCCTGTTTCTTCTCCCGTTGTTCTCGGTGCTGAAAGTTTCTTTGCATTTGGAATTGTACAGTCTTCTTCTGAAAATATGACTTTGCTCACTGCTGTGTCATCTGCAACAACTGATCACAAGTACTTGACGACTTCAAAAACTACGCGTACTGCTAATCGTTACTAAAGCCAGTAGACCGCAACATCAATATTTCTCTCTCGCTGTTACTAGTGCCTTAATTTATCTGAGATCTAAAATCAGCACACTGTCATTGTTACACACGTGGCACAAACAACGTGATTCTGGCATGATTTATATCGTTCAGTAAATGACCTGCGTTTGCCGATTCTTGTTCACAAGTCTTGTACCATCATCAAACTTTCTTCAACTTCAAACACTTAGATGTTGCAGCAACATTAGAGTATAGAACAAAACATTAGAAAGTCAGTCGATCACCACGAATGAAAACATGACAGATCAACCTGACATCATATACACTAATAGAAATGTACCTTTACCCTCTCTTTCCTATGTGCGTCGCTTGTCAACTTTCGATTCCTAACGCTCTGTCGAACCACATGTCGTCATGAGTGTGGACATATATGCAGCATCTATTCTCAACTTGACACAAGTCTTAACGGGTCAAATTACACTAAAGTACATAATTATGTTCTCCCATCATGAAAAAGAGTATGTTTTGCTGTCGATGAAAGATTATGTGCGTAAAAAGTGTCTGGATAATCCCTATTGACTCACTTCAGTCCAGCCTTAACATGAATCCTCTATTTTCAACCAAATTCCAGTTTCCCTAACCGATTTTTTTTTAACGTTATTTTTTCCTTTTAACTCTGTTAGTCTAATAGTCGTTAAAACTTTACGAGCAGCTTTTGCTCAAAGTGATTACAACACACTACATAATCATGAAAATAAAAACTTGATCAAAAACGAAAAAAAAAAGGCTTTTTAAACAAATGAAACTAGATGGCCCAACTTCACCCTCTTTCCTCTTCCACTTGCCTCCCCTCTACCCTTTCTCTTTCTTATGCTCTTTGTTTCTCCACTCGAATCCCCACCGCCTTCCGTTTCCCTACCTCCCCCCCCTCCCCTCATCTCTGCCCCCTTGACCCGATCCTGTGTCAGTCACAACCACACACACACACACACACACACACACACACACCACACACACACACACACATGAACATTATTGCAAGTCACTTGCTTGACCATCCTAGGCATCCAGTTTCCAGTCAAAGAAAAGATGATGCATTGGTTAAAATTATCAGCACACCCAGCACATCGACAAAATCTTGATGCAGAGTGGCAAGATTTCATGACCAATTACTGCCACATCTTCAGGAAAATCTGAGTAGCCCTCCCTCCAACATAGAAGGAAGATTACAGCAAGACTGGCCATGCTAACTGAAAGAAAGGACGAAAAAGAGAAAAAGAAACACTGGAAGGTGCGAGACAGGACCCAGGGAAGCGCTGTCCTCAACTGTCGAACCAGCTACCTAGGAACAAGCCTGCACCACCCTTGGAAGCCTGCGCTGTGTTCACATAGGGTGCAGACACGCACAAGGTATTCCCTGAAGGAGCATAATTGTTCCATATGCCATTGTGTAAAGGCCACTGGATGTGACATGACAGAACCTCCACAGGAGCATCCCCATGGGTGTACCATCCCATATTTCATGACTGCCGAGCCCATCTGCAGAAGTGGCCACCATCAAGCAACTGCTGTGTGCATCCCGCAGCCTCGCTCGTGTCTGTTCCACTGACAATTGAAGACAGTACTATTCCAGACACGGACGAGCTTTCGCCACATGAGGTGTTACGTGCCCTGTGGAGAGGATCCCAACTTACAGTATTTTCTGCTGTCAACAGGGCTTTCACTGTGGTCAGTGGGTCTTTACTCACTGTCACTGGGCCTTTCCCCAGTGCTGGCCAAAAAGCAGACAAGAAAAAGAAACACCCGGAGGTGCGAGTCAGGACTCAGAGAAGTGCTGTCCTCAACTGTCGAACCAACCACCTGAGAGCAATTCTGCACCACCCTTGGAAGCCTGCACTGTGTTCACATAGGGTGCAGGCATGCGTAGGGTATTCCATTACGACGTCAAGGAACATAATTGCTCTCTGGCGTATGCCACTGTGTAATGGCCATTGGATGTGACACCACAGAACCTCCATGGGTGCGTCCCAAAGGGTGTACAACCCATGTTTCATGACTGCAGATGGTTAGGATGTGGTGTTCACTATTGACATCAGTCAAAAAAAGGAGTTATCTCTATCAGCTCAGCCAAATCTGGTATCGAAGAAACTGCCGACGAGATCCGATCAGTGACGACTGACACTTTTGGATTTTTCAAGTCAAGGATGGAACATACCTAAACCTTCAACATTTGTAGGCATGTAAAACATTTCTGACATCCCTCTTCGTCTCTTTGTGTGTGTGTGTGTGTGTGTGTGTGTGTGTGTGTGTGTGTGTGTGTGTGTGTGTGCGTGTGCGCGTGCGAGCCAGTGTGTGCGCATGCGCGCGCGGCGCGCGCGCGCGTGTTGTGTGTGTTGTGAATCATATTGGGCTTGGTTCTGTGCTAGAATTTGCCAGAATCAGCCAGTCCCACGGGACGAAAAGCGAAAAATAGTGACCTGCAGAAAAGCAAGGAGACATTTTGATTCTGACTGTTGCACGGCAGTTTCCTTTCCCTTTAAAAAAAAAAAAAAAAGTTATCTACATACGCAAAACTGGCGACAAAGTAATCAGCAAACTGACTATGGCCGTCTAGTGGATGAAGATGAAGACAATTCCCTTCAGTAAGTTACCCCCCCCCCCCCCCCCCGCCCCCTCGTACAAATAAAAAAAGAAAGTGGAAAACCTTATTGAGGTATGGGCAATAAACCCACATAGAGCTGCGGAGCTAGTGAGAAAGTGTGTGTGTGTGTGTGTGTGTGTGGTGTGGGGGGGGGGGGGGGGGTAGAGGTTCCATCTGGGTGTCTCCGGCTATCATAGCGGTCTCATCACACCGTACCATACGGAGGCGTACTATCTTTGCACACCGACATACAACTCTCTTGCCCAGTGGAAGGTTGAGGTGGAGAAGGGTTGGTATGGGGTGTGGGTGGATTCACAATTGTTATGACATACAGTGTAGTGGATGCAACAGTACGTATTTGTCAGTAGCTGTATTACTAACAGTCACAATAGCACTCAAACTGTATTTCACTTATTTTTGTTTTGTGTGCGGTCATTACAGCCAGAATCTGTGAGAAACCGCATAGTTGCGCTGTATATAATAAACATGGCTGTCGAATGGTTCGATCAGAGATGGAACCCCTACCCTCCCCCCTTCCTCAGTTCGATCAGATGAACTGCTTAACCTTAATGATTTTTTCCCTTTAAATATAAATATCAACTGAGTAATACAGTAATGATAGCTGCATCTTCTTAAAACATTTTTTTTTCACGACATATGTTCATGGACGGCAAGTGTTTCAAGGACAGACAACCCGAAGAGCACTTTGTAAACTTCCTCTAGGTCATGATCACAGTATCATGTGTTGTGGGGTACATGCTGTTTACTTGACGTTATGAGTTTTTCCCAAGGACTTCGTGTTCTGAGTTCACTGAGTAAACGCCACGTCGGTAAAATCTGGACTGCAAACCATAGAGCAGTGCCATTACGAACTGCCAGAGATGCCAATTCGCTGCCGGTGTCACTGTCAGTGTGCAACGGCCGTGGTCAGAATGTCAGTCATCTTTTTTCTTCTGATTCACGAGATACTTATTTGGAAGATAAAAAATCAAAGTTGAAAAATGACCCGGAGATTAAAGCATGGATGAGTCAGATTACCCAAGATTTTGAAAATGAACCCTTTCGGGATTTAGTTCAAAATGAACCACACAGTCAACCGAATCAACATACTCTTGACAGGACATCGCCAGATGGACGTGTAGAAGAACTAGAAGAAGATTCTTTAGACATAGAAGTGGAAGATTTCGGATACATTGAAGATGATGAAGACGACTTCGAAGATCCAGTTCCAGAAAGAAGTGTGCCAGTTTCTCTGGAAAGTATGAAGTTCATGATATTGTAACTTTAGATGAAGTGCCTGGTTGTGTGGTTTACTTACTGAACTGCAAAGTTATTCTAGAAAGTCACAGTGTAATTTTTATTTTATCAAAGACCGTCTTTTATAAAGTAGCACACTGAGCTTCAAATGATTTTGATCCACAATAAATGCACTATGATCACTCTCTTAAAAATAAAGTCGGTACTGGATCTTAGATCAGGAATCTCACCTTTCATCGATACAACTCCAATCCCTTATTAATCATGGGACTTCCTTCTCCTTCTCACAGTCTGTGCAGATCTACTTCATCCTTGACCCCATCCAGATTTTACTATTCATCCTCTGCCCTAACAGGCTTTTGATGCTGTTCATGCAAGCTGCATAGTCCAATTTGGCTGTTGTATCATGTCAAATTCTTGTCAGCCAGGACCAGTTTCCTAGTCTTTTGGGCCTTTTTTTTTCCAAGGCTAATACTTAGCCCATCATCTTGTGTCTCTGGCACTGTAGCAGTGAAAAACTCTTGAGTTTGCTTCCACTTTTCTCCTATGGCTAGACGCATGTCATGGAACACTTAAGGTTATGCTCTATATATATATGCCCTTTGTAGAAATGCACTGTATAACTGGTTGTTTTTGTCTGTGTTGTACCAAATGCTGACCTTTTCGCTTAGCAGTATTGTATGGATGGGATTGATCAGTCAGTAAACTGTCATATTAACAATTAACCATTCTCCACCAATCTCATTCCATTTTGCTTGTGTCTAGCCTCTTGCTCACTATGTTTTGCTCAGTCAGGAGTAAGCCCTGGCATTATGTGTCTGGTGAGGTTTGCCTGTCGATTACCATGTCTCAAAGACCATGACGGTGATTCACAGACACTGGCAAGACATTTTATGAAATTAAAGGATGAAAGTCTGGGGGTGTTTGGTGCATCCATAGATTAGATGATAGTGATGGCTTTTCATGTGTCCAACATCCACCACTGGAAATGCTCCATAGGAAAATGGGCTGTTCGACCAGGTGAATAATTTAATCTTTCCCTAGCCAGTATTGAGCACACATGTACACAGAATGCTTTATTTTGGAGCTCTGAATTGGAGCTAGCCCTCACACACACACCACACGTGCGCGCGCACACACACACACACACACACTTGCACACACACACACACACACACACACTCTTATCCCACCCCCTATTCCTCCACCTTACCCCACCCTCACTCACCCCAGTAGGAAGATACCTAAGGTAGTGGTGGCCTCTCCATTGCTGCATCATAGTGTATGCTGTATGCCACCCTCCCCCAGTCTGTGTAGGTGATGGTGTGGAAGTTTCCTGCACTCAGTGACAATGGCAAGTGACATTCCCCTTGTTGACGCAGACCCCAATCATGGTGAAGAATCCGATGCTGGTCATTGTTCACCTAACTTTCCCTTTAGTACCAGCCATTGGCCCTTACTGCAGGTGAACAAAGGTCAGCTTTGAATTCTGGCCAAGTGTCGTTCAAACACTAAAACAGGACTTGACAAACTCAGCTTAAGTCCTAGCCTCTCAGGAACTTCTCCTCGGGTCCAGCATGTTAATGGCCAGACCTCTACAGACCATCCCTTAGTTGTTTTTTTTTTTTTTTTTTTTTTTTTTGATGTCCCAACCTCTGCGCCACCTCAGAGGCAGTGCACCCACGCCGCTCATTCCGACACCCCGTCCACAGCCACAGCCTGGTCGGCCCCGCCGCAGCCCCGGCACCGGCAATCCACAGGGAGCAGTCAATGTCAAGTCGTCAAGAGGCAACCCACCAGAGGAGACACTGCACTGCTGCCGAGTCACTTCGGTGGTGTTCAGTGGCGCCTGTTCTGATCTAACATACACAGGACACCACCTACTAAGCCCCCTACTGACGACAATAATTGCTTAGTCGCGGAGCCGGCGTGAGTGAGCTCTCCCTCCGGAGGGCACCACCACGTCCGTCCAACGACAGCCCCCATGGACTCGCCGATACCGGTGACCCCAACGGAACCAAACCAAGGCCACAGACGTGGAGAGGACATCGAAATTGAGGTCACCATGAGAGCAGGGCATGAAGGGCCACAGAACTTGAGACATTTTTTTTTTTTTAATGCTGATTGATGAGAATGAGGATGATTAAGATGATGCTGCGGATTTCCATTTCGGTCTGAGACTACATGACAGGGCTGTACTCTACGCTTCCTTTCATAATATATCCCGGCGTCAACCAGGCCCGAGAGATACAGGCACCTGCAGTGTTGGTCAGGAAATTTGAGCAACACTCTCAGAAACGCATCCATTAAGTGGATGAAACTCGACTGTGTGGCCCCAGTCTTCCCAACTGAGTCCGCAGCAACTCAACTCTGGGTAGGAGCCGGTCGGGGCAGAAAAACCCACATGACTTCTGATGGGATTCGAACCCACGACCTCCCAGCCGGGAGTCCGCGACGCTGACCACTTCGCCACGGCGGCTGGTGACCATCCCTTAGTTAACACTGTCAGTCGTGCGCCCTCAAGGGGAGTGAGTGAATTTGTTAGGATGATAGGTTCCCATCCCAGCCTGCCCATACTTGGTGCATTTTTTGTGCTGGCATTCACCTGCCAGGCCACACTTATGCTTCCCATGAGGGTCAACTAAAATCTCTGGGCTTCTGCTTCTGAATTTCTGAGGCCCTTACTTAGCCTCTGCACACCTTCAAGAGTAACAATGATTTCTTTAGTGTGAATCCCTCTTTAGACATGCTGTGATTCAAGGCCAGGTATTTTAGGGCAACCGCTTTCCTCTCCAGGTCAAGATCCCTCCATTGTCTGCTGTCCCTTCCAGAGCCCCCACCCAGGCAGGTGAAGCATTTACTGGAAACAAGCATCCTTATCATAGGCAAACAAGCATCCTTATCATACATAGGCACCAGTCCGTCATTCTGGATGAAGATGAACTGAACAGTTGTAGTAGATACCCACGTCAAGAAGCTGGGTACTCATGCTTCCAAGAGGCTTACACAGCGAAAGTCTTTAATCCAGCCTTGACATGAAGTTTTTAATCCCAGCCTTGACATAGTAGAGGGACCTTTCACACCAGGCACATTGTCCTAACTGGTGTACCATTGGCTGGCAATGATCAATTAAGTCATGTGACTTTGTTCAGACCACCTTCAAGCCAGAGAAGGTCTGAGCTGTCTCGTTGCCAATCAAGAGATCAGCTAAAGATCTGTATGTTGTCCTTGAAATGAATTATCTCACAGTAACAAAGTTGTATCACATGAAACTATACAATTTTCAGGCATTTCTCACCACATCTGTATATACATATAGAGAGAAGAGAGAGAGAGAGAGAGAGAGAGAGAATGAGAGAGAGAGAGATGGCCAGATTCATCTCAGGTTAAATGAATGGAATGGAATTGGGACTAGATTAGTAGATATAGTCAACCCCAGAATGGTATGCGTTGATTATTTGACTTATTCATAATGGAATTCTTTGGTGCAAAGTCTACATTTGTTGTTTCTGTATGTTTGTTTGTTTAATTTTTTTGTTTTGTTCCTTGTTTTCCTTTTCTATTCTTTTCTTTCTTTCTTTTTCTTGTTATTTTTTTCTTTTTTGTGTGGATGATCTGTTCTGCTAACTTTGCATTTTTGTTATTTTATTGATTTTTCAAGACAAATTTAGGTACATGTATAAAGAAAATAAAAAGAAGACAACAATGGAGTTTTCCCATGCAAAATTCAATAGAAAACCCACCACAACTGGAGGTAAACTGAAGATGTAAAGACACCCACACCCTCAGTCCCTTAAAAAAAGAGGGTGGGGGGATGGGGTGGGGGTGAGGGAGAAAGGGGTGGAGTCATACTATGAGATGGATTGTAACCAAAAGAGAGTAACCTGAACTTCACAATTTAAGAATCTGATGCTGCAATAGAATTACAATACAATATTCATGAGCACTCCAGGAAGATCTCATTGCCATTGTACAATAGTACCCACATGTTTTACTGGCTGTATGTTTTTGGTTACCTGGATAAAAAATCTGAGTAGAATAAATTTGTTAGTTCTTGAACATCTCCATTGCTGTCATTTGTAATTTTACATGCAGTAAATGCCTGCTGGAAAAAAACTGACTGAATGCTGAAGACTACAGTGCTTGAAGATCCCCCACCCCCACCCACCCTCTCTGTCTTTATCTCTTCCTACTGTAACTTACTAGTCACATTGGCAAGATGCTCCTCCCTCTTTCTAGTTCTAATATTGACATTTGCAACATCTGTTACAAACTACATGTGTTTACACAATCTTTTTTTTTAACACATAGACACATGCACACAGTGACAAACACACATGCATCTCAGGCATGCAAAGGTCAATAGGTGGAAACACTGTTGTATGCTGACAATACTTCTAACAACCAGCATTCATTCACCTTGACAAGAGTTTACTGATGTGATGTTTTTCTTTGTCTGATGATGACAGGAGGCCGCTTTGGTGTATTTGATGTTGAGGAGGTGGTTGCTGTCTTGGAAGATGAAAACGGAGTGGACATTCAAATCATTGACATCCCACTGGAAGCAAGGATTTGTTGACCACATGGTGGTTGTCAGTGGAAAGTCTCATCGACACATGCGTGCCATGGCAGCATCCATAGATGGTTGGTAAGTCTTCAGTTGTTGATTCCGGTTTACATTAGTTGTGTTTATCATTTTATGTGTGTGTGCATGTATGTGTGTATGTGTTCATGTGTGTGTGTGTTCATGTGCGAGAGAGAGAGAGAGTTTGGTGCATGTGTGTGCGCATGCATTATGTGTGTGTGTGTGTGTGTACGAGTGTGTGGCACGCGTGAGCACGTGCACATGCATTATGTGTGGTGTGTGTGTGTATGTGTGTGTGAAATTTTACTATCGGTCATTCCTTTCTTGCCATTTATATTATCTGAAGGAGAAAGAAACTGCATAGATTGCGAGTCAATGAATCATATGCTGTTTGACATTTAACATCTTCATCTTAATGTTAGGAGAATATTTTATGTAACAAAAGTGCATTTTACTGAATCCAGTGAGAACTTGTCATTTGTTCTGCTTGTGTGTGTGTGTGTGTGTGTGTGTGTGTGTAGTGTGTGTGTTGTGTGTGGTGTTTTGTTATTTGGTTTTGTTTCTTTTCAATTTGATTTTTCTTTCTTGATCTTATTAAAGCATTGGTTACAGAAAATGGTTCAGATCAATCTTCAGAGTCAGAAATCAGCGTTTATTTGGGTTTAACATTTACTTCTTGATTTATATATGTGATAGTTTACCTAATTTTTTTTTCAATTTCAGCCCTGAAATAGTTTCAGTGGTCACCTTGGCTAATAGATAACAATATGAAAATTAACAAATGTTACAGCTGATCTTAAACTTTAATTTTTTTCTGTTCATCATGTGTTAAATCCATCAGTTCACTTTGTCAGTTTCAGAGCGTCCTCCAAACCATTCATATTACTGTATGTCTTTCTGTGTACATTTACAGTACAAAAGGAAGAAGAAGAAAAGTGACAGACACTTCAAAGTGGAGGGGAGAGACTGCAATGACTGGCTTGCCATGGATTTAGGTACATTTTTGGTTTTCACTTGTTTTAAGACTCATATGCTGGAAATTCCTTGAAATTTTATTCTCGAATCTGATGATCTGTAGAAGCATGAAATAATTTAATTGCTTCTCAGTATTTAGTAGGCGTCTTTTGACAAGAAAAAAAATTTGAAAGAAATTCCGATTTTGTTCTTGATTGTATCATTAGAAAGTCAATGCACAAATTTGTTTTAGACACAAATACATAATTCTTCATACACATGTATACATATGCACAAACAGCATCTTTTTCATCATGTGATGTTGATTGCACGGCACAGGATACTAAATTCCAGAATCACTGCTTAGGGAGAACATTCAGCAGATGACGTGAGTGGCCATTTGTCTTGATCTTGAAATTCTGTTGATCTTAGATCAGTCGATTGTTAAGTATGCTGTTCATGTCTTCAAGATCTGTCATTTTGTATAATTCATGATAGATGTACTTATAGGTGTGCATTTTTTTGCCAAGTTAAAACAAGAGTTAAGCTGATTTGTTTTCATGCATTTGTGTACTTTTTGGTTATGCCCCAGACTACAGCACAGACTGAATAACTGACCTGGCCTCCCCGTTAGTAACTCATTAGAGATATAGTTAAATAGACTAGTCATACTGAGTATGTCACAACATGCCATTTTAAATGTAATTGAACATTATTGATTAAAATGACAGAAGACAACATATGGTATTCATTTTCAAAATTTCATATCTGATTAGAAAGTTATCCTTAAATTTTCAAAATTTCAGATTTGTGATGGGTGTTTCGTGTAAGTTTCTGATTAAAAAAAT
Organism: Conus canariensis; assembly: GCA_033310375.1. Taxonomy (NCBI): domain Eukaryota; kingdom Metazoa; phylum Mollusca; class Gastropoda; order Neogastropoda; family Conidae; genus Conus; species Conus canariensis. The sequence continues at coordinate 43,984,056 of CM065714.1, forward strand.
GTGATTGGATGCTATAAAAAAAAAAAAGAATGGGATAGGCTAATGTGCTTAGTTCAGAATGTTTTTACTATGCTGTAGTAAATGTATCAAGAATAAGAAGATTTTTCCACGAAATTTATGCCCCCTCAGTCACAGAAATATGTTCAGTACTGGATCCCTTGGGGAATTTACCTTTTCTGGATCCTTTACGTTTTGACCCTTCCCAAGTTTGATTCCCTTTTACAATGAGCCATTCACTTTTCTGTTTCATTTCTGTGGATGAAGTTGTTAACTTTGATCCATTTTAAACAGAGAGGAAGAGAATACGACACTGTTTTTTTTTTGTCTATGGGAAAGAATTGCATTTAGGTAATCCTGTCTCGAAACTCGCTAGTACATGAAAGAAAAAAAGAAAATCAGTTTTGTGCCAATACATCCCAGCAGGTCCCAGTGTGCAAGAGGGGCGTGGGTGATTAGGCTTTGACACAATGCCATATACAAATAGCATTCTATCATGCTTTGAACTGAATCCATCTGCTGTTTCAAATCAGCCAGCACTCATCAGTGTGCTGGCAGGCATCTTTTTGCATTAGTAACATACTCAAATTAACATAGAAAATGCATGAAAAACGAAAATGACTGCTGGATGCTGCGCAGCACGCCCACAGTTTACCTGCTGAGTTTGATTTTCAGGCAATATTGCAGTTCACATTTTCACACCTGAAGCTCGTCAGCACTACGACTTGGAGACTTTGTGGACTCTGGGACCAGAACATGATGACCAGTGCCATTACGTCTACGACGACACTCTGAACCTCTCTGCAGCTGATCTGTTTTGGCTGGAATCAAGCAGCGCTCCCAACAGTGACAAGGCTTCACCTTCACAACCAACTGACATGAAGACATTTAAAGGTGGTGCTGATGAAGGCGACATAGGCCACACCACACGCTTGAATTTGAAGACAGGTTCCGAGGAAGATCATGTTGTTCACTCTTTGAAGAATAAAAGGAAAGAAAAGAGCTTCCCAACATTGGATAAATCATAATACTGAGCTTCCAAAGTCACATTAATTAAACAATGACAGTTACGAATTGGGTGAACAGACAATATCTTACTCTGTTGATGTTATGTCAGAAATAATGTTGACTTGAATGTTGAAAAAGAAGTTGTCACAAATTGTAATATTTTTACAGAATGATTATGTTTGCGTATAAAATGAGATTGTGTGTATTTGACTGATCACCGTGATGTAAGGTAACCAAAAGGTTTTCCTTATCTGGCATAAAAATTATAGAAATATCTGGCAAAAAATTAATAGAAATATCTGGCAAAGGGAGCTGTCACCGTAGGCTGGGAGGCATACATTTGATGGACTTTTTTTAGCCTCAGCTGGGTTCTCTCCAAAGTATATTTTTATGTGGTGTTTGGCTCAAATGGAAAGAATTTCTCCCATAATGCATCCATTTCTGAAAACAAATGTTGGTCAGTTTTTTCTTGAGCTTGGTTGATGCCAGTATATAGTGCAATGAACCATTCTTTGATGAATGATTCATCGTTAACCTTTTACCCATACTTCCAGAGACGCACTAAAATCATGTTATCTCTTGAACTAATAAAGAAATTTTTTAATGAATTTTTTTTTTACTTACCAAAGAACCAGGTAACTGTCAGCTGTAGTTTTGATGTATGTGCATTAAAAGGAAGAGGAATGATCAGTTGTATCAATTGAAATATGCACGTCCGATGAGGACCGACATAAGCTCTTCAGGATTCTTACAGCTGTGGGTTTTGTGCAACTCAGACCATCTGAAGAGGGACTCCATAAAAGAAGTTGTGGGCAACCCGTATCCTTGGGAGTGTTGTTAAAAGCGACATTCTGGTAAAGGTTAAAAGAGAAAAGCCTCCAATTCTGTAGCCTTTCATGCCTGGCTTTCATGGATACTGACCCGTGTCTCATTTTTTGTGTGTCCATGCCTGTGATAAGTTCATGCCTTCAGTGTGAATTTCAGGGGACTGTTGTCACCAGATGGATATGGTGGTGGCTTTTCTCATATCAAACCAGACTGGTGCTCTTATCCTACTCATACCAACAGGCTGTCACTAACAAGACAACAGACAGATTCAGTACAGTCACAGAATCCTTAAAAATTACCTTCTCACCTAGGACTAGGTGGGGAATCTCACTCATACTGGTTCTACAACAGAACAGTTGAGTCATGAGCTTAAATGCTGACATGTGAAGTTTGGATCAGAACAGGTTCACTAAATACCATCAGAATGACTCAGCAACTGCGCAGTTTCCTGCAGTGGGCAACTCTGACGAGCTGACGTTGATAGCTCCTCTCAGATCAATGACACTGTGACGGAGTTTGGGTGTGGCTGTGTAAGGGGTACCCACAATAAGCGAGGTGGGAAATCACTGGAAGGGCACGGGTGGAAGGAGAACAAAAAGAAAGGTAATGAAGGTCTGGCCCCACTGATCAGTGAGATCGCTTATTAGAACATACTTTGTTATTTTCACCATTTGCTTGTATGGCCTTTGAATGTTACTTGCGATGATCTGGAATATTGTCAGTTTTGCATACAAATAAAGTTGATTGTGATCTGTTATTGTGCGTGTGTGTGATCTGCTCTTGTGTGTTTGTTTGTGCTGTTTTTGTGTGTGTGAAACAAGAATTTTTTTAGTTTTTGTTATTGTGTTTGAAATATGAATTTCAAGAAGTAGGTCTTCTTTCACATAGATCTCATGTCAAACACTTTGAAATGAAAATTTAACCCATTAATTGCATCACATGTATGACATGTACTGTTGTTTTATCTGCCTCTAAAAGTAGTCTGTACATGCATTTTTCACTTTGAAAGTTACTTTGAAAAATCTCTCTCACACATTTCACAACAAAATGCTGGTGTCAGAAGAGGATGGACAATGTTTACTATGTGGATCAGAATTTGAAGCATTTTTGTTAAATTTCATCTCAAAAATTTTGAAAACATTTTTCATTTTCATGTCACACAAAATGTCCCAACTTCACAGGAGCTTGATTCACTTGATTACAAATTATTAGCAACATGTGATTCTATCAGATGAGCAAATTTAATTCATTTTCACTCCCAATAAAAGCCAGTTTATGAATGTCAGACATTAACTGCCGTCATAAGTATGATCAGAATGAAGCCAGTGCACTTATTTCAGCTGTGGACACCATTTCATGCTATGGGCCATATGTGAATGCGTACTGCAAGCAGCTTGTTTCCGTACAGAAGTTTCCTAATATGTTTGATGTGCCTCATCTTCATGTGTGATAGATGAATCATGAATGGTTTACTGCAAACAATATCAATTAATTCCTTATTTAGTCAGAAGCCAAGAGCACACCACTCTTTGCAGTGCGCTGTGCCAAGGTAGACTCCTAATTTCACACCCGCGAGCGAAACTGGAGTAAAATCAGGCAAGACCAGGGTAACTGGTGCACAGTAATGACAGCAAGAGAGAGGGAATTGGGGAGAGAAGGGGATGGGTGTGATAAACAGGCAACACTTGTTATCATAGCCTTTGTTAGTATTACAATATGTTGAATTTTTTTTTTTTTGCGAGTGCTGTGAGAAATATATCAAAAGATGACAATGGTTATAAAATTACGTATGTATGTCATCCCACAAGTATAATACTGTACTTCATAATTCTCCTTAAAAGAGAGAGGGAGAAAGAGAAATGAAGGAAGGCGTGCTGATTCTTTCATATGAATAACATGCACACAAAAAAAACCCTTGAGTAAAATCAGGCAAGAACAGGGTAACTGGTGCACAATAACAACAGGAAGAGAGTGGGAATGGGGGACAGTAGGGGGAGGGGGTGTGATAGACACATGATCTCATGGTCCTTGTTCGTATTACAATATGCTGAAAGTTCTTTGCGAGTGCTGTGAAAAATGTATTAAAAGATGACAGTGGGTATAAAATTGCTCATATATGTCACACTTCACAAGTACAATATTTCTCTACTTCCTAATTCTCCTTTAACTCTTTCATCCCTGCCAACCGCTACAGCGGTTTGACAAATCATCTCCTTTCATTCCTGAAAACCGCCTCGGCGGTTCAGAGAAACATACTCCTTTCTGTCCGGCAACCCGCTGCAGCGGTTCACGCCTTGAAATCTGCGCCCACCTGTCACATGGTTGGCATGTCATAGCGGCCTTTGCCTTGTAACGGGACTCGCAGGATGTTTAGATAAGTCATGCCTGCTTACTTCCTCAGCGTGGGAAAGTGTCTGGAACCGAAATTTTATCTTGACTTGACCGTGAGAGCACACTGTTTAGTGCCTACTGAGAAGGGTTTAGAAAACGCAGACAGCGATCAGTTTACTGATGACGAAATTTACAACAATTTAGCCGATGACTTCGATCTGTTTGATCTAACAGAAGAAGAGAGAGCAGAACTTGCCAATGCCATCAACGAATATGACAGTGATACTGGCGATGAATGATGAAAATCTTCCACTTAGCTACAATCGGCCACTATTTGACTGGACAGGTGGGGATTTCACTGAACCACGCACACCTCAGAAAAACTTCGAACAGCGTCCCGGTCCTGTGCCATACCCAATACGTCAATGAAGACAGTGGATTATTTTCAGTTGTTCTATTCTGATACAGACCTTTCAAAGCTAGTCAGTTTTGCAAACGTCAATGCCAACACTAAACGGCAGACTGATCCAGAAAAAAACAGTGGTAGGTGTTGGAAAAGATCACACTTGTGTGGTATGTGTCGCGCGACACAAACAATATGAGTCAACACACCCTGGTGTGAAATACAGTGACAATCTGTTCAAGAAAAGCAAGACAACGATGATGTGCGAAAAGTGCAATGAATATCTGTGTTGTAATAATCAGAAAGATTGTTTTAAGGTGTACCACATCCTTGTTTTCTTTGTGTGACACCTGGTTTCACGTCTGACACTTTGACACTGTGACACTAGCAGTGCATCATTTTCTAAGACTGACATGTTGTGTGTTGTTTGTTGACATTAACTCAAAGTGTGACTTTTGGACAAATACTGTGCAAAGACCACTGAATTCGGTAAGACCATAGTGCAGAAGGAGTACTGTGGGGACATTTTTATCATTGCTGTGCATTTTTCCTTGGACATGGTGACACTGTGACAAAGACACTTGTGAAGCATTCTTTGAGGTAGATTTACCGGAGGACATCAGACTGTGAGTTACATGCATGGTTTTTGCTGCTCGCATGTTTTTGAGCGCTGTATAACAGTTTGCTTCTTTAAGTTTGAATTAATTAGCAGTTGTCACCAGTCTTGACACCTGTGTGTCACCAAATACGCGACAAAGGGTCGGAAAACCGGCTCAAAATGTGCCGGCACCATTTCTGTACACAACGGTGTATGACATGCTATAGTCCGGTAGAAACACCAGTCACACAAAAGAATCAGAAGTACACACCCTATTCTTTGTTCACTTTTTTCCTGGAAACCCAGGAATGAAGGGTACTGCTTGTAACTAAGAAACATAGGAATAAGGGGAAGTAATGTCCGACAACCAGGGATGAAAGAGTTAAGTTAAAAGAGAGAGAGACAGAGAGAATCAAGAAAGGAGGGTGCACCGATTCTTTCACAATATGGATTACATGGAAGAAAGAAAAAAAAAAGGGGGGGATGATATTCACAAACTCACAAGCTTCACAGTATATTTTCTTTTCTATTGTCATTGTTCAAGACAGTAGTTTGTTGTAACTATGGTATGGTAGGACTTGGTTATAAACTCATATTCCTAACGTTTTTATTTAATGTACATGGATCACAAATGCAGGCGAAAATCAAACACTTCAGCTTAGGAACATTAAGAATGATCATAAAACAGGCAATCATAAAAAGATATCAGCTGCATGCTCAACTAAAATTTGAACAGCACTAAAACAGATTTCCTTTATGCTCACTGTAAATCCATCAACTACGAGACTCTGTTGGGTGGGAGGGGAGGAGGGAGTGGAAGGGAAGACTCTCTCCCTCAAAGTTGGCATGAGCACGCAGTCACACACTATTATATACAAACTGAATCTAAAAAAATGGCAGTATGGAATACATCAATTAACCTAGAGGAATTCTGTGCAGACTGGCAAAACTCTTTGCATTCTTAACGGCTTCATCAAGAGCCCAGATCTGTTCACGCCCAAAATCAATTTGTGAGTGACAGGGACTAAACTTAAGAGATCCAAAGTGCCCATGTTGACATCAAACAGAATCCAAGAATTGAAAGAGAAACAGGAAAAATGGAAATTACAAGGACAGAGCTTTCTGATGTTGGGACAAACACTTGATACCAACAGACTCCGATATGGGAAAGAAAAACACAAACTAAAAAGACAAGAATCATTCTAAAACAGAGGTGAATTAACCCCCAAACGGTAACAAATGCAGGAAATAATGGGACCCTAAGTAATGAAAGACAGAGGGTGGGAAAAATAAAACCAAAAAAACCACTGCCACCTTACAGATGCTTAACCCGTAGAGTGCCTTTAAGCCGTCAGCTGACGCCGCATTAAAAATGCTTTCCCAGTGCCTATGGGCCGTCCACTGACGTCATGCATTTTTCTTGAATTTTCATTCGTTACTATTTCTATCAACGGACTTAAATAGAGTGTGCGTAGTAAGCCTTATATGTCTGTAGTATTAAAATGATATGTAAATGACCACACGTGAGGGGAAAGCCCATTTATTCTCATCACTGACTGGATGACCAGCCAGCACTTCGTCTCGCTTGCAAAGATGGCGGCGCAACCTTCGACAAGCGCAGCGACCAAATCAACGTATTTACACAGCTGAGCAGGCTCTGCTAATCATTTATGACAAAGACAATAATCTTTTATTCAACAACTTACTCGAGCATAAAGGTGAGATGATGATTGTGATGGAATTGCTGACCGTATTCGTCAGTTACTGAGTCGGGCTGTGTGACCTCAATGTGTGTTCAGCTGACTGGTTTGCCAGCGTCGAACGAGCTCGCCTAGTGTGTACTCTGCACTGCGTGCCAGTGGTCAGTGACGTGGTAGTCAGCGTGAGAGGGGAGCGCGGCCTGCTCGCGGCGCGGCACAGGGCAGAGGGAAAGGTAGGGAAGAGGAGCAGTGAAAGAGAGGGTTGAAGTCCAGCAAGGGGGCGTGGTGGGGAGAGGGGGGCGTGGTCGTGGACTGACCTGTCTGCATAGAGTGTGAGCGTCTTAATAGACTTCTAAACTGTTTTACTTTCATTTACAGGTGTAGTGTGACAATACAAACTTTATTTTCAACTTTTTTGCTTTGTGTTCTTGTTTGGATGTGAAGCTGTAGTGGTAAATACATATGCTTTTGATCGTGCAAAAAAATCTATCCAAATCTAATTGTCTAAATACTTTTTTATTATCAAAATTAAAACAAAAGAAGCCCAGATTCAAAATCTTCATTCAATTTCCTTCAAAAATCATATATATTTCATTGTTATATCGTTTGTAGTTTCTGAGCTAGAATTTTTTGTTAATTATTACCCCCAAATCATTAGATTTCCCTGGCACTGGGAAAGCCTTTGTTTGTAACATTTTCAAGCAGCTTCAAGCAGCGAACGGGTTAAAGGAGAACGATATACAACAAGTAAAAGTTTGCGCACAGAACTACAATTCATTTCTGAAAGTACCCTCCACATCCCTACAGGTGAGGCTATGCCAAGGTCAGTTGGCCTATAAATGAGGTAACTGGAAAAAAGATGACACTGGAGGAGGGCACAGAACTGTCAGCTCCCACTGATTTTCTTTCTTTTTTTTCCCCGGAAGGTTAGACGCAAGCCTTTACGTAGCATGTATCAACTGGCTGTGTCACACACTGAAAGCATACTCTTCACAGGTTTCACAGAGAGGCCTGGGACTTTTGGGGGGTCTACTGACTGCAGATCTGCAACATTTCTGACAAGCCATCAAGTTCAACAGAATCCCCCGACAGATTCTACAAGCATCATCAAAATAGAACTTAATTCCTGAGCTCAATTTGTGTCTCAAGTTGTCTAAAACCTGTAATCTGGTCATCAAAAAGTCTGGGGCTTAGTGAAAATTGAAAATGGTGGAAAATTACAACTTAAACCGTAAACGGATCTGTAACACGTGCAGGTTTTCTATTTCATAGATGATAGAATGCTCTGAATTTTGAAAGGCAACCAACGTTTAAGATCCCATGTACTGAAAGACCATTTTGGACTGAAGAGTTCACTGACAAAATCATAATAATAGTAGAAATAAAGAATAAAATGTGAAGAAAAATATTTTGTGAAACATATTTATTCATGTGATGCTTTGCAGATGCACATGTATGCATGTTCCCACACTCGCATCATCATCATGATCACTCGCATCATCATCATGATCACTCGCATCATCATCATGATCACAAAGTCGTGGAGAATCACAGAACACACACTTGCAGCTCACGCACAAGCGAGTTTCCTCCTTTTTGTTCTTATAAACATAGCTACAGGTGTATCATTTTGTGAAACACTGGAGGCACTGATTACTTTTCTTTCCTTTTTCTTTGAGGCAGGGTTCGCTATCCAACCTCATCAGTTTTATAGCTACACATTCTCATTTGCTTGCCACTGCAACGTATCTGTTCTGCACTTTCTCTCTTAACCTTGACTCGATACTACAATCTGCTCCATATTGTATTTGCACAGTTTCTGAGTAACAACATCACATCCGCCATCACGTTTGTCCACCTATTTTGAAAGGTGCTCCCAACTACTTTCAGGGAAAGGTGTTTTTTTTCCTTTTCTTAAAGTAACGTGATCCCGAACCATGATAACAGATTTTTTCTTTAACCCATTCCAAGAGCCTTAAGAAAAAGTAAACTGCTGCCAACAAAACAGCCCTGGAAATGTTCTGTTTTCAAGTACACAGACACACACACATTCATGAACATTCTCTTATCCCCTGTTTCAATTTGCTTTTCAGTCTTCTCCTGATTCGTTGCTCTTGCTTTTCCTTTTCTTCTTTTTCTTCTTCTCTCCAACACTGACATCAAGCTCTGAAAAAAAAAGGAAAGGCATGAGCAATCAACAACCAGAATGGGGGAGGGGGGGGGGGGAGTAGTTAAAAAAAGCAACTTTTTACAGAACTGCATCTTTCAGATGTGATAAATATAAGTAATGGCAACAAGAACTTCACTTAGTTGCTCCTTGCAAAATGTTGTTGGAAAGTCTACCTGGACATAAAAGAAAGACACAGAGAAAAATGGGTAGTGGTGCACTTCAACTTGGGACAGCAGCCCAAATTTTACCAAGAGAAATTTGTGTATCCGAAACTGAAGCTTCGGATATGTATAACTAGGCACTACTTTGCTCAAGGGTACCAGCATGGTCTGAAACAAAACTCACAGCAGATTCCATTGAATTTGAACTCTTTCGTCTGCGGATGAAGGGTCTCAGACAGCCTGATGGCATGTGTGGGTCTTTGAGGTGACAGTCAGTGTCAGTGGGTTCTGCCAGTAACGGCGCTGACACCTAGCGACTTCACCTCTCTCCGCATCATTGTCATCACTGACACCATTCATGTTCAATTTGTACAGAAAAGTTTCTTATAAATATAAGACAAAGTATTAAGATTCCATACAATTAGACATGCAAGTGTCTATCTCTTCTTGTTCATTATTCATGTTTGCCTGAGAAGCATGATCATCTTAGCTGTTAGTCTTGCCCTGCAGTAAAAGATCCAATGGCAAGATGAGTGTTGATATACAAAGATAAAGAACTAGCAAGAACCAATGTAGAAAAACAAACTGATTTGTTTGTAATATTGTTCTCTTTTCGTGGTGGTGTACCTGTGAGACAAAATGAGCCGATATTCTCATTACATATTTCTTCTTGCAATTTTTCCAACCTTTTCTAACCCAAGGGTTGCCGTCTTTGAAGAATTCCAGGCTTGATCATTTCTCTGTTTTCTAGAAGGCCAACTAAACACGGCACTTCAAAAACATAGATAATGTGAAAACATTTGTCCCTTCTGTTAAAACCATGACATTTGTGGCAGTTCAAAAGTAGATAATGTGAAAAAAAAATTGTCCCTTCTATTACCACCATGGCATTTGAGTTAACATGTCAGCAACTAATGAACAAAAATAAATGAATTCAGCATGTCTGATGTGTACAATTTGTTGAAATTAATGAATCCTTGATCATAGCAGGCATGACAAAGAAAATCCTCAGCCAGCAAATTTTCTTCCAGCAGACTGGAACCTGAAGTGCTACCAAAAAAGCTAAAAAATTGTGCTAGCACACCCACACATACCAATTTCTGGTAGATTCGTTTCTTCGATGTTGCAAACTTTTCAGTGCAGTCTGGATGGCTGAAAGCCATGGTTTTAAAACATGATCCATGCTAGTGTACTAAGCTATCACATCAGAAATGTTACAGCTGATCCAGCAAGTCTCAGCAGCCTAACAGTCACAACAAAGTCCACCAACTTGAACTCATAAAGGAACTGATGAAGGGTCTCAGACTGCCTGATGGCATGTGTGGGTCTTTGAGGTGACAGTCAGTGTCAGTGGGTTCTGCCAGTAACGGCGCTGACACCTAGCGACTTCACCTCTCTCCGCATTATTGTCATCATTGACATCCTTCATGTTCACCCTGACTTGAGCCTGATTTTACCGAGAAAGCAAAGTACTCACTGATGCTCAATGAAATGCTACTTACTTGTAAAATGATTTTTTTTTTTTTTTTTACAGATATTATACAACCATATCTACATTTACTACATTTCAACATTCACACTGCCGTTAAAACAATGATGTGTTATTTCTTGTCACTGCTCCACCCCAAGTTTCCTTTTGGCAAAACATGCAGGTGAAAACGATGAAATGACATAGAACAGGTCATGACTCAAAACTGTGGTGACTTTTTTGCTGTTGCTTGAGGAAAGACTGTAGGTAAGATATGATGAAGGACAGCAGACAAGGAATTTATCTTACCCCCCCCCCCCCCCCCAACTTGTTTTTGAAGAGATGAAATGTAGAAATATTATCATTACTTCTTTCTGTCTAGTCTCTGCTTATTTTCTTTCTCTGACAGACCACTTTGAAACAATGGGAGTGATATTACTTCTACTGACCATTTATCTACAAAATATTTATTTATCTTTGTTTTCCAGTACATCTCAGATTCAAAAACTTTTATTACTCAAGTAAAAATTTTCCACAAACCTCAAGATTCATTCAATTTTTGCTGTCATCAGTCCACAGCCTGTTTTTTTCAGTGCTCTTGTGTCATTCAGTAATCCCCCCCCCCCCCCCCCCCCCCCCCCCCATTTTCTAGACCGAGGCCTGTCATCTTTGAAACATTTAATGGTCTTTTAGTCATACTATTGTTTTTAGGAATACATGATCATGATGAAGGGTCTCAGACTGCCTGATGGCATGTGTGGGTCTTTGAGGTGACAGTCAGTGTCAGTGGGTTCTGCCAGTAACGGCGCTGACACCTAGCGACTTCACCTCTCTCCACATCATTGTTTGCCATCATTGACACCTTTCAATCTGACTCAAACCTGATTGTACCAAGCAAGTAAGACAGTTAACATACACTGAAAAGCTACTGATCTGTGAAAATGTTCTTTCAGTTTTCACGCAATAAAAAAATGTACTGCCCCATCCAGAATTTCCTTCTGACCCAACAAGATGAAAAAGATGTTTTCAGAGACAACATGAGCAGACACAATGTTTGTGTGGCTTTTGTTGTAGTTTTCTTTTTTCTTCTTCTTTTTTTTGTGGGTGGGGTGGGGATGTTACTGGAGCTTTTCTTTTTTTTTTTTTTGGGGGGGGGGTGGGGGGTGGGGGGGGGGTGTCTTTAATTCAGTGGAGGATGGGGAAAAGGATCGGGGTGGGAGGAGGAGGTCCCCCTTAGAAAAGATAGGTGCGAGTGGCAACAATACATTCGTGTCCTTTTCTGCATGTTGGTTTGGTTTTCTCTGCAATGAAATCAATTTTTGTTTTGAAAAGAAAATCCACTTACCAGTGCTTTCTGCATCCCCATCAGGACCCAGTTCTGCTTTGACTTTCTTTGAAGGCAAAGCCTCAGCTTCTTCCTCCTGGTGTTGCCTCTTCTTTTTCTTTTTCTTCTTCTTCTCCTCTGGGTCTGGAAAGAGTCACATGTATAACATTAGACTGACAAACATTATAGCAAAGTAGTCATGATGGGACTGCAGTCAATGGTTAAGTCCAACAGTGCATGGGACTATATGAATGAGGATGGTAAACAGGAAAATGCTAGAGCAGAGTACTTCGTTAGGTCACCTCCTCTCTACTGCACTATAAATGGCTGACTGACATTTCAAGAACACTAGATCCATCAAAAACATTACAAACAGAGGAACATAAAGGGAAATGTCAACTATCTGCAACCAATATCTCAATCTTTACATACTTACAAATTAAGACAACACGAAGTATTCTGCAATATGAATGTAATATACTGACTAAATAAACAAACCACAAACACAAAACCATGCAGGACTAAATAAAACTACAAATTTAACACCAGAGAAGTTTCTGTTAAGATCGCAGAACTATGTACACAGAGAGAAACAAAAGTTCCAAAGATTTATATATGGAAAAGGAGAAGGGGGCATGGGATTGAGGACTGCTCACTCACCAGCAGCAAATGAAGAATCACCATCGCCGTCTGAAACAGGTTCCACCTTGACTTTCTTGGACTTCTTTGGCTGAGGAACATCATCGCTGGCATCTTCAGACTTCCTCTTTTTTGAAACACTTGGCAATGATGAATCAGCAGCTGTGTTGTAGGTACGTACCTCACTAGGGAAATGAACACACAAACATGCAAAATGTAGATCACTAACCATTATCTTCTAATACACTCAAGTACAGCAGTTTGCATACATGCATGTATGTGTTGTTGATTCACATTTTTTGTTTACTATATAAGCAATATTCTTTCCTTCCTCACATTCCGAGTAAGGTGATGAATAAAGCATCTGGTAAATAGCAAAATCAACTCGGCCAACCTGTCAACAACACAGGCCTGACTCTCACATAACTGGCGCAGTCACAATCAATGTTCATGTAAGCATGATTCAAAGCACGTTTTGTCCAGTGAGCGCATCAATCCAATAACAGAATACAGCCCTCAGCGTTTCAGTTCTCAGCATTTGTTAATTTACACCATAGAACCTCTCCAAAATCACCTCTAAGGATCCTGAACTCCTTCAGCTTCAAGGCATCGGTAAATCACTAGTGAGATTTGAGGGGCCTGATCTGACTGGCCTAATGGGAAAGACATCTGATTCTTCTCCCAAGGTCCTGGATTCCATTCCCACTCAAGATTGCCAGTTTGGCTACAATGTTAGTCTGGTTTGCTGTTTGAAAATTTTCAAATAACTTTTATCATCCCCAAGAATGTTCCAGAAAAACAGAATTTTAAGGGACCAAGTTTTATGGGAAGATTCCTGTCAAAATATTCCTTGAAAACAAAAAAGTTGGTAGCTGAATATAAGTAACAATTCCCAATTTTGTACATCCATCTTCGTTGTCTTTGCCATATTTACCTGACATTTTCATATCTCTGTGGTGTGTTCAACTCTTTTCCTCTGCCACTTAACCTGTGAGCCTGTAAAACAAAACATAAGTGCAGGTTGTAGACAGATGCCAAACACATAACTTTATAACAGAACAATAGACCATGAGTAAATGATAAATGTTAACCATCTGGCAACCGCCTCAGCGGCAGTGATGAACAAACTTAGCATCAGCGTTTAGACAATACCTGTATTTCATCACTGGTTATCTCACCCCTGAAACTACATAGTTCAACCCCATCTACTCCACACGCTCTATAAAGTTCCTGTAGCCGAAGTACAAACAGCTTAGTTGTGAAACTTTTAAGTGTAGTACAAAATCCCTTACTGGAAGGCTTAGAATGGAAACACTTATGACCTAAAACCAAACTTGGACATTTGAACTAGGTCAGTTCATTGCTTCTTTTCCTTTTTTAAAAAGTAAGTCGATAACACTAAAGCTAACGTGTAAATAAAGACATCTATTTTAAGGAATTTGGTTTTTGAATCACTTCCTGAAGGTATGATGTGCACATTATTACTTTTGTTCATCAAACTATTTGCAGTTGCTTCGTCATTCCTGTCATGACTCAGCAACTTCTGATACTTGTTCCCTTTATCATGTCTTGATAATGATTTAAAAAAACAAAAGAAAAAAAAAGAAAAGAGAAAAAAAAAAGTATGGTGAATATCAATAAAACTAGCAGACCGGACCAGCTAGAATGTTCCCACTTTAGCCATCTGTAAACCTTTCAGCTGAGAAAGCAAACTATGCCAACTGGAATAAAGTTTTGGTATGAAAAAACTTGTAGTTAGTCTTCAGTGGAAGAAATGGTGTACAAGTAATCTAATACCCGGAGTAGAAGGAATTACTTTTCATATTTTCAAATATCTAAAGCATGGGTGAAACCTACCAAACTTGATTTGACTGAAATAAGGCCGGGGTCCAGGGGCCGCCTGGGCCCTGACGGGGTACATGGGCAGTGCCCCGCGTTGGGGTGGTCCCACCAGGCGTGTGCGAAATATGAATTTTTTATATTTTTTAGGTCCAATTTTTGTTTAGGATTCTCCTGCAACAGAAAAGGTTTAAACTGTAACATTAACATATTTCCCTGAACATGTTAAAGGTAAGCTTTTTCTTCTCCGTAAACGTTATGACATCTTTTGTGAGTATTACTGTTAGACTTAGTTATTGTTTCGCACTTAATTCATTTATACGGGTTTAAAAATAATATTTATGGCTTATTTGTACACACTGGAAAGTAAGTCTAACAGTATAGAAATAAACTAGAATATAAAAACCAAAAAGAGTGAAATTTTTGCACCAAATCTGAACTGATCAACATTTAAACATAACAAAATTTCCTCAAAATGAAAGTCATTTACTATTTAAACAAACAGTTCTTGTATCAATGCTTCGAAGTTTTTTTATTCCGTGCACAACTGAT
The DNA here is from genome assembly GCA_033310375.1 of Conus canariensis. Classification (NCBI taxonomy): domain Eukaryota; kingdom Metazoa; phylum Mollusca; class Gastropoda; order Neogastropoda; family Conidae; genus Conus; species Conus canariensis. Next base: position 43,999,074 of record CM065714.1, read on the forward strand.
CGTATTTTAGCACACTCATTTCTTGCACCACTTGCGATATCATTGCCTCTCATCTTTCGTTAGCCATGACTATTTGTTCTAATTGGCCACTTATGCATAGCTAATCTCCAATCTTTCAAAAATGCCACGACTTTAATATCCGTAGCAGTGCAACTTGTGTTGTCACCATGCACCAATTAAATTGAGACGCAAAATTACAAAACAGCTCTTCAGAAAGTTGGATGAACAAAGCTTGATTGAAACAAATATCGGAACGATAAATCGGAAGTTTCTAAATGACGAAGTTCCGTCTAGACTGAAAGTCATCTGACGGATTAGTCTAGCCTGCGAACAGTTACTCATATAAAGTTATTTAGTATAAAAAACTAGCAAAACAAAACAAACCAAAAAACCACAACCAGACAACTCACTATCCAACTTTAAAATCGTAAATGGCAGGACTTGTGTTTTTCCAGAACAAATATATGCAACTAAATTGCCACATTTTACAACTGACTGGTGGATAAGCATTGAGAAATTCACATAAGTTACAAGGCAATGGCTGTCTGGTCTCACATGATACATTTGAGAGCAGACGTGTTATAAAACATGTCCTCGTTCTTTTTTCTCACCACAGTTGACAACAGTGTAGTGAAAACAATGTCAAATATACAAAAAGCAAGTTATTGAAGAATACCAGTAACAATCACTGTAATCTTAACGGTGCTACTAAGTAGAACAGCACAATAACGATTGCCTCAGCGGTAGTGACGAATATAAGTGATAACATCAGTTTTCAGAACAAAACAAAATTTCATCATTGGCAATCAGTCTTGTAGCTACACAGATCAGCATGACATTTTCAAATGGAGAGACTACAAAACCTCTTTTCTCGGTATAAAACACACACACAAAATGGCTACAGAAATACAGGAATAGCAGCGAAAGGCACAATCTTTACTCTGGTTAATCCAATTCAATTGCACAATCTTTTTTCATCACCTGAAGGCATGTTTCAAATAGCGAGCTTTGCTTCCTTGCATTCCTAGCTCTGCAATTTGCACATTTTTCTTCAAACACTGAACAACAAGAATGAATTTCAACTAGCACCTTAGAATGGTAGCCGATGCCATGTCAAGTAAAATAAACATGTTTGTCTGCCTTATATTGTAAACAGGTGACACAACTTTTATTCACTACTCCAAGATGTCAGCCAAATGCACCAATGTTAGAATGTGAAGACGCCAGATATACAGAAAACAGCTACTTCAGGTAAGAGATCGAAAGCTTGGATCGAACACAAAATCGGAACCGATAAATCGTGATTTTTTTCTTCTTCTTAAATTGACGGAAGTTCCGTCATGACTGAAAGTCATTTTGACGGATTTCCGTCCATAGACGGAAAAGTTTCACCCATGCTAAAGTTATTTAGTATAAAAAATACTCTAGCAAAACAAAACAAACAAAAAAACAAACCGACCAACCCACAAGCAGACAACTCACTATCCAGACTTTAAAATCGTATGGCAGACTTGTTTTTTCCAGAACAAATATATGCAACTAAATTGCCACATTTTACAACTGATTGGTGGATAAGCATTGAGAAATTCACTAATAAGTTACAAGGCAATGGCTGTCTGGTCTCACATGATACATTTGAGAGCAGATGCGTTATAAGACATGTCCTCGTTCTTTTTTCTCACCACAGTTGACAACAGTATAGTGAAAACAATGTCAAATATACTAAAAAGCAAGTTATAGAAGAATACCAGTAACAATCACTGTAATCTTAACGGTGCTACTAAGTAGAACAGCACAATAACGATTGCCTCAGCGGTAGTGACGAATATAAGTGATAACATCAGTTTTCAGAACAAAACAAAATTTCATCATTGGCAATCAGTCTTGTAGCTACACAGATCAGCATGACATTTTCAAATGGAGAGACTACAAAACCTCTTTTCTCAGTATAAAACACACACACAAAATGGCTACAGAAATAGCAGCGAAAGGCACAATCTTTACTCTGGTTAAACCAATTCAATTTTCATCACCTGAAGGCGTGTTTCAAATAGCGAGCTTTGCTTCCTTGCATTCATAGCTCTGCAATTTGCACATTTTCTTCAAACACTGAACAATGAGAATGAATTTCAACTAGCGCCTTAGAATGGTAGCCGATGCCATGTCAAGTGAAATAAACATGTATGTCTGCCTTTGTAAACAGGTGACACAACTTTTATTCACTTCTCCATCTTTTCACTAATCCGATCATGATCATCTGCATGCCATCATGACAACTTACTCCTTTGTTTTCCAACTGACGGATGCGCATTTCCAGTTTTAATCTCTGCTTCAGCCCCATCTCTTTTTCTGTGGTCTGTTCATCCCCAAGCGCATCCACACGTGCAGCAAGGGCAGATTTCGCAGCAAGCATACGTGACAACTGCAACAAACAGCACACATCAAGTTGCGAAGACTATCAACTGCATTACAGATACTTAATAAAGAAACCATTCTGCATCAATATTAACTCAAAACATCGTAACTAACATCTGTTACTGTATACAAGTCAACACAAAATAAGCAGCAAAATCAAGCATAGGAGAAAATTAAAAAGGTTTCATATCCACTACATTATCTATCAGCACCCACGACCACTTTTAGGCCAAACAGAATCAGAGTACATCAATGAGTGTGAATAGCCTCAGAGGTAGTGACGAATGTTCTGGTAACATCATCAAGTCAGGCGATCAATATCATCATCATGGGCTTCCACTGGCTACACTACGTACCTTAACACACAGACAACACAGATCATTACCTTTCCTTTGTTCTTGGGAGTCGTCTGCCCGACCAGTGAGGCATGGTATATCAAACCATATTTGGGGGTGTCATGCTTGGACTTCAGAGCGCGGAACAAGGCCTTCTCAGCCCCCAAGATCTGCACTGTTGATGATGGGTGCTTGGCCAAATTCACCAAAGATCCTGAGCAATAAAGGAAGAAGGTAAATTTCATGATTTTCATGAGACAGTTATCACACTGAACTAAAATTTTTTTTTAATCCTTTTCTGTATTATCAGAACAAAAAAAGTAACTGCCCCCACTCAATTCCTAAGATTATGTTCCTTTCTCTTTTTTTTTTTCCGACAGAAGACATGTACCATTTGGGAGCAACAGTGACAGAAAAGTGACAATTACAAACAGAATTATCAAAAAGATGGGGATATAATTTACACTGAGAGTTCCAAGATCCCACAGGGGCAAACGAAGAGGAAGAGGGAAATTAACAATTATGCTGTTTGTATCATTTCAGCAGCAATAGGTTTGTCAAAACATTTATACCCTCAAAGTACTTATCCTCTATGACACACTCACCAGCATGAGAAATAAGTCTTGCACCGACAAGTTCTCCCACCAGAACCGTTAGGTTTGGAGCAATGGCAACCATTCTGTTTTTCAAATACTCGTATAAACGGGTTCTGTAATCAACCAGCTCCACAATCTGTATAAGAATAAATAAGTCAGGTATTAGACAACTGATAGAAACAAAACAAAAAATGCTTTGCCACACACAGATATTACAAATGAAGATGATAATCTTATAAACAACACATATTATATGGAAAGTTGTAAAAATCTAAAATAATCCATACGACTAACAATTCATCAGACTAGTTTCTTCTACTTATATCTACCAAGCTGACAAAGCATTTCCTAGAGTTCTCTCTTAACAAAAACACTTATCTTACAAGCTGTATACATGGCTAGAAATCAAAGCATTTTAAACATCATTTACAGCATTCAAAACTTTAGCTAGCCATTCACAATAACTGTGCACAATAGCAGGTACCGAAATCTCACAGACCTGCCCTAAAGCACAAAACAGATAAATTCTTATCTTTGAGGTGCTACTGCAAAGCTGCCACCTTAAATTTAAAAACATACAAAACAAGGTGTTTATGTAATGTTGGTTTAATATATTACAATACAAAGGAAGTTTCGAACAATATCTCGTGTTTAGACATTGCAAACATGTACAAAATGCACAAAACAATACTCTTTGTCTAGACCGCTATCTAGGGTGTATTATTTCATACATTTCAATTGTTTGTAATCTGTAATGTCCCTAATGATTCTGCAAAAATTCACTTGTTGTTTCCTATTATGTCTTAAACAGCATTACAAATCACCTCGTTTTGTATGGTCCTTTCCATTTTGCCTTGTTTTCAATAATTATACGATCCATTTCATTTTCCTTGAAAATTAATCATCTCTCCTGAAGGTGCGAACAGATCGACTGCAAACTCTTCCATCTTCCGAAAGCAACAACCAGCGCTGTAGAGATTCAAGAAAGTGGGGGGCAACCCCCTTACATACAAACACTGAAATGAACTATGAGAGTTCATCTTTGCACTGACTGTCCACTACTCAATCTATACAACGTTGGATCTAAATGTGGATGAACATACAGTGCAGAGAATATAGAGTTTACAACAGAAAACACAGACCTGGGTCTTAGCTAAGGATTTAGTTTCGCTGATTGCGCCTTTTTCAGTTTTGCTGTTTGCGCCTTTAGCAATCTTTTACTCATACTCTGAAAAATATTCAGAAAAAAATTCATGGTGGGGTTTAACTCAAAATAATTTTTTTTTTAAACATATTAAGGTTGGCAGCTATGCTATGTACCCGTTTAGTATTTTTGCAGAATATTGCTAGGAAAAAAAAAAAAAAGTCTGTACCTGCTTACAGAGATGCATAATGACTGTAATATCTTGAGAGGAAATTTCTGTTCCCATGGATATTTCCGCAGCTTCCTTAACATCAGCCTCAACCTCTTCAGGAAGGATGTCAGACAGGTCGCTGTTGGCAGCATTTTGCTTGTTGCCTGGTAACAACATCCGTTATCATCTTTAGAGGTGGATGACTGTATTTGACTTACCATGAACGAATTACACAGGTTGGAGAATAAACAACCAGGCAATAGTTTGTTTTTGTGACTCTTGCACCCCCACTTCCCTCTACCGATTCACCCCCCCCCCCCCCCCATATCCCAGATTACCAGAGATCTCACGTATGTGTTTACAAGAACTCTGATATCACAAGTCCCCCCCCCCCCCCCCCCCAAAGGATTCAAGGGTGGGGAGCAGTTGAAAATGCCGAAGGTACAAGAGAGAATTCATGTGAAACAAAGACTGCAAAGGTGGTAGACATAAAAGATGACATGGCATGGGAGTAGGACAAATAGATTTCCGAACAGAGAGGGAAAAGAAGTAAAGGAAACCAAATGAACAGTAAGGGAAAGCGAATTGACAGTTCCCAGTATGTTTGAACTGTTAATGCCAATGTTGTAGCACTCAATTTCACAGATGACTGTAGTAGCAGTGTGTGTTATGTAGTTTGTCCTCACAGATGTGAAACAGAGTGGTGATTTCTTATTTCATAAACGAACTCACTCTCTGATTAGCTATTAATGGCAGACTGACACTGGACAGTTTATCTTCATTTTCTTTGATGACATTTTTCTGTCAAAAACGCTGAGACTGGCTTCATGAAGCAAACAAATAGTCTTCAAATACATGCCTAGTCGCTTTTTGAGTAAGTTGAGAGGAAGAGACAGACAATACTGCAACTTTCCTTTCTTACAGAAGAGACAATTACAACAAAGAAAGATGCACACGACATGGACGTAACGTACGCAGGGAAGTCACACACAACACGCCAACTCACCAAGCTTCATGACTGTACGAATAAAGGCTTCATGCTCTGTGACCACTTTGGGCAGCTCAGGGAAATGCCAGGAGTACCACTCCCTGGCTCTCATGTGATAGTTGTTGATTTCTTTGTCAATGTCATCCAGTGTGGCTGGAAATCAAAGGTCATAGGTCATTTACTTAAGCACTTTTATCCATCAGCAATATAATAATCACCACCAACTTTTACTTTCATCAGGCATGAAAATACTGTACGAGTGAGTGTGTGAGAGTGAGTGAGTGAGTGAGTGAGTGAGTGAGTATGTGGTGTGTGTGTGTGCGTGTGTGTGTGTGAATGATTGTAATATTCTTATTCCATTTAATATGTACAGATTTCTGCAGCTTCTTACTACATGCTAATTATGGCATGACAAAGAATCATTCTTTTGACAATTCTTAACTTTCTGATACAAAGGTCATCTCTTTACAATCCGCACACCCAGCCACCATAGCACAGTGGTTAGCATCATAGATTCCTGGTCGGGAGGTCATAGGTTTGATTCCCATCTGTCATTTGTGTGTGGGAGTTTCCTGCCCCAATGAAATAAAGACGTCAAATGGGAAAGCTGGTACCATACAGTCGAGTTTCATCCTCATAACATGCCTCTGAGAGTGTTGCTCAAATATCCTGACCAACATGATATCTATGTCTCTTGGGCCTGGTTGATGCTGCATACAAAAGTAAGTGTAGTGTACATCCCTGTAATAGTCTCAGCCCAAAACAGACCCCAACAAATTTGGCCCTTCAGGTCCTGCTCTCACGGCGACTTCAGTTTTGATTTCTATGGTCCTAGTGAGTTTGTGTCAGAGTTGCTGGCATCAGCTAGTTCATAGCGACTATCGTTGGATGGATGTGGCGGCGCCCTCTGGAGGGGGATGCTCATTCATGCCGACTCCATGACTAAGCAATACTTCTTGTCAGTGGGGTTTAGTAGGTGGTGTCCAGAGCAGACTGGATCAGACCAGGCATAATGGACACCACCGAAGTGATTTTGCAGCAGTGCAGTATCTCTTCTAGTGGGTTGCCCTCTGACTACTTGACAATGACTGCTCCAAGTGGACTGCCAGTGCCGGTGTGGCAGGACAAGCCAGGATGTAAAAGGATGGCTGGAATGACTGGCGTGGCAGTAAAGCCACTGTATTGCACAGAAGATGAGAGAGTGGGGAAAAAAAGCTTGAAAACAGACGCACTGTAATAAATGGCTTCATACCTCATTCAAATATATCTTTAAGGAAAATAAATGCAACAGACGATTACTGAAACTGGGACTTACAAATGGCTTGGACAATCATTGTGTCGACTTTGTCTGGAGAAAACTTGACTTTATATCGGGAGAGACTGAAACAGAATATCATCTCGTATAATAGCTACTTCAAAAGCTCTTATCATACATACACACATAAAATTCAACTACAAACCATCATAAAAAAACAATGATCACATCTGTAACCAGAACTTAGTATTATAATTATTTAAGTTTTTATGAATATACAAAAAACTTATTGCCATGATCCATAGTTACATAGTGTCAAAACACACACAAAACTCAAAAACAACAACAAAAACCACCTCACCCTACACTTAAGCTAAATGGTTGAAAAAGCCATTATTTTTTTGCGTGACAAATTATTTTAACCCCCTTCTACCTCACTTTTTTTTCTTGGCCTTGCTTGCTACCAGATACAATGACACAGTGCTTTCAATGTACATACAGTTGTGAGGGTCAATATGACCATTTGACTTGATTTTTTAGGATCATTTTCTGACTCCAAAGTGTCAACAGGGAAAAATGTGTACAATACAGACTCAATTATGTCCCCCCCCCCCCCCCCCCCAAAAAAAAAACAACTCAATATTTATGTGTTAATACTATGCACATGAATATTATAAGAATCATGATTTGGCAGCTCAAAAAAGTACAAGATGAACCTCACTGAACACTCAGGCAAGCAACATGGATACTTTAGAAAATTAAACATATCTATGTCTTTTGACTTTTTACAGACCTATACTCTGTCACTAGCTTTTTTCTATCCATTTTCTTTCTTTCTTTTTTTTTCTCTTTAAACTGCCACCCTTTCCATGAATCATTTTATTCCTTCCACCAAATTCAGCCTTTCTCACTCTTAATCTATTAACATTTGCGGTTTCACTAAATTTTGTTTTCCCTCACAATTCTGACTAAACTTTTCCCCTCCATTCTGAAAGACTTTTTAACCTTTCCTTCTTGTTCTACTCCTTTTCCCTTTCCAAGGTTTTCCCTATTGAATTTAAGTCACTCTACACCCTTTCCACTGACTAAACATGTGTATGCGATTCACTCATTTACGGTCTCCTTTCCTCTTGTTGAAAACAAAGTTAGAGGTAACAAATAGAAGGTAAGACTATGCACCTTCTGTTGTAAACAAAGTTAGAGGTAACAAATAGAAGGTAAGACTATGCACCTTCTGTTGTAAACAAAGTTAGAGGTAACAAATAGAAGGTAAGACTATGCACCTTCTGTTGTAAACAAAGTTAGAGGCAACAAATAGAAGGTAAGACTATGCACCTTCTGTTGTAAACAAAGTTAGAGGCAACAAATAGAAGGTAAGACTATGCACCTTCTGTTGTAAACAAAGTTAGAGGCAACAAATAGAAGGTAAGACTATGCACCTTCTGTTGTAAACAAAGTTAGAGGTAACAAATAGAAGGTAAAACAATGCACTTAGCTCTGAAACGGGCACAAAGATCCTGGCAATCACTGAGAATTAATTCTGTATGTTTAAATGAATCAAGATAAAATCAAATTCTGACAATCAAACGACAAAATCAGAAACTCTTGAGTCCTCAAGAACAGTCAGAGGTCCAGACACAAGATTTCATCATCTCAAGTTGGCAGCCATTCAAACACAACTTTGAAAAAAAAAATTTAACACGGTAATAGCTATCACACTGTGATCACCTTTTTGACTTTCCCATCCTTCCTAATTTATCCTCTCCCAATCCAACTCTTTGTCTTTTGACCTTTCACAAACCTGTGTTCAGTCATTCGCTTTTGTTCCATCCATTTTCTTTCTTTCTTCTTTTTTTTTTTCCTTTCTTAAAAGCAATGCTCCACGTTCCATGAACCTTTTTATTCTTTCCACTGAATTCTGCCTTTCTCATTTTTACTCTTTCAACATTTTGCATTTGATGGCCCTTTCAATAAATTCTGTTTTCCCTCACAAGTCTGACAATTTTTTTTTCTCTGTTATGAAAGACTTCGAAGCTTTCTTGCTTGTTCTACTGTTTTTGCCTTTCTCGTGTTTTCCTATTAAATGTAAGTCACTCCAAATCCTTTCCACTGCCTAAAAATGTGTAGCCTTTGCCAAGCCATTCACTCTCTAGGAGTCTCCTTTCCTCTTGTTGACTACAAAGTTAGAAACAATAAAGAGAAGGTAAGACTATGCACCTCTCTAAAACAGGCACAAAGATCCTAGCAATTACTGACGATTAAATTCTGCATGTTCACATGAAATCAAGATGAAATTAAATTCTGGCAATCAAGCGACAAAATCAGAAACTCTCAAGTCCTCATGAACAGTCAGAGGTCCAGACAAAAAAGTTTTCATCATCTCATGTCTTCAGCCATAAAAACACAACTCTGAAAAAACCCTTAATTAAGAAAGCTGTAATAGCAAACACAGTATCATCAAAACAATTTCAGAAATCAGACATCAAACATTCCTTCATTTACCAAATGTGGCAATTTACACCAGATAAAAGAAGGGCATAGTCCAAAGGTGGGTAAAGGTGGACTGACATCAACGATACTTCACCATGTTCATGTTTTTGAGCCACTGCAGGAGCAACATTTTAACAGCAGAGAGCAAGTGCACATAGTCATGAGCAACAGAAGGAAATATCTCTGGTTTTGTTCCTGTTGTGCCATCCTGAATGGTCCTTGCGATCACTTTGTCACAGACAGGCTATGACTAACAGGACAGCCCATTTGATTTGAAAAATTATGTGCACTGCAATGAGGCATAGAGTGATCTTGTTGTGCATCAAAAGTGAACTTCAGTCCTTCATTTATATACATATATACATATATCTTTGGGAACATGAATGCTAGACAAATCTGGTGTGCATGTTTTTTTTCTTTTAGACTTTCCCACCTTTCCTGCTTTTGTCCTCTCCAAATCCATCTCCTTGTCTTTTAACCTTTTACAACCCTGTATTATCACTGGCTTTGGTCCATCCATTTTCTTTCTTTCTTCTTTTTTAATTAAAACAATGCCACCACTTTCCATGGACCTTTTGATTCTAACCTCTGAAGTCTGCCTTTCTCACTCTAACTCTATTAACACTGTGCCTTTGACAGCTCCTTCACGTGAGTTTTTCCCTCACAATTCTGACTAAACTTTTTCCTTTCATTATGAAAGCCTTTTGAACCTTTCTTACTTGTTCTAGTCTTCTACAACTTTTGCCTTTCCCAGGTTTTCCCACTGAATTTAAGTCACTCCAAACCCTTTCCATTCCCTGAACATGTGTAGCCTTTGCCAAGTCATTCGCTCTCAGAGCTAGGTCTCCTTTCCCCTTGTTGTAATCAAATTTTGAGGCAACAAAGAGTAGACAAGACTATGCACCTAGCTCTAAAACAGGTGAAAAGATCCTGGCAAATACTGAGGATTAAATTCTGTATGTTCTAATCAATCGAGATGAATTAAAATTCTGACATACAACAAAATCAGAAACTCTCGAGTCCTCATGAACAGTCAGAGGTCCAGACACAAGTTTTCATCATTTCATGTCTGAAGCCATTAAAACACAACTCTGAAAAAAAAACCCTTATGAACACTATAATAGCTATCACACTGTCATCATCTTCTTGACTTTTCCACCCTTCTACTTTGTCCTCTCCCAATCCATCTCTTTATCTTTTGACCTTTCACTGACCGGTGTTCTGTCATTCGCTTTTGTTCCAGCTATTTTCTTTCTTTCTTTTTTCTTAAAAGCAATGCTCCACGTTCCATGAACCTTTTTATTCTTTCCATTGAATCCTGCCTTACTCACTTTAGTTTTACTCTCTCAACATTTCGCATTTGATAGCCCTTTCAATAAATTCTGTTTTCCCTCATAAGTCTGACTAAACTTTTTTCTCTGTTACGAAAGACTTGCAAGAAGCTTGTTCTATTCCTTTTGTCTTTCTCAGGTTTTCCCATCATATGTAAATCACTCCAATCCCTTTCCACTACCTAAAAATGTGTAGCCTTTGCCAAGCCATTCGCTCTCAAAGGCCTCCTTTCCTCTTGCTGTCAACAAAGTTAGAAACAACAAAGAGAAGGTAAGACTATGCACCTTGATCTAAAACAGGCACAAAGATCCTAGCAGTTACTGAGGATTAAATTCTGTATGTTTAAATGAATCAAGATGAAATTAAATTCTCACAATCAAACGACAAAATCAGAAACTCTTGAGTCCTCATGAACAGTCAGAGGTCCAGACACAAGTTTTCATCATCTCATGTCAGCAGCCATTAAAACACAACTCTGAAAAAACACTCGAAAACACTGTAATAGCTAACATTCCTTCATCAAAACAATTTCAGAAATCAGATATTAAATACTCTGTCATTATGAAATGTTGCAATTTGTACCACATAAAAAGATAGGTAGAGTCCCATAGCAAAATCAAAATTAATCCCCAGCTCTTCTGCCAACCAATTCCCCGACTCTCTACTTCTTTTATCTCACTCCAGTTCTTCCTTTCTAACTATCCTGCTTGCTCATATACATAACTTTTGGTGAAATCAGATAAGCCTCCATGTCCATTCTGTCATGTCCCCCCAAAAAAACCCCGACCTGAAGTCATGCAAACCTGCACTAACCCAGGGCTGGCACACATGGAGACACAACCAAGTGCTTAAAAAGATCGCACAAGATGTTAGCACTCCCAGACACTCCAGCAACGTTCTACACACAGCCGGATGTCACATATAATGGTCTGGTCTAACAGTAGAAATTAAACAAAAAAAACAACAACAAATTCAAATACATAAATTCTTGATCCTGTAATATATTAAGCACCTGTGAGCAAGCCCAAGAGACATAGCTGTCAACTCCTTGTCTCCAATCAAGCTGTCCAGCTGAGAGCGTATGCATCTCATCAGTTCATTTACATTGTTGTTGGACACACACTGGATGTTGAATTCCTCCTGCAACACATCAGTTTTATCACTTATTTAATGAAAATGTTTATACTCTTTCTTTTTTCTTCTTTTTACATTATATGAAACAAAAGAAATGAACACAATACTGATGCTGGCACAAAGGACAAAATACAAAAAAAACAGAAACAAAAACAAAACAAAAAAACAAACAAACAAACAAAACCTTGCAACTTTTACATCAAGAACAGACAAACTCTTCCATAGAGTAATCTTAGTGCTATGAACCTGTGCACATGTAAATTTAGGACTGACAGAAATCCATAGTATCTGTGGAAAAAAAGTATATCTAATTTCTAGAAACATGCAAGTTTTTTTGTTTTTGGATAACAAAAATCATTTACTTAACTCTTTCATTCCTACTTTTCTATGAACCATTACTTCCTCTTGTTCCTAGATTCTTATAATACGAGTATTCCCTTCATTCCTGGATTTATAGAGAAAAACAAAGAAGTGTAAAGTAAGAACTGCCACGTATGCTGTAGCAAGCCGGCCAGAATAGAGCGGCGACCACTTTCCCACTCTGTAGGGGGCCGTCTGGCATCCATTCCATTCGTAAACACTGCCGCACGAGCGACCTGGCATGACATGTACCGATGACGCGACTCGCGCGAAGTTCAAAGCGCTTACCGCGAGAACCGATTTTCCGGGCTGCAGGAAGGAAAGGAGGGATTTTGTGCTGCCCGGTTTTACGGGCTGCAGGAAGGAAGGGTAAGATTTCTGCAAACCGGAAAACCGGGTTGCAGGGATGAAAGAGTTAATGGTTGATCAAACTTAAGTGTGAAAGAAGCAGCTGTGGTGTTGGTGGTGGTGGTGATGGTAGTTGATGGTAATGGTAATGTTGCTCATAGCCCAGCCGAACGCAAAGGGCCACATCAGGGCTGTCACTGCGTTGAAGTTATCTCTCAAGTCATTTAAGAACGCAAACACACACCTCATTCACACAACTCTTTAAAACACACCTTCCAAAAAACACTAGGAATTTCGTTAGAAATCTTTTCTCCGTGAAATCTTAGATCAGATGAAAAATGTTAATCTCCCTTGGAAATTCAAAGATCACATCAGGTGGGACATCTCTGAACAAGGTTTTCATGGAGTCTGCTGTAAAGTGTTTATGTCTCACATCATGTAGCTCATGAGTAAGATTTAAAGCTAGTGAAAATGATAACACTGAACACAATTCTTTGATGAATATAGGTGAAATTAAGACAAGAAAGCCAAAGGAGTGCCGAGTTCAATTACTATACATGAATATGTACTGATGGATCAATATAATAGTTGAACAAAATGACAAGAGCATGTATAAGTGCACTACACAGGTCTGGTTTAAAAAAAAATCTTAGTACTTGCTACTTGTAATCATAAGCAGGCCAATGACTTGCTTCACAGTAAAACAAAATTACAAATGCAGTACACTTTAAACTCATTTGTGATTAGTAAAATTTCGACTGGTCTTCCTAGTTCCTCAAATTCTCATATCCAGACTGAATTGTAAGCACTGATGGCAGGATCAGTGATATCTTCCCAATCATATTAGGAATCTGACTCCAACTTGACTTATTTGAACAAATTTGCTATCCAAATGGCATGAACTGTCAGCACAGTCCTTCATTACTCTTCTTTGCTCGCTTTCAACATTAAGCCTCTAAATCCTTCCCCATGGCTTCAAAAATCAGCCAACATTTTGGTCCAGATTTCAGCTTCAGCGTCCATAACTCCTCGAGTCAAACCTTCTTTATTTACACAAAAATGTGTTTCACAGAAAATTGATCACAGAGAAAACACTGCTTGCGAACGGAAGATGAAGGCATGCAGAAACAATGAGCATGCAGCTTATTCCAGGCATCATTTTTAAACGGGTTAAAGCCAGTCACTGTGTGGGTACTGTCAGCTGCCAGAAGCTCCAACTCTATAGGATCAATTTGTCAGTGGAAGTTCTTCCCGACAATAGAAGAGGGGTTCAAATTCTTTTCATACAGACAATTGAAAACACTACTCTGCCTTTGCAGTCACACTGGGTTAGTCTAGTACTCTCACCTTTATCAGACTGCCAAGTTTGGCATCAGCAACAGCCAGCTCCTCCTGGGCATCTTTGCTGACCAGTTTCTTCAACAGCTTTTTCAGAGGGTCACTGATCTGGCCTTCAATTGCTGCCGTTGCCGCTGTAAACATATGACTTCATGAAAAACGCATTAACTTTGGGGTACAGTTACAAATCTGATTAAAACTATTTAACATGAACAGACACTCCAGTCCAAGGTCTTCACGGTCTCCTACAAAAGCCCTGGTTAAAACTGACCTCAGAGCCAATCAACACCTCCACAGAATTACTTAAAGAAGAATCTGTTTCGCTAGTTTTGAGAGTATCAAGAGTGTTTTATCCTACAAATTATGAAATTGCCCTCAAATTTTTGTTAAAGATTTCTCGATCACATCCCTTGACATCACTCTCCCTCACACACTCAAATCTTCTCATCCATCCCCATCTCCCCCTGAACAACTTCCCAAAATCATGAATTGTAGTCATAACTGGTGATCTATTAAAACTGCTGACTGATCAATAGAAGTCACACAATTAACAATGCTATAGTATATGGCAGCATACTTACAGGCAAGGGCAGATGTCATGTCCTTGAACTTCTGGAATCGTTTTAACTTTACTCTGCAACATACACAATCAGAATCAGTCATCTGGATGTCAAGGATAGGAAGGTGATAACTTAGACTAAGCTACACATAATTTAAAGAACTAAAGCAAAAGATATTTATCTGATGCAATACATACAATACAATCAGAACCAGGCATCAGGGATGAAAGGGTGGTAACTAGACCTTTTACAGAACGAAGCAACTGACATCCATCTGATGTAAAGTGTACTAAACATGCCTTACACACAAACAAACGTTGATTTAAATCACTTATAACTTGTGTTCTTACAACCACACTTATTTTTGATTAACTTGAAAAATATGGACCACTCAGAATTTTCATTCTTCAATGTTTCCCCTTTTGGGAACTCAAAGCGAGCTGGGATTATGGTTCACATCACTGTGGTCATAATGAGGCAAGGTTTGTGTAGAGCATATTTTTAAATAACTGTCCAATGACTCAACAAACATGCATCAAATAATGATGACATGTAAACATTTTGATTCAATATCATTTGCATGTATGTGCGCACACACGAACACACAAGCACACGCACACATTCTTTTCAGTACACTCCAAGTGACCTGGGATTATAGTTTTCAGATATTTCATAAAGAAAAAAAAAAACATTTATACAACACACACACACACACATATGCATATAGTTTTCCTTATTGGCGACATATCTACCCTGAAGAACAAAGATGTTAAAAGAACTACAAGGTCAGTTGCACTGCACTGCCATTTACAGCAGAAAATGTGACACCTGTTTAACGAGGCAAAACAAAAAACAAAAAAACTCAGAACATTATATAACCCTAACTTTCAGTCTTCATGTCATCTCTGGAAATCTCAAACCTGTATGCATGCATGCAAGCTTGTGTACATAATATATGGTGATATCAACATGGTTTCATCATCTACATCAAATATCAAAATATAGTCATACAAATAACCTTCAGTACTATGATTTGCTTCTCAAAATGTTTCTTTTTCAGCACTGAAATAAATTATCAAGACTTTCAGTTTAAGAATGCAGTGAGGATTGAAATTAACTTTTGCACTCTATACCATACTCTCCTTCAGATAATGCACATGCCTGAGATAGTGCACAAACACTTGAGTTACACTTATATGAATGAGATAGTACCATGATGATTTATTGCACAGTGCACATTCCGTCTTAAAGCATAATTTAAACACAATATAACCTTCAAATTAATTTTTTTAAATAAAAGGTTTAGCATTTTCATTACAATCACCATTCTCTTGTCATGCAGGTATACAGAGATGTCAATAAATAAATCACATAACCCATCCAAAGATGGTCATGCTTCTCATTTGACTGCATGCACCACTGACCTCATCCACTCAGAACTTTTATTTCTCTAGCAGAAAAAAGCAGGCTGGGATCACAGGCTACATCTCACCCCATTCATAATCAATGTCACAACTCATATATATGAGCTGATCACTTTAACAGCTATTTTAATATATACATGTTGAAGACAAATGTACAGGTATTTCAGTATCTGATCAAAAACGCAGTAATAGTGTTCCTCTTTACCTAAACTTCAGTTTCTACTAGCTGTAATGTGGTGACAGTCCTGATATGGCCCTTTGCGGTCGGCTGGGCTATAAGCAATGTTACCTTACCTTACTACTAGCTGTAGTTATGATTTGCACCACTCAGAACTTTCATTCTTCAGCATTTCCTTTGTGAAACTCGAAGCGAGCTGGGATTATAGTTTACATCATAGTGGTCACAAAAACAGATGGTCACGATTACTTCAGGGGAATTTCAACATTACCACTGTAAAGAAGTATTTAGAAGACACACCTCCAACAAAGTATTATTAGCTACAGGCATAAAACTTGTATTTATCAGACTTTGAGTCGGAATCTGAAGTTGTCACTCTCACCTCACACATGCACTGATTATATGAAACCAGTTTACTGTCAAGATTAACTTAAGGTTGTACTGACATTTCATTAACAAAAAATTAATGATGATAATCAAAATCTGCCAACAACACATTTTTCATTGAAGAAAACGCACATATGCACGCAGTTCCACATGCACACAAAAGTGCATGCACATAAGCATATTATTTTTTGGATATCTGATCAAAATAGCAGTTCTAAATAACTAATGCTCTTTACCTAACTTCAGTGTTTACTAGCTGTTGTTATGATTTGCAACACTCAGATTTTTCATTCTTCAGCATTTCCTTTGTGGAAACTCAAAGCGAGCTGGGATTATACTAGTTCACATCATAGTGGTCACAAAAACAGATGGTCACGACTAGTTCAGGGGAATTTCAACATTACCACTGCAAAGAAGTATTTAGAAGACACACCTCCAACAAAGTATCACTACCTACAGGCATAAAACTTATATTTATCACACTTTTCAGTTGGAATTTCAAGTTGTCACTCTACCTCACACATGCACTGACTACGTGAAACTGGTTTACTCTACTGTCAAGATTAACCTAAGGTTGTATTGACATTTCATTAACAAAAAATTAATGATAATCAAAATCTGCCAACAACACATAATGATGATAGTCGAAATCTGCCAACAACACATTTTTCTTTGCAGAAAGAGCACGTAAGCACATAGTTCCACATGCACAATACATGCTTGCACATAAGCATACTGTTTTGGGGATATCTGATCAAAATAGAAGAAATGACTAATGCTCTCAAGATTAACCTAAGGTTGTACTGACATTTCATTCAACAAAAAATTAATGATGATAATTGAAATATATATTGAAGAAAAAGCACAGAGGCACACAGTTCCACATGCACACAAATGTGCATGCACATAAGCATATCGTTTTGGGGACATCTGATCAAAATAGCAGAAATAACTAATGCTCTATATCTAAACTTCAGTGTTTGCTAGTTGTTGTTATGATTTGCAACACTCAGAATTTTCGTTCTTCAGCATTTCCTTTGTGGAAATTCAAAGCGTGCGGAGATCACAGTTCACATCATACTGGTCATAAAAACAGATGGTCACGACTAGTTCAGGGGAATTTCAACATTACCACTGCAAAGAAGTATTTAGAAGACACACCTCCAACAAAGTATCATTGACTTTTGAGTCTAAATTTCAAGTTGTCACTCTACCTCACACATGCACTGACTATGTGAAACCGGTTTACTGTCAAGATTAACCTAAGGTTGTATTGATATTTCATTCAGCAAAAAATTAATGATGATAATCAAAATCTGACAACACAATGATGATAATCGAAATCTGCCAACAACACATTTTTCTTTGCAGAAAGAGCACGTAGGCACGCAGTTCCACATGCACAATACATGCTTGCACATAAGCATATTGTTTTGGGGATATCTGATCAAAATAGCAGAAATGACTCATGCTCTTTACCTAAACTTCAGCGTTTACTAGCTGTAGTTATGATTTGCACCACTCAGAATTTTCATTCTTCAGCATTTCCTTTGTGGAAACTCAAAGCGAGCTGGGATTATAGTTCACATCATAGTGGTCACAAAAACAGATGGTCACGACTAGTTCAGGGGAATTTCAACATTACCACTGTAAAGAAGTATTTAGAAGACACACCTCCAACAAAGTATTATTACCTACAGGCATAAAACTTGTATTTATCAGACTTTTGAGTCGGAATCTGAAGTTGTCACTCTCACCTCACACATGCACTGATTATATGAAACCAGTTTACTGTCAAGATTAACTTAAGGTTGTACTGACATTTCATTCAATAAAAAATTAATGATGATAATTGAAATATATATTGAAGAAAAAGCACATAGGCACACAGTTCCACATGCACACAAATGTGCATGCACATAAGCGTATCGTTTTGGGGACATCTGATCAAAATAGCTGAAATAACTAATGCTCTATATCTAAACTTCAGTGTTTATTAGCTGTAGTTATGATTTGCAACACTCAGAATTTTCATTCTTTAGCATTTCCTTTGTGGAAATTCAAAGTGTGCTGAGATCATAGTTCACATCATAGTGGTCACAAAAACACATGGTCACAACTAGTTCAGGGGAATTTCAACATTACCATTGTAAAGGAGTATTTAGAAGACACAACTCCAACAAAGTACTATCACCTACAGGCATAAAACTTGTATTTATCAGACTTTTGAGTCTGAATTTCAAGTTATCACTCTCAACTCACACATGCACCTCACACAGGCACTGACTACATGAAACCGGTTTACTGTCAAGATTAACCAAAGGTTGTACTGACATTTCATTCAACAAAAAATTAACGATGATAATTGAAATCTGCCAACAACACATAATGATGATAATCGAAATCTGCCAACAACACATTTTTCATTGAAGAAAAGACACATAGGCACACAGTTCCACATGCACACATAGTACATGCACATCAGCATATCGTTTTGGGGAGATCTGATCAAAATAGCAGTTCTAAATAACTAATACTCTTTACCTAAACTTCAATATTTACTAACTGTAGTTATGATCTGCACTACTCAGAACTTTCATTCTTCAGCATTTCCTTTGTGGAAACTCAAAGCAAGCTGGGATTTCATTAGTTCACATCATAGTGGTCACAAAAACAGATGGTCATGACTAGTTCAGGGGAATTTCAACATTACCACTGTAAAGAAGTATTTAGAAGACACACCTCCAACAAAGTATCATCACCTACAGGCATAAAACGTGTATTTATCAGACGTTTGAGTCGGAATTTCAAGTTGTCACTCTCACCTCACACAGGCATTGACTATGTGAAACTGGTTTACTGTCAAGATTAACCTCATTCAACAAAAAATTAATGATGATCTAAATCTATCAAGGACATATTTTTCATTGAAGAAAAAGCATGTAGGCACACAGTTCCACATGTACACATTAAAGCATGCACATAAACATATTGTTTTGTGGATATCTGATCATATTAGCAGAAATAACTAATGCTCTTTACCTCAACTTCAGTGTTTACTAGCTGTAGTTATGATCTGCACCACTCAGAACTTTCATTCTTCAGCATTTCCTCTGTGGAAACTCAAAGCGAGCTGGGATTATAGTTCACATCACAGTGGTAACAAAAATAGGCAGCAAGACTAGAGTAAGATATGGGAATTTAAACATAACCATTGCATAGAAGATAGAGCTGTAACAAAGTATGCACTACCTGCAGGCATGGAAGTTAAAACTCCTATTCGTCAGACTTAAGAGCCTTTGAATTACAATTTGTATTTCCCTCCTCTGAAATATGTAATGGATAGCTGAAAGTGAAACTGGTTAAGTGTAAGGTCAACCAAAGGTTGTACAGTCATTCAACAAGAACAAAAACAAAAAAACACAAGAAATGATAATCTAAATCTGTGAACACATTTTTCATTGAAGGCAAAGCATGCAGGCACACAGCTGCACATGTGTGTGCACAAAAACTGTGCGCCTACAACAGTACAAGTTGTACCACCAAGAAAATTCTTCAGTAAATCTTTGTGAAAACCCAATGTGAGCTGGTTTTATAGATATCATCACCATGGCCACAAAAGATGGTTAAGGCAGCGACGATGGAGAATAAATGAGTTTAACACTAACCCTTGATGATACGATCTTGCTTTGTTTTGTGTTGTCAACATTCAAAGCCCGATACTGATAATCTACACAGCCAAGTTAGTATAAAAGTGTCTGTGTACATTCAAGCATGCATGTACTATGCATGTACTATGCCTCTGTGTGTGTGTGTGTGTGTGTGTGTGTGTGTGTGTGTGTGTGTGTGTGTGTGTGTGTGCATTGTGGTGTGTGAATGTGAGAGTGTGTGTACTTAATGAAAGCACATGTATGCATCCCTCAAAAACCACTGAGAATATGTATGATCAGCAGCTTCATACAAAGAAAGCTTAATGCAATTGTGACCATATGCTCGATTCAAGACAGCAGGCAGATAGGTCACTGTGAACATTTCTGTTGTAGTGGTAATCTGTTGTAGTGGTAAAGGTTCTAACATGCCGTACAAAATGTGCTCGTATGTAAACATGCACCCCTCCCCTCCTTGTTCTCCACCCTCCCCTCCCTTTGCATTTGTTGTTGTTGTGTTGTTACTGTTTCTTTCGTTCATCTGTTTGCTTGCTGTGGCAGGAGGGAGATGGGTTGTGATCTGTATCCCTAGCTCCAGGAACAAATGTTCACCATTTTAACTTGCATAAGTGGACTTCTAAATATAAAAACAATAAGGGGAAAAAAAAAAACTAACGAACATACAAAACAAACAAACAAAGATAAAACATACATCTGAGTGCACCTAATTCATCCAAAAACTTAATATCCTAACTATTCAGTCTTATAGTATCACTGGACCACTCAGAATTTTCATTCTTCAGCATTTCCACTGTGGAAACTCAAAGCGAGCTGGGATTATGGTTCACATCATTGTGGTCACAAGACTGCATCAGAAACATACTGAGCATTACACATTATTGTTGTACTGCATAATAATATACACTATTTAAGCTGTTCAAAAGTGTGAGTATATATTTGTATGGTTAAAAAATAAATATGTTAGTTGCATTAAAAGAGTCTTCTAGCAAAACATGCCATTTATACATGATTATGCCTACAACTTCTATCATCTTTTCCTCTTCTGCTGACAAAGACATACATGAAGTAAATATGCAGTGACTCATCTGCTCACAAAGACATGCAGATAAGCATGCACATGCAATAACACTGCTTCAGTATCTGATAAAAATGACTGTGATAGATACTCAACTGTTAGTACTGTAACTCTTCCACTGAACACTTGCCTTTGCTCAAGCAATTTACACCACTCTGATACATATTCATCCTTCAGCATTTCTTTAGAGGAATCTCAAAAGCCAGTCATGATTATTTCATCATTCCAGTCACCACAAGATGTACTGATTGGTTAGATTTTTGTTGTTGTTGGTTAGATTAAAAGCTACTGAACTTATTGATGTATACAATTTCTCTGTAAATCCACATCCATCCCATATGTCTGTATCTTTGTAGTTTATAATAAAATTAACAGTAAACTACTACAAGTCTGCATGTTTACCTTAAGTTTCTAGTTAGTAGTTAGCCTTTTAAATGTATCCTGTGTTTATGAGTTAACCTGGGTAAATTTCAGCAATGGATGTGTGTACATGTGTGGATGCATGTATACAATGTGCATATGGTTATGCATGTTATCAATGTATGTTCACCATGATAAATTAAATGGCAGACTAGAATTTAAAACAAACAAACAAACAAACAAAAAACCCAGTTTTGTATGCTTCATTCCATGTAATGTAATACATCAATGAATTAAGTGTAAGATTCTCACTTTTCTATCATGCAATTATGATTGGACCACTCAGAATTTTCGTTCTTCAGCATTTCCCTTTGTGGAAACTCAAAGCGAGCTGGGATTATAGTTCACATCACCGTGGTCACAAATCTGACTTTGAAGCTTCATGTAAGTTTCTTGCTTTAGCTCTCTTTCTACCACCTTCTACTTGTGTTTTTACCCCAGCCTGAGCCCTGTCCTTCCTAAACAAACACCCTACACACACACACACACACACACACATATAATGTCTGTGTGGTGCTAATGTAATTAAATACTGATAACTGATAAACTTTGGTTCTGCATGCCGGCAGGCCCCAGTCTCAGTAATGGTTGTTTACATCTTGAGGCTCTAGTGTGCATGTCCCGAAAGTATTTTTTTTAGTGCAATGTGTAGTAGAACTCCATAACACACACACACACACACACACACACACACACACACACACACACACACACACAGAGATCCTTTTAGGGGGTTTTCCTGTTTTGTTTGTTCAACTCCACTTTCCTCTACTAAGCAAGGGAAAAGAACTTCTTAATGACTCATTCACAATCTCCTACAGCTTTTCAACATTAGCTTTATTAAGAGTCTTAATGAGTCATGTCTTTGTTTACAGCCAAGCTAATCGCATAGCCCAGAGTTGATAGCATATTCATTTAGGAGACTTCAAAATGATCAAATTTAATCACATTTTAAAATGTTAATTTCTCTATTCATTCTCAATCCTACCAAGTGTCAGTAAAAGTATTAGTAAATAATAAAAAGAAACCAAAACTAAAAACTGATGATTCAGATAGGAATCTGACCAAACATGAACCTCAAAATTCCAGCTTACAAATAAAGAAATAACTGAATATCTAAAAGTAAACTGGACCACTCAGAATTTTCATTCTTCAGCATTTCCTTTGTGGAAACTCAAAGCGAGCTGGGATTATAGTTCACATCATTGTGGTCACAAAATCTTATTATACTTTTATGGAAGACACTTGTTGTACATTTGGATCAAACCCTCTCCCTGATTTTATCATTTAAGTTAATCAAATACTCCTAAAAATTAACATTAACCTATATCTTGAAAAAATGAGAGCAAAAATAAAAAAGGAAAGAGACAAAAGCACACACAATGTACATACTCAATTAAAAAGTTGTTAACAGATCACTACAGAGACGAGTTTCACAAAGAAAAAATAAGAGATTCCCACTTTATCACACACATACACACAGGCAGTGAGGCAAACAGATGCACGTGCACACACACACACACACACACACACACACACACACACATTGTCTCTTTGAAAAAAAGAAAAAAGTTTATTGTAATTTCTCTCAAGACTTAATTTCATTTAAATTTAAATCTAAGTCTCAAAGTGGCAAGTTTTCAGACAATGCTTTCTTAATTTGTTGACTGACAAGTATATAACATTAAAAATGATGATCATGATAAATAAAGCTATCACATTCCTAATTAATAGGGTGCTTTAACCAAATCTTCATGACTAAATTGTACCCAAAGTTTATTTCTTTTCTGTTTTATGACCATACTGAAATGATTGAATTCATATAATAAACTGCCAAATATATTTCCAGTACAGCAGAATAAAGCTAACTGAAAATAATAATATACAAATGGACAATAAATCAAATGACTAGTTTAACGACTAGTAGTAGTACAAAAACATCTAGTTAGCCAATAAACAGTAAACAAGTAGGGTAACTTTCGCTCCCATAAGAAAACCTAACACAGAGTAACTTTTATTCAAGACTGGCACAGCCTTTTAAACTTGAATAAAGTCAGACAAATACAAAAACGAACAATCTGATAGTGGGGGAAAAACAAGCGCAGGCCAACAACTCAACTGTCTTCATAGTAATGACTTGGCAAAGATTGGAACTTGGGGGGGGGGGGGGGGGGGGGGGGGGGGGCGTTGAAGACGGAGAAACTGGGAACATGAAAGTTCCAATATCTTGTTTACTGTTTATTGTTTACTGTTCCCTGCCTCACTTCTTTCTCAATCTAGTTAGCCATCCAGTCTTGCATCTCTAATTTGTCCATTTTACATCCATTTTTTGTTTAAAAGAACTAAAACAGGCAACAGAGACAACAAATCTGACGGACTTTTCTAGCAATCCAGACAAAACTTATTCTCAATTCATGCATTATTACATACCAACATCAAAAACAAGATTAACTTACATTTCACTGGCTGACTCTGGGCTTTCAAAATCCTGGTACAAGTTTTCACTGTGTTTCAATTTCTTTTCCTTCAATACCTGCAAATAAAAAAAAAAAGAAAACTGAGCGCCTTTGCAGAAAGCTGATCGCCTTTTGTCTCCAGAATTTTAGAAGTAACACTGTGCTGCCACTAGAGTCAGACACATAAAACACCATTGGTCCTTTCTGCCTCTTCAGCAGAATTGAATTGTACTTTATAGCACATATTATACAATCTTCCCCCAACCTCCCCTCTTTTATCATCTAACTGTTACCATGCTAAACAAAAGCTGAATGACAATATAATATATATGTGTGTGTCAATGAAGCCAAGTTGTCTCTTGTTAAGAGTTTGTCGTTTAGTGAATGGTTCATGAAACTTTTCCAAATTTTCTGATGAATGACGGTCAGGTTCCTAAAAAGCAAAAATACTGTGCACAATTTAATGCAATAGTAGTGCGTCAAATATGCAAAATGTAAAGGTATACAACTGCATTTGGTCAAGAAAACAAGCAAGTGCAATGGTGAGTGCAACTACCAGAGTATATCATTTTATTTCAAACGAATGTTATACTTGTAGATGTAGCTTACTGGGTGCACTAAACTCAAAGTTATCTTTAATTAATTGCTAGAATGTATTTTTCATGTCCAGATTTATGGCATTTCACCACAGTTCCCCTTTCCTACACAAGTCTGTAACACAGGTCTGTAACAAACACTTTAGCACCAAGACCGAAGAGATAAGTTACCGTTTGTCCTTTGTTTCCTTTATTCTGAGTGTTGTCTTGCCTGAAAGGAAAAAACATCCGCGTTGGGTCTGTTTTTAAATGTATTTATTCTTTCATTTGGCGGCTTAGTAACTCGACGTTTGCTTTTGGAATATTACCGATGGGTGTACATACGGGTCTCCGTTCAGTCACATACGAATTAAACCATTTTCAGAGCAATACTTACAACCGCATAACCATGTATCAAACGACATTGACTTTGCATATACATGTTGATGGAAACCGCAAAAAGGTCATATTCAAGAAATTTGAAAATGGATGTCTGATTGTCAACGTCCGACAGCCGCAGGTGGGCTAGCCTAGAACGACCACGTGCGCGCCGTGGCCATGGCCGATAATCGCGTGGTAGGAAAACCGACACCGAGACCAAACAACAAGAAAGGAAAATATAGTGTCATCAATTCATAAAAAAAAAACATCAAATACCAACTAATCTATTGCCATGCACACGTACCTTGAACAGGGCATACCCTGCCGCAGTTTCAAACAAAACCAACATTGTGATTGTGGATTCTCTCCTCCGTGTACGTCTCCTTTCCGCGCCCCGATCTCTCCACGCTACTGCCGATAAAGGGAAGTTATTGAAGACGCATGCGTCAGGGGTATAATTAAAAAGTTGCACTGCCTGGTTATGAAAAAACAACAACTTGTTTTTTGTTCTTGCTGCCTGAAATAAGAAACAGAAATTTATTGTAGATCGGTACTGTTTAAAACAATCATCTAGAAATATTGTTGTTATCAAAATTTTTTTTTTTTTACCTGGATTTATTGACCCAGTTTTTTTTCTTAATCCCGTGAAAGCTCGCGGATCACGAGGAGTTCTGGCTGCGCTTGATTTACCACTTTTCTTACAATGTGTTCTTGGCTCAAATAATGTAGTGTAAAAGGATATTCATAGCGCGCTTTACCTCGCAAGAGCCCAGAGCGCATATCACAGAAACATAACAGAATACTAAATCTAACTCAAAGCACACACACACACACGCGCGCGCGCGCGCGAGCGCGTCAACACCAGCAAACACGCGCACAGAAATAAGTGGATGTCGTTAATCAGTCCGAGGGAAAAGATGTGTCTTTAGGGAGGCTTTAAAAGTCTGTAAAGAGTCCGTGTTGCGCAGAGAAGAAGGCAGACCATTCCACAGAGCAGGTGCCTGGTAAGAGAAAGATCGTTGGCCTTACGTTTTCAGGCGAGCGGAGGGAAGCCGAAGCAGACGAGAATCGGTGGATGAGCGTAAGTTGCGAGACGGAACATAGAGATGAAGGAGGTCAGAGAGGTAGGAGGGAGCCAGATTATTCAGCGATTTGAAAACCAGGAGGAGACCTTTAAAGTCAATGCGAGACTGAATTGGGAGCCAGTGTAAGGATGACAGAATTGGTGATATGTGATCAGATCTAGAGGAGCGGGAGATCAGACGGGCGGCATTGTTTCGACAACCGGCAAGGGGGAAGTTACAATAGTCGAGCCGAGACAGAACAAAAGCACAGATTAGAGTCTTCAGGGTATTTGAGTGAGAAAGCGGCGAACTGAGCTGATTCTACGAAGTTCAAGGTAGCAGGACTTGCACACATTAGAGATATGTTGTTTGAAAGAGAGAGTTTGGTCGAGTGTAACGCCGAGGTTACCAACAGACACTGATAGATTTATCTCATTGCCATCAATATTTATAGAACATATTCATCTGAAAAGCTGTGGTGAAGGAGAGAGTGTTGGCTGATAATGGCCGAGAGAGGCTGGGTGTATAGCACAAACAAAATTGGTCCCATGATAGATCCCTGAGGGACACCAAACTGAAGTGCTCTTGCTGGAGACTTAGCACCACTCACTGAAACAGTTTGCGCGCGATCAGAGAGATATGAAGAGAACCAGGAAAGGACAGAACCAGAAAGACCAAAAGAAGTGTTGAGTCTTGAGAGGAGAATGGAGTGATCTATTGTATCAAAGGCAGCAGACAAATCTAGGAGAGAGAGAGAGAGAGAGAGAGAGAGAGAGAGAGAGAGAGAGAGAGAGAGAGAGAAGAAACTTTGTTTCCATCAAGAGCTGTGAGGAGACCGTTTGTTATCTTCAGAAGCGCTGTCTCGGTGCTATGACCAGCCCGGTAGGCTGACTGGTTTGTGTACAAGAGATTGTTTACGGAGAGATGTTCAGACAGTTGGGCGAGAACAACTTTTTCAATCAGTTTGGAAAGAAATGGGAGATTAGAGACAGGTCTGTAGTTCTTGAGATTTTCAGGATCTAAGTTTTGCTTCTTCAGGAGAGGTCTGACAACTGCAGATTTGAACAGAGTGGGAAAACAACCTGATTGCAAAGAATCAGTGATAATGGATGTAAAGTATGGGAGGAGATCGTCAAGACAGCAGGTAAGAAGGGATGAGGGGAGAGGGTCAAGTTCACATGTTTTGACAGTGACTTGCTTCAAGATTTTGCGGACATCTTCTACCGACACAGAGTAGAATTCAGACCACTGAGTGCCGGAGAAGGAAGGATCAGGAACAGCAGGGTGAGGAGAGCAGCATGAGAGTCCAGATTATGGCGAATAGTGGCTGTTTTACTATTGAAGAAATCAGAGAAACGCTGGGGGAGTTCTGTTGCAGGGATTGAGGAGGGTAGTGGTGTGGATCTTGATTTGCCAAGTAGAGTATTGGTTACAGTAAACAGTTGTCGGGATGCACTACAGGCTAGGATTTTGGCGCTGTTAAAAACAGCATTTGGCACTGTCCAAAATACTGGTAATTAGATTACTGGCAGTACAAAAAATTTGTTTATGAACATGTAGTCCAGATTTGAGCCAGCAACGCTTAGCCTGCAGCAGCTGAGGTCCGACGGAGGTGAACCAGGGTGAGGGAGGCCGGCTGGAGATCTGGCGGCGGGTGGCCGGGGCGTGCTGATCTAGAAGACCTGACAGAAGCTGGTGGAGCTGGTCAGCTGACAGGTATGAAGAGACCTCCAGTCTGGCCCGAAGACTGGAAGGTGACAGTGTTGACAGCGGCGATCTTCCTGGCCTCCACGTACACAGGAAGGCGTGAAGGACGTGAGAGGCGGAACTGGGCCACAACACAGTAGTGATCGGAGAAGTCCAGAGTGAAGTCTGGGGCTGTGGAATGCAGCACGTTGTCGTCACGCCGGCTGATGACAAGGTCAAGGGTGTGACCTTTGTGGTGGGTCGGGAACGTGACAGCCTGGTGCAGACCAAAATCGTCCAGCAGAGTGGTGAAGCGAAGCGCGAGGGAGTCAGTGGGGACGTGGTTCATGATCCTGGTGGAATGTAAAGCCGGTTAATTTTCTGAGGCGCCAGGGCGGGGGAAGGGGCAGATTTCAGTCGCACGTGCAATCGTTCACAGATGTGTCTGTTGTGCATCTGCCCACAAGTTTGTTACCGCGAATCATTCCCTAAATCAGTAATGTAGTGCCTGTTGACACTACAAGCTCGTAAATATATTCTATTAGTTTTCTTCCTACTACTGCCACGATCTATCAAAAATTGAAATAACTGACACGTGTTAATGACTGTATGGACGTATATACATTCTTTGTGTGCTTATTTGAACATGATTATCAAACAAATGAACACTCAGAAGCCCGACTGTGAATGTAGTTTGTCTCTAACAGGTATAATTCCAACACTTCAGTCGCATACCAATCGCAAGAAAGCTTACAAAGTTCGGCGTATGGCGTAGACCGACCGACTGAAATACGAAAAATCCAAATGAAAAAGGTAGAGATTACAACAACAACAACAACAAAACTGGATGAACAACCATTTGCGATGTTGATCAAATAAATGGCTTCCATGAAAATTGGAGCATTGTTGTCTAAATAAAGGCTACAGGTCAGAAGTACTTTTTTTTCCAGTCATGCACCGCCATTATTTTCTTTGTAATGTGCTGCATGATACCATAACCTCTTCAGACTAGTCGACCGGACAAACTACCACAATATCCTGCCACTACACTGCAATGGCTTGACTGAAGTGCACTTGGGAAAACACGGTTCATCAAGGTCAAACTGAATAATCCGATGCTCTTTGAATGCGATTTGTATTCAACAATTGCACCAATTCTCCCAGTTTCTTTGTGTGTGTGTGTGTTGTGTGCGCGCGCGCGCGCGTGTGTGCGTGTGCACGTGCATGCATGCGTGTATGTGTGTTGCATGCATGCGCGCGGGCGTGTGTGTGTGTGTGTCTGTGTGCGGGGATCACGGGTGGGAATGGGGCGAGGGTGGGGGAAAGAATTGGGCGGGTCCTTTCAACTCTAAACATTTCAGGCCTCATGACTAGACATCCCTCACAGACCTTCCTTTCTTTCTCAGTGAACTGGTCAGTTTCACAGCCCACAGAACTAGAATGTCTTTCCTAGCGCTCAAATATGCATAACCAAGTTCTCTCGTCTAAATGACCAGCAGTTTCACGACCCAAAGACCCAAAGAACAGTTGGAGTTAAAATGAACACAGCAGTTACCTCTGTTATCTTGACCTCAGCTTTTTAAACCATCAATAGATTCAGTGTATCCATGCTTTTCTGAATCTATAACTCTGATGTCGAATAAGTGATGTGTTTTCCCTACCAAGGCACCGTTCTCATTGTATAGAAAATTATCTGGAACAAAATGCTGAAGAATATTTTTTCCAGTGAGATTCAGTACAAAGGAACGCATAACAGATCCGATCAGTATGTAAGCTGACGCAGCAACGGGTTTTGAAATTTTTCTAATACTGTTTGTGTTTAAATATTTGAGGTCATCTTAAAGGCAGCGACAGGTTTAAGAGACTTGGAAATGGATACTAAATTCCCCCTCTAAAAGCGAAATAAGACACAATTTCTCTAAATTTGTTCGTGTTTCTGATGGAGGTCATCTTCAAAGCAGCGATAAGCGTGCAGGTTTAAGAGACTGGAAATGTATACCAAACTCCCCTTCTAAAAGCAATATAGAGAAAATACGGTAGTCCTCTCCACCAGGGAAAATGAAACACGCAAAACAAAGAAGCAGTCACTTCATTCGGGATGAGGTTTGAACCAAAGAAAATACGGGCCTCTGAATGTGAAAGGGAAAAGTAGCTGAAACAATAATGTTCACTGAAGCCAACCCAGCAATTCCAAAGGTGATGGGAGAGCCAATCAAGAACCTTGGGAGGTGGTATGAGGACTCATTAAAAGATTCATTCAAAGATGGGAAACCAAACCAAGCAAATGTCCGAAGAAAGCTTGTAAGTAACAGACCAATGCAGCCTTCCTATCAAAATGAATTTAAAATGGTGCCTGCAGTTCATGCTGATCCGAAAACTTTTCAGGCCTCTGCTGATATCAGCACTGACACAGTGAAATCAATGGCGGACAACAATCAAAAGTACACGGAAAAATGGCGTGGTGTCCCACTTCGTCTCACTGACACTGCGCTTTACACTGTCACCAAAGATGAAGCTGCACTTGAATTCTATCATCTTGGAGTACAAAGTGGGAAAAGCAATGTTACTAATCACGATTAAAGACTTAGATGACAAGATCATGACATCAGTCTAACTCAAGCTGATGACAGAAAAGGGAAAGTCCGAGAGGCGGTTGACTCGGTAAAGAAAATCCACAAGTTAAGGAAATTACAGGACGCATACAAACGAACAGGCGGGGACTGTGGTCAACAGAAATGGAATGGTGGTCAAACACAAAAAGGAAAGCATAGAACGACACGGTAATACAGGAGCTGGGGAAATAAGAGGATACCAAAAGAATCCCGACTTCAGAGTCCAGCAATTAGGCCAACTGAGGTAACTGATGATGGGCAATGTGGGAACACGCACTCAAAACAAACACAACAAAAAACCCTCTCGGTGGAATAAAATATGGGATAAAGTTCCTCTTAGGATCAGCTTCATCCTCATATCTGTTTATGGTCTCCTGTCCTCGAATTCAAATATTGTAAAGGGGTGTGTGTGGGGGGGGGGGGGGGGGGGGGGGGGGGGCGAAATCAGATGACTATCTGCGTCCACTCTGTCACGGCAAGCAAACCTGGAACACGTCCTGAGCTAATAAAGCAATGTTTATCCAAAAGAAGGTACATTTAGAGGCACAACCGAGTGCTTGTAGAATCGCAGATACTATAAGTAATGTCAGATGAAACACAACGCCACCAGAATCTCCAGGAGCATCGTTCTACACGGATGCAGGCTGCAACTCATGGCCTAGAATAGGTTTAACATCCGACAGGGAACCCGGATTACTGGATGAAGTGGATGAAGGGAGAGCTCAGATGACCTACAAGAATGGAAAAAAAAAAAACGCAAAAAAACAACAACAAAAGTACACATAGTCAGTCCGAAACAGCAGCGTGACACTGGATGTAGTACACCGCTCAAGTTCACGAAAACAGAAGTTAATGGCCCTGAATAAAATCACTGTGCCACATGGAAAAAAAAAAAAAGAAAGAAAGAAAAAAGAAAAAAAAAAAGCGAATGGAGGCACCTCATCTGCGAAACTGAGAAGTATGGTAGTTTAGCCAGTGGCTTGAAAGAATCTAGTTTTCAATCCAAAGTCCTCATCAGTGTTGGAGCAAGAGGGGTTGTGGACGCATCTACCCGTGATCTCATGAAATAGCTCTTGATTTCAGTTTACTCTGTAGACTTTCTGCTGCCAGCTCTTCCTAGAGTTTCTCCCTGCAACCATGACGCCCATGAGTGAGGCCGAACATTCCTTGAACGAGGCACCATTTACACTGCAGCAGGGGTGATGATGTTTCTTTTTTTTCTTTCTTTTTTTTAATTCATAGGTGCCTCATTCGGTGGCTATTTGGATCATCATACCAACAAACGAGGGGGAAACTGATTTAATTGCTACTGAACGGGTAAGTGTTTGAAACGTGATCTGCTGTTGATGAATATGACTCCTCTCAGCCCCTACTCAGATGATAGTGCGTGTAGATATGTTGCTCCACTGTGAATGTAGGGATCGGACAAGTCGAGTTCGACTCGACTTCCCTTCTTTCCCGGTCCCGTCAGCAGAGGAAGAACCGGTTTACGGCTCATGTGTACAATCAAGCACACTCAGCTGCGTCGGAAACTTCCTGTTCAATAATAAGCTGGGTGACTGATGTCTGGAAGTGATGCGAAATGAGTAAGGCCCGATCGATGCTGTATACTATGGACTTGTTCTTATTTTGCTTAACTAGACGATAGATGTTGTGTTTATCAATATGCAAGTGATGCTTGTCCCTGTCGTGTATGCCATTATATCGTAAATAATGCTTGGCTTGTGTTGATGGAGGCTCGAACATTAACTTGCAGAAAACCTGTTTATTTATTTAGGCAATTTATTTTTCCTTGTACTGTAGTTTTAAAACAGAAAGTGGACCTTTTAATTCAATAACTGTATAGTACTGCATTAAGTGAATGACCTTCATATTGTTTTTTTCTTGCCAGCTTCTGGTATGCTTACAAAAATTGATGTAATGATTGATCGTCAGTCAATGGAAAAGATTAAAAACACTGCAAACAAACAAACAAACAGAAAAGCTTTACAGTGATCTAGTTTTATGTATGGTCGACAGTGATAGAACTTATGATTTGAGCTACATTGAACAGTTCATTTCTGTGCTCAAAGTTTCATACAGAAATGTAAATAAATTTTCTTGTTTAAATAAACAAATAACCTTATACTACATAGCTTTAGAATGACTGAGAGATAACCGTGCAAGACAGTGATACTGAATATGAGGTGATGGAACCCTGAATTAAATACATAAAGATTCTATTCATTTATGATTATATTCATCAAAGCTTTCTCACACAGATGTCAGAGGATGCATCTCACTATCTCAGCATATACCATAGTATAAACAAGTATTATATACGCTGCCTTATAACTTTGCATGAAATTTGGCAGACATTCACAACATTGATAAATCTGCTTTTTTTGTTGTTTGTTTGTTTTTTGTTGCGTCTGCTGTTGTAAGGCACACAAGTAGGGCACACTGACCTGAATGGCTGAAACTAGGGAGAGACATCCACAGCATAAACATCAACCAACAGGAATGAGGAGAAATCCTGACATTATGTAATACCATCATATCTGGTAAGGATTCATGATTAATTCACTTGTAGCATGTCTGCCAGCAATGCACCATGGCTATTAAGTCATGACTGACTTGTCACAAGTCATAAGCAAGTTGATCCATGGTGGCAGTCTCTAGATTGGCATATATAGCAGCTGTCCAGTCCACATGGGTCTGTTGCATTAACTCCAACTGAATTGGGCTTTTCACAGTTCATAAGATTTGTGGACCAATATATCAGAAACAAATTTTTTATGTGTTGCTGTCATTCTGTAAACATATTAAAACAGTTTATTTTTCCAGCAGAAGTGACAATTGCCGCAATGTGAGATGATTTGGCTGGTAGCTTTACTGGTTCCACTTATTTTCAGCATATGAGGTTCCTGGAGCAAAACATTCAGTTGGTTCTTTTGGAAAAAGTAAATACAACAATTATTTCTTAAGTTCAATTTAATTTATGAATGCGTTTTGTACATGAGATACCATCTGAAATATTCTTTTTCAGTTTTCTGGTAAACCTTATGCTGGTAGTTATACAAAGTTTAATGATTGTCAAAGGAAATTTAAAAAAGTGAGAGAAGGGAGAGAGAGAGAGAGAGAGACAGAGGTAATAGATATGACACACACACAAACACACATAATCGCGCATGTGCACACACACACACACACACACACACACACACACACACACACACACACACACACACTCACACACACACACACAGAAAAAAGAAGAGAAAATCAAGATATATTTAATCAAATGCATACTTCTTATATGAGGCGTTTAGGAGAACCAGTTCAGCTACTATACACTTACAGAGCTTCCCAGGCATAAACTGCAACTGGCACTATCCTGACTTCTCACCCTTGACATAACTACGTAGCTTTAGTGTCACCAGTCTACCCAGTCACAGTGATGACTAGATTTTTTGGTGGTTGATTATACTATTACAATATGGATTATTTTTTTTAAAAACTGAAAGTGACTGCATATCATACTAATATACTTATTTTAAAGAAAGAAATTGTTTTTAGGTCCTGTACAGTATTTTACTAGTAGAGTCTGGTTTGTAAGAAAGTTTAGGGGAGCAAAATTTTTGCTTTCGTATGTCCGGGGTTGCTTAGGAATTCAACACTGAATGATTAGTACCCAGAAAACGAATGATCACTTATGAGTAAGCGAGTTGGTATGACCCAGTTTTACAAAGGTAGGTGGCCTTTTAAATAAATGAGTGTGCAGTTGTAAAGCACTTAGATAGGTTAGAGCTTTGTCATGCACTCAACTAAGGCTCAACATGTCATCATCATCAAAGTCGTGTCATTGCCATGGTCACCATCATTATCTTGTACATGTATCTTGTTCATGTATCTTGCGTTTGAAGTTGCACAGGACAGGAGAGGGATATCTGAGTTCCATTAAAGGTACCAGTTGAAGCTGAAATCAGCTGGGGATGGAATTTGTGATATTTGATAATACTCCAGCAGATTAGATTTCTCTCTGTTTTATCAGTCACGCACGTACGCACGCACGCACGCACGCATGCACACGCACACAACACACACACACACACACACACACACACACATGTATACACAAATACACACATACATACTCTCACACATTCTCTCTCTCTCTCTCTCTCAAGCAAAAGCAAGAACAGAAAACCAAAGTATAACATTTTTAACAATCAACTAAACAAGAAAGATTCATGACCAAAATCAGTGAAAATTTTGAACACAGAAATTCTTAGTATTGTTTTCTGTTTTTGTACCACTCTAAGAATCTTTGTCTCTGTCTTCATCTCTGTTTTTCTCCCTCTGTCTGTCTGTCTGTCTGTCTGCCTGTCTCTCTCAATCTCTCTCTCTGTCTCTCTACCTCTGTTGTCTGGCTGAGCTTTTCTGCTTGCTAAATGTCTGTCAACCTGTTTTAGTTTTACTCTCCATCCTAAGCTGGGCTAGTGTTATTGAACTTCAAGTTGAAGTCCAGTTTATTGGTTTTGGGTGATACCTGCAGCTCTTTGACAGATCTTCAATGTATGCTGGTAGCTACACCATGCATGACAGCTGAAGCAAGATCGTGATGATGACAAGGTTTTCCTCTTGTCACTTCAGTGACTGTGCCACAGCAGCCTTGTTTGTTGTCCTCTGCTTTTGGTTTGTTGTTGTTTCTTTTTCTTTTCATCTGTCTTATATGTGATGACACCGCAAGTGTAAATTTTTCCATCATGTTTGTTTGGATGCTTCCCCTCAGAGGGATGGAAAGGCTGGTCATTCTCCTATGCATCTGTTCAACCATCAGCTTATTTGGTATAGAATGCATAATGTATCAGCATCTTTTCTCACAAGATTGTCAGTGTGGCCTTTTCAGCTTCATGCAACAGACCACACAGCAAAATCTGTTTGTTCAAGAGTTCCAGATAGCAGCACGCTGCCTCTGTAGTTGGTGCAACTTGAGAATTTGTCTTGCTAGTTTTTATCATAGGATGGAAATTACAGTGTGCAGACAATAGAAAATTGAGTTTTTATTCTATAGAACTTAGAAGTATGGGTGTGTGGAACACATGATGTAAGGAATGTAACAGATGTGCCATGGCTCAATAAAAGCATAGGTGTATGCAAACCCAGAACATATGGATAAGACTAATAAGAGTTGGCTTTTTGTGTTTATGTATATATTTATTAGCATTTTTAAAGATGAGAAAGCCTTTTTTGGCAAAAGAAATCTTTACAAATGATTCATTGACAAAGTTATAAAATTTAAAGACGATATCGCAAAAACCAAGGTTGTATACAAAGGAACAGAGGTTTTGATGTGTACATAATTATAACCATGATGTGTGGTGCAGATACATAATATATGAATTATAATCATCGCATATATTCTTGACATGGTGCATGCACCAGGGGGTGGGGGTTGGGGTGAGGTTGGGATGTGTGTCTTTCTCCAAATATGTTTATTCTTTCTTTTCTTTCTTTTTTTTTTTTTTTTTTTTGTATCACACTCAAAATCCTCCAGTTTTACACTGTGGGTAATGTAGATAATTGGCAGTTTATTATGTTGCGGAAATAAAGTTCTGAACATCTACTGTTTATCTGTAAATTGATTTTGAAAAGAAATCCCGTAAATGTCAAAGTCAGAGGGATATGTCATTTCAGAAAAAAAATGTACAAAAATCCCACCATAACTGACATGGTTTCATAATTTGTTTGATAGAAACCCACTGTGTGTGAGAGCAGTTGTGGTCTGGAAAGAACTGGAAGGTTAAAGATTTAGGTTATCAGAACAAGACAGATCTTCAAGATCCCCTACATTTATGCAGGTGATTCAAAAGTATCGGAATAATCTTCTGTTGAACAGCAAGAATTGGCACTTACCACTCAACTCGGAGAGATCAACAGAAGTGGTTGGTCAAGTGTGTCTTCAATAAGAACACTATTGGGAGATGTGTATAAAGGAACAGCATCTTTAGACTTCACACTTACTTTATAAGTAACTGGTAGCTTCTTTATATTTAAGTATCTGTTCAGATCATTGAATAGATCATGAAAATGTGGTGAAATAACTGTACTTTCGCCTCATGTATACATCACAAATGACACGATTGGTTGTACAATGTTACTGAATCCCCAGCTGTCATGAAAAGAAGGCAGAGGTTCAGCAGTGTTGTTATCTTTGACTCTGAAAGAGTTACAAAGAGGTTGTCGTGTAAGTTGTGTGAACAGAAATAAAGATTTTGGTTGGACTTCGCCAGCTGTACATTGAAATAATCTATTTTTTCCTTTTAAAATCACACTGATACAATATCAGCAAGAAAGAACAGAGAGAGAGTTGTACTGTGTGAAGTGTAAGATCTGAGCCTTAGTTATGTAGGTGTCTTCAGTATTTAAATGTGGTGATAAAGTATCAACAATTGGTGACTCTCCAGTATTTAAATGTGGTGTTAAAGTATCAACAGATTAGGGGCTTATCAATGCGGTACGAAAACATCATGACATGGACCACTAGGCCCACACTGAGAATGAGATGTAAAGTTTCCTTCATAGTTATTTGGAATTTGTTGTTGTGTTTTGTGTGTACTTTTACAGTGAGTGCTTTGATCGTGGCAGTATCATGTTTTTTCTGTCTTAAAAAAAAAAAAAAAATTGAGGAAGTCATGTTATGTCTATCATAGTTTGGTGTTCTTTATTAGTGTACTTGTTTGTATATGTCTATCATAGTTTGGTGTTCTTTATTAGTGTACTTGTTTGTGTATCACTTTGTAGTATGGAGCAATGCTGTATCTTTAGTGTCATCTCTCTCTCTGTCTTTCTCTCTCTCAGTCTCATTGACACTCTGTGTGTGTGTGTACTTGTGTGGTGGTTATTTGTGTGTGTGTGTGTGTGTGTGTGTGTGTGTGTGTGTGTGTGTGTGTGTGTGGTCTTGTCGAAAGCTTTATACTTATCACTTAGAATAAATTTTGAAATTTTCCTTATACGCTTGAATTCTTTCTTCTAGCATT
The DNA here is from genome assembly GCA_033310375.1 of Conus canariensis. NCBI lineage: Eukaryota > Metazoa > Mollusca > Gastropoda > Neogastropoda > Conidae > Conus > Conus canariensis. The sequence goes on from CM065714.1 coordinate 44,036,528, forward strand.
CCAAGACTGGCAAACTGAAACACTGTTTTTGTTTTAATGTTTGTTTGTGTGTTTGTTTGTTTTTTACTATGCTTGACCCGAGCCTGACCGGATCCTGAAATTGGGGGCCTGCCTATAGTAAGGCCATATTACTGAAGGGATTTATCATTTTATGTAACATTTGTTAGTTTTCCTCATAGGGTTTTATTTAAATCTAAACATCAGTCAAGCATTTGCCTGATAGCAGGGGCATTGGTAGTATTTATTAAGCACTGTTGGCTTCATGTGGTGAACTGGGGTTTTCCTGACAATGGGATTTCCCCTCAAAATTTATCCTGCTACTGCCGCTGAAGAGTTTGTTTAAAGTTTTAGTTAATTACAAAGGCCAGGGTGATTAATTTAATGTTTGGCAAAGTTGCTTAGTTTTTGTATTGGAAAGTAGACCATTTCAACATTTGCCAGGAATATGTATTTGCTGAATGTTGACTCAGTGTGGGTGGCTGTATTTGCTTGTGACATTGTGTGTGTGTGTGTGTGTGTGTGTGTGTGTGTGTGTGTGTGTGTGTGTGTGTGTGTGTGTGTTTTCTAATGTAAACTTACTGGTTTGTTTGACAGTTGTCTTGTCAAATGTTAGTGTTGGTGTGGCAAAACATCTAACTGTTTGCACAAAAAGTGTGTCATTCTGTTTTTGATGATATATTCGGACCTTCTCATTTCATATATATTTTTTTCTTTCGACAGGTTATAGCAGTGAATACATGGAAACATTGTAGGCCAGAGCAGTTCCCATGAAAGGTAGCAATGACCACCGACACAAGTGAATGTTATGTGCAACTGGAGCCCGGCTAATAACCATCAAAGAATGCAGGTTCCATTGAATTGAAATATGAATGGCTGCTGAGTCTGTTATGTTTGTGCATTCTGAGATTTGATCTGTTGGGAGTGTGCATAATGGAAGGTGGTGGAGAGAAACCTGACAAGAAGCTGAGCAAGCGCGAGTTGAAGGCATCATCTAAGTCCTCCACCCTTCCACCTGGTGCTCTGCTAGTGGCTCATCCAGGGGAGGGCTTTTTCACCAAGATCCGTCGATGTTTAAGACTGCGCAGCAAGGGAAAGTATGATTTCAGTCATTCTCACTGCCCGCTGGATGAAGACGGTGGCCATGTGCCCTCCAGCAACAGCAGGAGCTCCAGTTCCCCTGTGACAAGTGACAGTGTTGACAATGGGAAGCTCAGGGACAAATCCAGTCCCCTGAAAGTGTCCAGGAGATTAAAATCTGACAAGGAGGAGGTTTTGCTGATACGCAAGGACAAGAAAAGTCCTGCAGGTTTGGGTGCTACTTCTGGACCTACGGAAGCTCTGAGAGATGATGTTTTAGTGATAACTGTTGGCGATGACAGAGATCCCAGCAAGGATGAAGCAGCTGAAGCAATATCCATGGAAATGGAAAATAAAGAAAACAGTGAAAACTTCGAAGACTTGGATCCCGACTATGAGACACTTGATGACATCCGACGCAAAGTGCAGTCTAAGGCTGAGAATGGTGTTGATGTGTCCGCTGCTCATTCTGTCGGAAGTGGTTGTGAAAACATGGCTGCCAGGCAGCCTTTGCAGGTCAAGGCCAAAACCAGCATTGATCTGAATGGACAGGACAGTGGCCTGGGCAGCCCTTCACAGACAGTCCTGGAAGCAGTCGCGAGAGCCAGGCTCACAGTGCCGCCAGCTCTGTGTTTAGCACTCTGTTGTGCCATCAAACGAATCAGAGGTGTGCAAGGAACCCATTCCAGTTACACCTGCTGTGATCTGCATCGATAGCACCTTTTCCCAGACAGCTGACGATGATCCCATGGTGACCTCCAGCACTTCTCATTGCTCAAATTCTGGCCTGGAGGAAGATGATTTGTACTCCAATGCCAAAGTTCTCATCAGGAAAAAGTCCCAGAAACAGTCCCAGTCCCAGACATCTCTGTCCACGCTAGACCAGCGATCTAATGGAGTTCATGTGGATCAGCCAAGTTCTGCTAGGAACTCTCTCTCACCTGCTGACTTCCTAGCAATAATTGAAGCTGAAAATCCACAACCTCTTGCACCCCCTCCCCTGCCAGCCAGAAATTATTCAGAGGAAGATATCAATGCTCGAGTTGAAAAGATCCCCTCTTTTAGTCTCAGTTTTGCCAGTGATCCAAAGATCAATAGTAGTGGGAGTGCAGACGGTGAACAAACCCAGGACACTCTGTTTAATGGCACAGGTGCCAGACCCAAAACTTCCACCAGCGTTAGGCACAGTGCAGGAGATGAAGACACCAGTGAGTCACCTGTCATCAGCAGTCCTCAAGACATACATGGGACTGACGATGAACTTTCCCACGCTGATGGGATCCCCTCAACACCACAGGACTCTCTACTTCCACTTACATCAACCGATAACATTTACGAAGACATTCCAGACAAGGCTGGCATGAAAGTTTCCCAGAGAGACGAGAACAGATGGGAAGAAGATCTCGTGTACATAGACGATGACCTGGCCACTGATGGTGAGCCTCAGTCTGACAGAACGGACAGTGCTGAGCTTCCTGAGGACATTATGATTGTCAGTGCTTCTGACAGCTGTTGTGGGAATGATACTGATGATTCCCTGGGAAATCATTTGGACTTATGCTCACCCACAGAAGAAAGCAGTATTGGATCTGAACCCCTCAGGATAGGGTCCTCAGATGCGTGCAGAGAAACTGTCCAGGCGGCCGTTGCTGCCACTGACTCACACCAAGAGGGGGATGACCTGAAACATAATACAAATGGACTATCAGGCTCACCAGAATCTGGACTTTGCTCAAAATCTGCCAAAGAAAAAACCTTTGCCTCTGGAGACCCAGGCACAGCATCTTCATCATCTCACCAGCTGTCACGTTCATCGTCCTCATCATCAGTATCATCACCTTCATGTGCATCATCGTCAGACACCTTAAACAACCTAATGGATGAGACTGATCCCGACCCTGATGATTTTGAAGGGAGGGATGAGAGTCCTCCCATTGGACCGCCTATCCACATCTCCCATCAACAGTTGCTGAGGCATCTGAATGCCAGAGCTCCAGGGGGGGACTTAGCCTGTGAACCAGGACAGGCTAGTGGAACTAGTGGTACGAGGAATGTTCGATCAATGGAGCTTCCCCGCAGCAACTATATGGAACAGGAAGAAGATGCTGGCAGTATTCGTAGACATTCCAGTAAGTTTTACCTGTGATATCCTTTCTTGTGTGTGTGTGTGTGTGTGTGTGTGTGTGTGTGGGTGTATGCGTGTTGGTGTGGGGTGTGTGTGCGCACATGCTTGCATGTGTGTTTAGATGTGTGTGTGTATGTGTGTAATAATAAGTGATAATAGAAATAGTAATAATGGTTAGTTTTTGCAGACCATCCGGCCCATATGCTCAGGAGAAATGAATTGCACAATAATTAGCATGGTTTAGGTGAGTTTTGGAAAAGTATAATGACAAACAAGTACAAGGCAAAATTTATGTGCATCACAAGTAAACTTTTACCTAACAGTTCAGTTTTAGACAGTGGTTTCATTTAATTAATTTTGAGGATTCAGTTAGATGTATACTGCAACTTTGAATTATTAACTGTATCTTAAATTTTGTTGGAAAACGATAATACAAGGGTATGAATTTTCTGTGAAGTGTCGAATGTTTAGGGCATATTAACATGAAATGACATAAATCTTCAGTACAATGACCATCACACTGTTAACAAAATGGATTGATACGAATTGTTGAGTCGAGTGACATATACTATTCAGAGGTAAACTGATTGCATCGAAACAAACTCAAAATGTTACAATGTTTGCGGGCAGTCAACTGACTCATGTAACTAGCCATCACTATCTCTGGATGATATATATAATAATCAGGGTATGATGAAAGCGAAGAATGCCAGTCTTGACAATACAAATTCTTCAGTCTTTCTTTGAGCAGATCTATAAAACAGGGAAGCATTACCCACATCCTGCATCTGCCATACATATCCAAAGCCATAATTAAGTGTACAATAGCATCTTACATGCGTAACCCAGCTTTTTCAACCAGAATAATCGTGCATTTGCATAATTTTATAACATTGTTTTGGATATCTGTTGTTAGACATAATTATACAAAAGTCTGCGGCAATATTTCACAAGTCGAGTGTATACATCGATATAGATAGGATATCATCCACACTCCCCATGAACAATGTTGTTTTCCACATCCCTTCCAACACGCAAAACCATCTTGCAGAATTAAATCTGGATTTTTTCAATAGCATCATATTTTTGAAACCATCAGGTCTCAAAACCATAACAGAATTGGCTTTACGTTTGTGTAAAAAATTTTGAATAACGTAACAGCTGGAATTCCTTGAAGTTTAACGTGCAGTCTTTTGATTCCTGTCACTGCTATCAGAGCCTTACCTGACACTAGTGACAGATAAATTCCTGTATACCTGGACCAGTTTAAAGTGGCTGAGAATACAACGCCAAGATAATTGTAGCTAGGTAGGTACAACCTGGATCTGCTTACCATCATACCACCATTTCTTAGTTGATTTAATGAAACTACCATTTTTAAACACAACCATGTTGGTTTTATCCATAGTCATGTAGTAAGACCCCTTTTACGACAGTATTTTCAAGACACTCTATCTTCTTTTGCAAATCTGCAACAGAGTCAGAAACTAAAGCAATATCATCTGTGTACATCAACAGAAAAACACCAAGTGGATCTGCAAAAATGTCAATACCTCTAGCACCACAATCAAATAAGTCAGCTTGTAACTCAGACAAATGTATAGAGAACAACAATGGACTTAAAAACGCAGCCCTGTCTGACACCTGATACAGAATCAAAATACTCAGTTATTCTGGTCCCCACTTTGACAGCAGCTAAATATTTCTATACATAGCCCTCAGTGTTTTTAACATTTTTCTGTGAAAGCCTGTTTTCTGTGATTTGAGGTATGGTAGTTTTTGTCTGTGTATACTATCAAATGCTTAAGAGAAATCTACAAAGATTGTGTAAAAGCGACCACAATAATTATTTCGTGAGATATTTCTGAACCAGTGATTGAAGAAAAAAAATGTTGTCTGTGGTACTGTACCCTTTGTGAAAACCTGGTTTAGCTTCAGGAATAGAATCATTTGCATCACAAAAATCCTTTAGTCTGTTATTGACAAATGCACTATGTAATTTGCTGATTATGTTCAACAATGAAATTCCCAGGCTGTAATTGTCTGTTTTACTTGAAGTGAACTACCTTTTTTGTATATTAAAGGGAAAATGGCAGCTTTCGTCCAGCTTTGAGGGCACTCCCCACTTTCAAAAATTCTGTTGAACAATGGATACAAAAGTTTGACAAGAACATTTTCAGTGTGAATCAAAAAAGCAGATGACAGACCATCTGGTCCAGATGATTTTCCGTTTTTTAATGCACAAATAGCACTATGAATTTCAACCTATGAAATGTCCTCATCTACTTGGGCATTTAAACAATCACTGCAGTTTCCAGGTACATGATCATTTAGGACATCTTCAACCTCCTGGCTGAATTCTGAGTCATCCGCTGATTGCTCTACATTAAACAAACTCTTAAAAGTAATCATACCACACACAAGGTGAGATCAATTTCGAACTATTCGGTTTAGTTGATGTCAGTGACTTAACTGCTTGCCAAAACGCTCTGGAATTAGTGTCAGAACAGCAGCATTCAGTTCTTTTAAAACACCTTCATTTTGTACTGCCTTTTTACTTTCACACAATTCTTTGAATTGATGCTTCTGATTCAGATCATTGATGAAATTCTCCCTTAAATTGGACTGTCTGAATGTACCCAGATATTGGTATTTCTTTTCTTTCGCGTGGTCACACTCCTTGTCCCACCAGCGAGGCTGTGTATGGGATTCTTGCATTTTCCCCCTTGACCTTATTTGACTTGCAGTGTTCTGAAGAATGTAACAAGACAGGTCAACCCCGCATCAACGTGACATTCAAGTGCTGTCATAAAATTTTGAAATTCTCTTTCTTTGTTACTGAAAATATAAACAGCGAATGACTTGGCATATTCTTCCTTCCAAACAAACTGAATTTCTTCTCCTAGTTCAGTTTGTTCAGAGTCATTGTCAGTCTCCATGTTATCAAGATAACTTAAAGAAGCAACAATAGGAAAATAATCAGATTCACACCTGTTTGCCACATAGATGTCAACAAAGTACTTGTGAACAAATGAAATAGTTTACTACACTTTTACCTGGGTTTGCTATGCATGTAATTTCTCCCTCACTACCCCATTCAGTTCTTCCATCATCATCATCATCCAGTTAAATGGCCTCAATCATCATGTTGATTTTTCTGCCATTGTAATACTTTTGAGAGGATTGCAGAGTGAGAAAAAGAATTGTGGATAGAAAGACCTAGATAGTGAGAATAAAACCTAACCCTAACTCCTAAACTTACCCGGCAGACTACTACATCTTCGCTTTTTGCGGAAAAAAAAAAAAAAAAAAAAATTGGGGGGCGAGAGTGGGCAGGGGGGCCAGCCTACCTAACTAAACTAACTACTGGGTGGCACTCTGGACTTAAAGGTGTCCAGAGTGTCAGCTGCCACGGTAGTACTAGGCAGCTCGTTCCATTCCTGGATGGTGTTCGGAAGGAAAGAATTTTGTCTATAGTCTCTCCTGCACTGAATCTGAATAAGTTGTTGAGGGTGGCAACGTTGTCTTCGTGAGGGGGCGTAGTTGATCTTGTCCATGCTGAATGCGGCCTTGTTGTTCAGGATCTTCCTCAGTATGATAAGTCGGGCTACTTTTCGTCGGTGTTGGAGGGAGGGCCATTTGAGTTTGTCGATCATGCAGGTGACACTCGAGGTGTTGTGGTACCTGTTGATGACAAATCTGGCAGCTCTCCTCTGGACCGCTTCAATTTTGTTGATATTTGTTTCATCATGTGGGTCCCATACTGTGCAGGCGTACTCCAGTATGGGACGTATGAAAGTCTCGTAGGCCGTCTCTTTAATTTTGGTGGAGCTCACTTTCAGGTTCCTCTGCAGGAACCCCAAGGCCTTGTTGGCCTTGAGGATGATGTTGTGGATGTGGGAACCCCATGACAAGTCTTTGGTGAGGGTGACTGCGAGATACTTGGCCGAGGTGACATTTGCCAAGGTGTGCCCATGGAGTTTGTACTGGTTGTTAGAAGGATTTTTTTTTCTGGTGACGGGTAGGGTAATACACTTCCCTGGGTGAAATGCCATTATATCCCAGCTCTTCTCCCACTGCTCAAGGCGTTGGAGGTCTTCTTGTAGCTGGTGTTGGTCGTGTTCTGTGGCAGAGAGACGATAGACAACAGTATCATCGGCGAACAGACGTGTCAGTGAGGTGAGTTGCTCCGGTTGGTCGTTGATGTATGCCAGGAAAAGCACTGGCCCAACGACGGATCCCTGTGGAAATCCTGATTGCACACTGACAAAGTCTGATGTAGCGCCATTAATGATGACTGCTTGACGTCTTCCCCAAAGGAAGGATTTGAGCCACTGGTTGATCTTATCGGTGACACCATAGTGTCTAAGTTTGTGGATCAAAAGACTACGGTTTACTTTGCTGAAAGCTTTCGCAAAGTCCATGATGATTATGTCTGACTGCCGTCGCTTTTCTACCTTTTCATTCAGTTCCTCAGTGAAGTCCAAAAGTTGAGTCTTGCAGGATCTTTTTCTACGAAAGCCATGTTGCTCGGATCTTAGAATTTTGTTGTTTTCTAAGTGGTCCGAAAAGGCACTGGTGACCAGGTGTTCTAGGATATTACCTGGCACACTGGTATGGGAGACGGGACGGGAGCGTGTGGAGAGTTAAACACATGAAAATCGGGGAAAGCATTGTCTATTTACAATTAACAGATCATATTCTGTACATAATTCAAAAAGATTACGACCATGATTATTGACACCATTGTCTTTGGATTTGCGAACAGTTTGTGGCACATTCTGCATCAATATTTCTACATCTTCTAGCCATTGTGCATGTCTATTTTCACTGACATTATCCACGTCAGAGAGTTCAGATGTGTGTGCATTAATTAACATCGCCACACAGTAACCAAGGTAGGTCAGGACATCGGTCCATTACCTCAGACATACACGATACAGTTTTCTAATTGATCAATACCATTATCACTGTCCTTGACACAGATCACCGAATGTTCAGGGGTGTTGTAAACAAAAGCAGCAAGAATGTCAAACGCAAAATTCAAAGCAGACTTACTAACCTTCAAAAAGACACAGCCCTCTGTTGATTGAAGCAGGTGTTCCACATGGCAGATTTGTGTACACAAACTGCAACACCATCTTTCAGTTTTGTCGTGTGTGGAGAGTTAAACACATGAAAATCGGGGAAAGCATTTTCTATATCACTTTTTTTTTTTTTAAACATAGCCACACTTCTGAGAAGGAAAATATTTTAAACTTTTCACGAAAACGTCAGGACGAATACCTTTTTAACTTGTAGAAGAAACCTTGAACATTCCAGGCCATTATTTGAAACATAGACAACACTTCACTGGGTAAAAGTATGGGTGGACGAAATGGATGGATGTGTGTGTGTGTGCTGTCTACCAAGGGGTAGAGACAGGATCGCTGGAAGATTGTCTCTGGGTGTATGGGTGGATGAAATGGGTTGATGTGTGTGTGTGCTGTCTACCGAGGGGTAGAGACAGGATCGCTGGAAGGTCGTCTCTTTTTCTGTCTGTGTCCTGATGACGCTGGCCTGCCCCTCATCCCCGCCTCTGTAGCTCCACCAGACAACTGATTGCAGGGTCGTAGACAAACGACTTGCCTTCGATGACCAGGGTGTCGAGGCGGAGGGAGGCGGTCTTGTTGGCTGTCTTCGCTTCCTTCAGGAAAGGCAGCAGCTTTCGTCGTTGGTCCCTCACCCGGGGAAGGGTGTGTGTGTGTGTGTGTGTGTATAAAGTCCTTACCCGACGCTCATCTAGATCTCTTTCCTTGTCTAAGTTGAAATTGCTGAAGCAGACGATGATGAGATGTGGCCCCTTTCCAGACCTCAGACGGTGAACTCGCTCGATCTCGACATTGTCCACAGTACCGATCTCATCTCTCACTACAGTCTTTACAGCTTTTTCACAGTCTGCCCATATCTCAGTCTGTCCTTGGGGGTGGGGAATGCCGTAAAAAGTAAAAGATCATTTCGTCAATTTCGGCCCTCCAAATCGTCAAGGTTTTTTTCTCTAACTTGTCGATATTTTCTTTCAGTTCTTTATTTTCTTACACTGCACTTGCAAAGTCACTCAGCAGTCTATCCATTTGTTCTTGCATTGAGACTATAAACCGAGGTTCCGTGTGTGAACGCACGCATAATATCTTGCACACACGTAAAATCCCATCACCAACTTTCGGAAGAGTAGGCCAGTTTGGCCGTTGGTATGGATGACACGTTACACACAGCATGCACCCTGCGTAAGAAATGGAAAAAAAAAAAAAAAAGAATGAAGGAAGTAAAGAAACTGAGTGAACGATATTGACTGGATGACACGGGAAACGACTGAATGAAGCGCCAGCTGGCAGCTCTTCAGTCGGCACTACCCAGGTAGGCAGCCCGTTGTGTAAACGAGTGTTGATGAATAAGTGCAAATGGTGGATGTAAGCGCATTGAGTTGTGTAACAAGAAATGCGCTATATAAGTATTATACATTATTATTATTATTATTAAAGTGTATACTGGCCATCTTCTTGTCCATAGTTGCCATCTTCTGGTCCAGTGAACTGAGCTTATAAGACATCAGCAATGGACGGTTGATCAGCAGTAGTACTGTATCCCCCCCCCCCCCCCCCACTGCACCTGGCCCAGTGTTTGCGGAGTCAGCGGGGGTTGTTTCTTGCTGGGGTTGGGGTTCGCTTCGATATCTCCGCATAGAATTAAGAATGAGAATATGAACATGAGTACAACTGCAACTGGCGCATGGACTGCCACTGAGCGAACACGCATGACTGCTTTCTCTGGAGCGCGTTTTCCCATGACAGGAAAGCCCGCTATAAAGAGCCATACTCAGCTTGAAAACATACCGAATTAACCAGCATGCTGACAAAAACTGGTATGTACAACGTAGAACACTAATCGGTGGGAAGTTTTGGCATTAATTAACAAAAAAAAAAACAATAACAACAAGACGGAGCTCTGAAAAAAGGGACTATGACCGGCCATAACAACAGCTTACCTCTCAGTGTATATGTGTGTAAGTGCATACATGTGTGTTTGTGTGCGCACACGTACGCGCGCATGCATGCATACGTGTTTGTGTGTTTGATTATTGTGACCGTTCACAAAGTTCAGTCTGTCAGTTTAAAAGTATATTTTTTGTAAAAACATGTTTGCATCTTAATCTGGGATGGATGTTTCCAAATTCCAGTGAGGCAGTAACTGTTTTTAATGGAGCGTGTTGTTTCATTTATATATATACATTTTTGGAGTTGAAATCAATTTAGAATATAATGTTAAAAAATGTACGACTAATTTTGTCCTCCCACATCTCACCACTTAACAAGTCTTAAATTATCAGATCTTGCACAAGGGGGGAGTTCAAGATGTTATGGTTCAGTCTTGATCATGGCTGCATGAAATACCATCACACTTGGCGGCTTGGCCACTACCCACCCCCATGCCCTTCACCACATTCCCTGTCCCTCTCTTCCACACTTAACTTGCAATTTGATACAGATTTTATTATCTCATTCTAGTCCAACTCATTGGACACATATTTGTGTGTATTGCTGAATACTTTGATTTTGATATTAAACACACACTTTGTGTTTGTTCTTCAGCTTATGATTAGGTTTTTTAAAAAGTTTTTGGTTAAATCAGTTGCCCTCATGTTGTTGGTTTATGTCGATGGCTGTGAACATGGAGGTTTTTCCATCAGAAGCATATATATTTATGGGCATTTTTGGCCTCAGCCAGCTCCTTCCCAGTGTTTGGGTGAGTTACTGCTATATTGATTATTATTTATTATGGCTGTAGACAATTGAATGTGCTAACTGCTGTGCTGTGGGCTGGAAACTGATCAATGCAAAAACTGAAATCACCCCTAGATGAGTTTCATTCACTTAACCTTTATGTTTCATTGCCACAGTAGCCACTTAGCTACTGCAGTATGAACGCCATGATTCACTGTTTGACAAAAGAAACAGTGTGGTTAATTTTTTGTTTGTGTGTGCATTTTGGTTTAGGATTCCTCTCATGTTTGAAGAGTACATGGGGTAAAACAACTGGTACATCATCTTTAAGGGGAGAACTCTTCACATGCATTTTTGGTTAGGGGTGATGCGGACATAAAGTGTTTTTGTCAGTTTGTCCCTTGAGTCAGTGGCAACCCTTCACAGTGAGCCAAAACACACCTGGTGTGAATTGATGGCATGTTTTGCCTTCCATTGAGCAACACACTCATGCAAAAAACAGGCCCCCCCCCCCCCCCCCCCCCCCCCCCCCCTGTTTGAACATCTCTCCTCAGTTCCTGAAAGGAAATCTGATATGACCCTGGTGCAAGAGGCACCCTTCAGTCTAGTTCAGACCTCTCCAGTTTCACATTCCCTTCCCTGATGGTAGGCTCCACCTCCTTCTCTGTGGTGCCATCAGCCATTGGCTACTCCAGTCCCAGTATCAGAGAAAATGAAAGATGGTATTCCTTTTCACAGCAGGACCTTGGAACTGAGGAGACAGACATGTGGGGGTGGCCAAGTGAGGGTGGAGAGAAGTAGCTTTGTCCATCATGGCTGTTCCATTCTGCTCCTGCAAGAAAATACAGGTGTTTGAAAAGGAAATTATAACATGCACTGTGATACAAGTTTGTATGATCAGGTCTTTATGGTTTGACCGTGAACAGATGATTGTGTAGCAATGTCATCAGTCTCTGTGTTGAAGCATGTCTTAAAACGAAACAAACTTCTCACAAACGGGTTGTTTGCTAATGTACCACAGTGCCCCTTGTTTCAAACTGTGTTGAGTTGTTGTTCAGTACTGTGATGTATCCACTGTACCCAAACAAAAGAAAACAACTGTAGAACTCTTTCATGTTTCCTGAACTTTGAGGATCTGGTAATGGACAGGAAAGCATCATTTTACCAACTCAACACACAGCAGATATTGTTATTTCTGTTACAGAAGTTACAATGGTTACATTTCCCCAGTTCCACTTCTACTTCTAGTACTAGTTACAGTATCCTCCTATGTTTATCACATATAACATTAAAATAAAATCTCCTGGTTTTCTTGGTCCCTGTTTGGATGCAGGCAGCTTTTTCAGTACAACTAACTCCACAGCCTCTTGCAAGTTCTGTGCAAGTCATATTTCTTCTTTTCTGTCACTTTTGTTGTGTGTTGGTGTGTGTGTGTGTGTGTGTGTGTGTGTGTGTGTGTGTGGGGCTCGTGCACGTGTGTGGTGTGTGTGTGTGTTTACTGTCATGTACTGTTTTTCTGCCTTTGTGGACCATTCATCTGTCTTTGTTTTGAAACTCTTAAAACATTTTTTAGATATCTGATTGCAACTTAATACAAGCCAGGTTTTCTTTCTTTTTTTTCTTTTAACCTTTGTCTCTGTCTCTTTTTTTGTGTGTTTTTTTTGTGTGTGTGTAATCTGGTGATTAAGTAGTGAAAATTGTGTACATTTTCTTGAGTGGACACTAACTGGCCATTTAGCACAAAATATTTCACCCATGGATTTTTATTGTTATGTGATGTATAAACATTCATCATTAATGTTTTAAAATGTAGGGGCAAGCAAATGAAAGGTTTGGCTCTCGGCACAGCCTAATTTTATGCTTTGAGGTGTCAGTAGTTTAGCTACCATGTCGTTAATTGTTTTCATAGTTTGTTTCTTTTTCAAGATGTACCTTTTTTTTTTTTTAATGATCATACCTGTTTATGATAAGACCTTTTACCTTGTGTTAGTTTGACAGCCCTGTGTGTTTGTGTGAAGTGAACAGGTTTTGTGATGTTTTCGGTAGAACATTTCCACAACAATTTAAAGTAAACTGTGCCAGTACTAGTGTAATGAAGTGTTTGTATGTTCTCTGCATACAATACATAAGTGTGCTCATGTGTGTAATTCAGATTTGAATTGGACAGTTAGTGTGGTGCAAAAGAGCACAAAGTAACATTATGATGATCTTAGCAACAACACTTACCAGTATCTTTCATTATGAGTAAGTGTGACTCAGCAGAATATCAGCCACACCTAGCCAGCACCGTTTTTCAAGTGCCTATTCCTTTGAGGAAAGTGTGCAGGGGTGAGAATGATTAAGAAGAAGGGGGAGGGGGGGGGGAGCACTTTAGGAAGGGTTAGGGTGTGTGGAGGAGAGAGAGGTGGAGGGAAGGGATGTAAAGGAGATGGGAAGGGGGGCAAGGGTGTGTGGGTGGGGGTCTCAAGTTGTGCAGATGCTAACCGAATTTCTGGAAAGATGACCTGGGCTTGGTGAGGATGTGCACACCACAGAACGAAGAAAAACAGATGACCAAACGAAGGGTGAGGTAACCCACCGAAGAAAGTCTTCATCCTCCAAATGAGCATGGAGCATTGCTTTACCAGTCACAGACCATTTGGCTGCTTGCCAGTTTCACGCCTGATTGAACAGTGTTGTCATCTGTCTTCATACACTCCTTCCAACTTCTCTCTCTCTCTCTCTCAGCACCTCCCTCCGCAAACGTGTTCATACGGCCATGCTAAAACAGGAAGAAAAGATGAAGAACTAGAGCAGCAGAGGAAGGTGATCAGGCCAATCAGACACTGAAGATTCTCTTCCAGTTTAATTGATTACAGTGAATTATAATGAAAGAGGCAGTGCTTGTGTGTATCTAGTTTAGTTTATTTGTGTGTGTGTGTGTGTGTGTGTGTGTGTGTGTGTGTGTGCGCGTGCGCGTGATGCGTGTATGTGTGTGTGTGTGTGTGGACTGTGTGTGTGTGTGTGTATTTTCAGTTTTGGTTTCTATTGATGGCTGTGTAAAAGCTGATCCTGTTGAGTTTCAGCGCAGTTTTGATCGTTAGCATCATGTTTTCAGTGCCCATTTAGAAAAACAGATTAATGTCCTTTATTATTACAGTAGTTCACTTTAAGGTCCGAAGATTGGGGAAAATTATTCCTTAAGATGTTACACAACAACATAAACAAACAAGCTAAAAACATTGTGAGTAGTATGAAACATTGTTGTGGATGTCATAGTTTGTGAAGATTTTTAAAAACTGTAGCTTATGTAAATCTCATTGACAGTATTACTAAAAACAACAGCAGCAACAACACAGCTCACTCAAACATGGTTTCAGACTCCCACCACGTTTTTCCCCAACTTTTCTTCCCCATTGAAAAGAAACAGGCACAATAAATTTAAGGCCAAATGGGACACCCCCCCCCCCCCCCCCCCCCCCGAACCCTCCATGCTTCTCCCCCCATGCATCTTGTTCTTTAACAGCAATATACATCTAATCTGTGAATAAAGTGTGCATGCAAGCATGCATACTGCTAATCTAGATTCTGTTGCAAGTACATCATGTTTGCCTGAACTGACGGCTAGAAATGGCACAAAATCATAATGTTCGTTTTTTCGTTGGTTGGTTGTTGTTGTTGTTGTTGTTGTTTTTTGTTTGTTTGTTTCGTTCTTCTTCAGACCTTGTTAGTCATTGTAGATTATTATAATTGCATACGTGTGATTTACGTAAATTAAGCTGAATTATGACGTCACTCACAAAGATACGTCAGGACACTTCCGTTATGCTGATTGTCGGAATGAGCAGCTGAACAAGAAGCTAAGAACAAGAAGTCGAGTCAAGCTTGTTTTTATTGTATGACTGGCACTACTACATGGTGCCAGAAGTGGGATGAACTCATCGAATTATGTTTTGACATTTAGCAACCTGGGCCACGTACGTACAAGGCAGTTTTGTTTCTTGACGTTTAGTAGGACTTGCGCGGGTTTGCTCAATCCCATTTTGCGTGCTCTCACTTCGACATTTCTTCGACACTGACACACATACGTGGTTCCGTGGTCCAGACACTCGGACAGCATGGACTGCTTACGGAAGCCACTGCCCCTGTCTTTTGCAGGCAACGTTGCTGAGAACTGGCGTACATTTGAGGCCGAATTTGACATCTTTATAGAGGCTGCTTATGCTGACAAAGATGACCGTACACGAGCGTACATTTTGCTGAACTTGGCTGGAAAAGAGGCCATTGAGAAAGAAAAGACATTCACTTATGCTGCTGAAGTGAAGAACGACGATGGTGTAGTCACACAAGCTGCAGAAAAGCGCGAAAGCGTCGCTGTCCTGAAGACAAAATTTCGTGAGCTCTGCGATCCACTGACGAACATTATTATCGAGAGACACAATTTCAACACACGATTCCAACAAGCTGGAGAGCCAATGCAAAGCTTCATCACAGCATTGAAGATTTTGGCCGACACCTGTGAATATGGGACGTTAAAAGACTCACTCATTCGAGACCGAATCGTCTGTGGAATTACGTCAGATGCTCTCCGAAAACAGCTTCTGAAGGAAAAGGCGCTAGATCTCCACAAAGCAATCCAGATCTGTCAGATCCACGAAGCTGCGGAGAAGCACACCGTCCAAGTATCAGAGGACCACGAAGTCAACGCCATCTCACAGAAGAAGAAGTTCAACGCTCCTCCCAACAAATCTTGTCACTATTGTGGTCGTTCGCATGTAGCAAAGAAAGAGGAGTGTCCAGCCTATGGCAAGAAATGCTCGTCATGCTCAAAGATGCACCACTTTGCAAAGGTCTGCAAATCAACACGACGGCGGTTAGCGAGCACCGTCGCTGCAATTGGTGGAGACAACTCTGATGAGGATGGAGAGCCAGCTGAAGACTGGGAGCTACACGCGCTCACCCAGGAGCCACGTCGCAATGAGATACACTGCACAGCAATAATCAATGGAGGCGATTTGAAACTAAAGGTCGATACTGGTGCCAAATGCAATGTTCTGCCACTCTACGAGCTCAAGAAGGTCCAAGCAAGAGAGACCATCAACAAAGCCAAAGCCATCAACCTCGTCGCATACGGGGGAGAGCGATTCTCGACACTAGGAAGTGTGGACCTTCTCTGCAAGATTGGCGACCACAAAGAAACGTTGACCTTTCATGTCATTGACAGGCAAGCCACACCCATCCTTGGTCTCAGTGACGCACTTCGACTCCGTCTCATTCAGCTAGACAAGACTGTCTGTGCAGTAAATGAAGCGTCTGAAGACACCTCCAGAGAAAACACCTTGAAGGACTACCCAGAACTTTTTAATGACACACTTGGGACTTTGCCTCCAAAATACGTCATGCGCGTTGATCCTAGCGTCACACCAGTTGTCAAACCAGCAAGAAAAGTTCCTCAGGCCATGGAAAAGAAGGTCAAGATTGAGCTTGAGAACATGGTGAAACGAGGCGTCATAGTGCGAGAAACAGAACCGACAGAGTGGGTGTCACAGATGGTGGCAGCAAGAAAGAAAAATGGTGACGTCCGGATCTGTTTAGATCCAAGAAGTTTAAACACCGCTCTCCAACGCCCGCACTTCCCAATGCGCACCGCCGACGACGTAGCATCTAGAATCGGCAACGCGAAATGTTTCAGCACTTTGGATGCAAAGAACGGATTTTGGCAAATTCGGATGGACGAGGAGTCTTCCAGGCGAACTACTTTCAGCACACCGTTTGGGCGATACAGGTTCCTGCGCATGCCGTTTGGCATTAATACGGCAAGTGAGGTCTTCCAGGAAGCCATGGAGAGACTATTCGAGGGATATCCATGTGCCATCATCGTAGATGATATCCTCGTCTGGGGCTCCACCGACGAGGAGCATGATGCAAATCTCAAGAAGATTCTGGAGCGAGCACGGCAGATCGGGCTGAAGCTGAACCTCAGTAAATGCAAGTTCAGGATGAAAAGCGTCACTTTCGTCGGCCATAAGTTCACTGAGGATGGTCTGAAGCCAGATACGGAGAAAACAGACGCAATCCGGGCGATGCCTGCACCTGAGAACCAGGCAGCTCTTCAGAGGTTCCTTGGCATGACAAACTACCTAAACAAGTTCATTCAGAACTACAGTGAGAAAACAGCAGTTTTGCGAGAACTGCTGCGCAATGACATTGTTTGGAGCTGGACTGACGCTCACCAGCAAGCTTTCAACAGACTCAAAGATGACCTCATGAATCCTCCTGTCCTGAAGTTCTTTGACCCTGCGAAACCAGTCGTTTTATCTGTAGACTCATCCAAGAATGGACTGGGTGCCGCATGCCTGCAAGAGGATGCTCCAGTGGCCTACGCATCACGAGCTTTGTCTGACTGTGAGACAAGGTATGCGCAAATTGAAAAGGAGCTCCTGGCTGCTGTATTCGCCTGCAGGAAGT
Organism: Conus canariensis; assembly: GCA_033310375.1. NCBI lineage: Eukaryota > Metazoa > Mollusca > Gastropoda > Neogastropoda > Conidae > Conus > Conus canariensis. The sequence continues at coordinate 44,053,937 of CM065714.1, forward strand.
TTCATGACTTTGTCTATGGTCGGAAGGTGACCATAGAGACTGACCACAAGCCTTTGATCACAATCGTGAAGAAGTCACTGAACGCTGCCCCTGCTCGTCTACAACGCATGCTTTTACAGCTGCAACGCTACAACCTTGATTTCGTCTACAAAAAGGGCAAAGAGTTGTACCTTGCTGACACGCTGTCCAGAGCGTTTCCCAATGATCCAGTTGAAGAGGAGGAGTTTGACTGCGATGTCATGACAGTTCTCTCCATATCGCCGGCGAGAATGACTGAACTCCAGAAGGAGACTTTGGCTGACCCGACCATGCAGAAGCTTGCACAGCTCATCAAAGATGGATGGCCTGACCATGAGCGAGGCGTGCCGTCAGATGCGAAATGCTTCTTCCCTTTCAGAGATGAGTTGGTGATTGAGAATGACGTCGTCATGAAAGGACAGAGAGCGGTGGTTCCGAAAGCCTTGAGATCCACCTATATTGCCGCTCTCCACAAGGGCCACATGGGAGCAGAGCGCACCAGACTGCTTGCAAGCGACATCATGTTTTGGCCCAAGATGCGTCAAGACATTGAAGACGCAGTTTCTCAGTGCTCAGCCTGCAACAGCTGCAAGGCCCATCTGCAGAAACAGCCCCTCATGAATCACCCTGTCCCTGAACTCCCTTGGTCCAGCCTCGCAGCCGACATATTTGACTGGAATGGCAAGCAATACCTGGTTGTTGTCGATTCATACTCTGGCTGGTTTGAGATGGACATGATCACCAAGATGACTTCAAACATGGTGATCCTGAAGATGAAGCGGCGCTTTGCGTCTCATGGCATCCCAGAAAAGCTGATGACAGACAATGGCACGCAATTCGCCAGTCGCGAGTTCAAACAGTTCGCACAGGAGTGGAACTTCGTGCACATCACCAGTAGCCCCCACTACCCCAGATCCAATGGCTTGGCAGAAAACGCCGTCAAGCAAGCCAAACAGCTGTTGGAAAAGAGCGAGAAGGACGGATCAGACGTGTACCTTGGTTTGCTGAATCTTCGCAACACGCCACGTGATGACATGGGCTCACCTTCGCAGCGCCTCAACTCGAGACGTATGCGAGCGACACTGCCCACTTCAACAAAACTTCTCCAACCCAAAGCCGTGAGCACACGCAAAGTCTCCAACCAGTTGAAGAAGTCCAGGCAGCAGCAGAAACAGTATCATGACAGATCAGCGAGAGATCTGCGTCCTTTGAAACAGGGTGAAGTCGTGCGGATCCAGACTGACAAAGGCTTCAAGAAACTTGCAGTAGTGAAGTCAGTACGCCACTCGCCAAGATCGTACGTCGTCACTGCAGATGGCGCTGACTACGTACGCAACAGACGTCACCTTCTCCCCGTCAAGGAGCCCAGACCACAGGTTCCGCAAGCCCTCAGCACGCTACCTCGTGACAATCTTGGAGGTCCAGGTAGTGTGCGACCCCCATTCCCTGCACCCTTTGAACAGCAGTCAGCCTCGTCGCCGCCTCCCGCTGCTGTCGTTACCCGCCCCTTGTCTGCCCCCACTCCTCTCACCCCTCCGCTTGCCAACGTGCCACGAAGCAGGTTCACCCCAATGCAGCTGTTCCCCTCCCCAGCACTTCCTGCTCCAACCTGTTCCATGCCTCGTCAAGCCAGTGCCACCAACAAGACACCAGGTTCACCACCAGCCAGGCTTTCAGGTCCAGCACTGACCGCCTTGCAGCCCCAGCCCGTGGTGACCCGTGCCGGTAGAGTCGTGAAGCCCAACCCCAAATACTTTGACTGAATGATGTCGGGCCATCTACCAGTGCCTTGATGTGACATTTTGCTGTTTATTTTTGAATATTTTTTTTCAGGAAGGAAAATGAACATGGAAAAGAAATCGAAACATTTGTTTGAATTTTTCTTTAGCTTGCATTATTTCTTTTGGTTCGAAGGAAGCATTTTGGACAGTAAATTATTTTCATTTAACTTGCTCCGTTTAGTTCTTTCAAAAAAAAAAAAAAAAAAAAAAAGAGAAGGAAGATGTAGATTATTATAATTGCATACGTGTGATTTACGTAAATTAAGCTGAATTATGACGTCACTCACAAAGATACGTCAGGACACTTCCGTTATGCTGATTGTCGGAATGAGCAGCTGAACAAGAAGCTAAGAACAAGAAGTCGAGTCAAGCTTGTTTTTATTGTATGACTGGCACTACTACAGTCATGTTACTTGACTGAGTGTGATACCCTCCGGGGGTTGCAACCTTGCCGTGGTCGGAGGGCTTGCGTGGTCCTGTGATCCCTTAGGCTTTGCTGGCGGGGGCATCAATACTTGAAGATAGGCTGGTTTTTTAAAACTGCTTCTAGGCCTGAGAAGTCAAGATGCTGTCTGGCCTAAACATAACGTGGTAAGGAGTTGATGCCCCTGGTAGGGCTTCCCATGTCAGATAGGCTAAGGGTGAGGATCCTGACTAATAGTAACCCGCCTTTCTCCTTTTCTTGTTTTCTGCCTTTCTTATTTGGCTCTTTTCTATCTTCGTCTCCCCTTCAAGTCTTCTTTTCCACACCTCCTTTTCTCTCTGTGGTCTTCTTAAGATCCGCCGCGTTTGCCGTGCGGTGCGACCTGTGACGGAGGGGGATGAGATCCTGGTGATTGAGAGGGCCAACGCCCTCAACACATCACTTTGGCTCGGACCTCTCCTAGACAGGAGGTACACTCTGGCCCGCGTGTACTAATCGGCTCCCCCTTCTTGGGGCTGGGTCAAGACAGGCAGTTCTCCCGCTGGCCAAGTTAACCCCTGCAGTGCTCGGCTCTCTGTTCCCGGGAGTTGAGCATGATCAGGGGGGATAGGGGTAGTGGCGTTCTGTTTGTCGTATATCTCTCCTGAAGCCTGGAAGGGGTCAAGACAGTGATTTCTTGGCCCTGGCCCCTTAGTTGGACTCCAAGGTGGGTGGGTAAGGGAGAGACGAAATATAATTAAACTAAACATGGCTTCTTCAAAATCATCCCCCCAAAAAAGAAGAGGAAGGCAGCAGCCCCTATTTCAGGGGATTTCGAATCGGACAGTGACTCGGATATAGAGATAAGAGAGAGGACAGGTTTTTGGGCTTCCTGGCTCGTGATAGAAGGGACGGAGCAGGAAAAGCCCATTTCAGCTCTGAGTCCTTTTGCGATCCAGAAGGGCTTCCAAGGTCTAGCGGGTGACCCTCAGTCCGTGAAAAGGCTACGGAACGGATCATTCCTCGTCCAGTGCAGGTCAAAAAAACAATCGGAACAGCTGTTGAAGGCAAAAAAGCTCGTGGACAGAGAGATTCGGGTGACTCCCCATAAGCAATTGAATTCATCCAAGGGAGTTATTCGGTGCCCGGATTTGAAAGGTGTCTCGGAAGTGGAGATCAAGACAGAACTTGCATCCCAAGGTGTGACAGAGGTGCATAGGGTGACAGTCAAAAAAGGTGCAGAAAGAGTGCCCACCAACACCCTCTTTCTGACATTCTGCAACCCTGTGCTGCCTCAGGTCATTAAAGTAGGGTACCTAAATGTCCGTGTGCAATTGTATGTCCCATCCCCGTTGAGGTGTTTCAGATGTCAGAAATTTGGACATGTCAGAGATCGCTGTTCTGGGGAGGAGGTGTGTGGTATTTGTTGCAAGGCAACCCATGATGGGCCATGTAAAGACCCGGCTCATTGCGCAAACTGCGGTGGTGACCACCCCTCCTCTTCACGCAACTGCCCTGTCTGGATCCAGGAGTCCAACATTCAGAAAGTTAAAACAGAAAAGAAGATCTCATTTTTTGAGGCACGTAAGCAGGTTGTTGGCAGTCAGACACCAACAGCGTCTTCATATGCTTCAGCAATAAAGAAAGTAACGACCCGTTCAGTCTGCTGCCAGACTGATGAATTTATTTTCTCAAAGACATTACAAGGAAGACCGTTAAGCTCGGGTGGAAGCAAGTCCACCACCTCCCAACCCAAAGTGGGTGCCCCTGGTGGAGGCAAACAATCCGCCACCCCAGCAGTCTACTCCATCTGCTGCTGGGCAGATGAAAAAGCCAGGCCTCCCGCCTCGAACTTCCTCGAGCAGTGCCCGTGCGGGCAAGGGAGTTCAACCAAGTGTGGAGATGGTGGAGATGAGGAAGAAACCTCCACCATCTCCAAAATCCAGACCTTCTTCACCTGTGGGCAAGTCTGCCAGTAGGTCTGAAGACCCAAACAGTCCAGTGAAACTAAGCAATAAATTTGCTCCACTGAACGCAGACGATGATGAGGAGATGACTTGATTTCTCTCCTATTCATCCTCTGCACCATGGATAGTAGTAAACTAATCCATTGGAATATCCGTGGCCTAAATTCAAATTTTGAGGAGCTGCAGCTTCTGTGTCAAACAGTAAAACCTTCCGTCGTGGCTCTTCAAGAAACTAAAATTCAAAGCCAGAAGACCTTCACTCTTTCTGGCTTTAATATTCTTTCTAAACCTGCACAACCATCCACATTGGGACTGTCAGGCGGTGTTGCCCTTCTTTTACACAAAACTTTGCTGTTTAGTCCTGTCGCTCTGACTACCTCCCTTCAGGCTGTAGCTGCGAGAGTCACTCTCCACAAGACTGTTACAATCTGCTCACTGTATCTGCCACCTTCTGTCCCGGTTTGTCGTCAGGACCTTGTCAGTCTGATCGGAGAACTTCCTCGACCTTTTTTGCTGTTGGGTGACTTTAATGGTCACAATCCTCTTTGGGGTAGTGTCAGTTCGTCATCCAGAGGTCTGCTTCTTGAGGATGTCCTTTCAGACTTTGATTTGTGTTGTCTGAACGATGGAGCTCCAACTTACCTCCACTCTTCCACAGGTTCACTTTCGTGTTTAGATTTGTCGATTTGTGACCCCTCGCTGGTCCTGGACTATGAGTGGTCTGTCCATGACCGATCTACACGGAAGTGACCATTTCCCTGTTCTTTTAAAACCTGTATTAACTGAGAGCGCTTCTGTCTCACAACATTTTAATTATAAGAAGGCCAACTGGGATCTCTTTGTAACCAATATTTCAAAAGAATTCCAGGAAGTTGATTTTCTTCAGAGTCCAGACCCAGCAGAATCTCTGACCAATACTGTGATAAACTGTGCTAAAACCTGTATTCCAATGTCTTCCGACAAACTCCAAATGCCCAAAACACCCTGGTTTAATTCAGACTGCCAACAAATTTCAAAAGTTCGCAAACGGGCTCAGCGTCGGGTATACCAACGACCTTCAGGTCCCAACGCTCGAGCCCATCAGAAACTCCGCGCCAAATCGAGACACACTTTCAAAATCAGTAAACGTCAGTCTTGGAGAAACTTCTGCTCCGGGCTGACATCAAAAACTTCAAAGAAAAAAGTCTGGAACATCATCAGAAAAATCAAAGGGAAAAACACCAACCCCTCCATTCATCACTTGAAACTTGCCGATGCTCTGGTCACTGACAAACAAGCTGTTGCCAATCTGTTGGCTTCCACCATCCAACAGAACTCCTCATCTTCAAATAAATCTGCAGCATTTTTAAAAAACAAACAACTCAGAAAGAAATCTTTATACAATTTCACATCAGACAACTCTGAAGCCTACAATCTCCCTTTTTCAATCAATGAACTGAAAACAGCTTTACAAACCTGCACTGATTCTGCCCCTGGTCTGGATGATATTCATTATCAGGTTTTGAAACATTTTCCAGAAAGCTGTCTCCAGACCCTTCTTAAAGTATACAACCATATCTGGACCACAGGGTGCTTTCCGCCCTCCTGGCGGAAAGCCCTGATCATTCCAATTCCAAAGCCTGGAAAGGACCTTACCAACCCTTCCAACTATCGTCCAATAGCTCTGACTAGCTGCCTCTGTAAGCTGATGGAGAAGATGGTCAACTCCCGTCTGATGTGGAAGCTGGAAACCGATGGCCTTTTGGCCAGTCAACAGTGCGGGTTCCGGAAATACCACTCGACAGTCGACCATCTAATCCGTCTGGAAACCACCATCCGCAATGCCTTTGTCAATAAACAGCATGTGGTCGCTATCTTTTTCGACCTCGAAAAAGCGTATGACACCACATGGAAATCAGGAATTCTTCTGGACTTGCACAGACTTGGTTTCCGTGGTCACCTGCCTCTGTTTATACAGAACTTTTTGGCTGATCGACAGTTCCAGGTGCGTGTTGGCACCGCACTCTGACATCCATGGGCAGGAGTTGGGTGTACCTCAGGGGAGCATCCTTTCTCCTGCCCTTTTCAGCATTAAAATTAATGACATTGTAAAATCGGTAAGCCAGGGCTCTGAGTCCTCTCTGTTCGTAGACGACTTCGCGCTGTACGCAGTTGGAGCTTCTTACCCCAGCGTACAGCGCCGACTCCAACTTTGTGTCAACAAGATCCAGCAGTGGGCCGAGGAAAATGGGTTTACCTTCTCACGTACCAAAACTCAGTCAATCCATTTTCACAATTTTCGTCAATTTTTTGTTGATCCTGAAATTCGTCTGGACAAGTCCACCATTCCAGCTGTAAAAGAAGCCAAATTCCTTGGAGTTATTTTTGATCAAAAACTCAACTTTCTCAGCCACATTAAAAATCTCAAAACCTCTTGCCAGAAAGCTCTGAATATTCTGCGGGTCGTAGCGCACACTGACTGGGGCGCTGATAAGAAAACTTTGCTGCATCTCTACAGAGCCCTGGTCCGCTCCAAACTGGACTATGGTTGTGCTGTGTACGGCTCTGCAAGACCCTCTTATCTGAAACTCTTGGATCCTATTCACCATCAAGGGCTTCGTCTCTGTCTTGGAGCTTTCCGCACCACCCCTGTGTACAGCCTGTACGCAGAGGCAGGTGAACCCTCACTGTCCAACCGCAGGCTGAAAATGTCTCTAAATTACTATATCAGACTGTTCTCAGAACCGCAGAATCCTGCCTATGACTGTGTCTTTGACCCCCAGTTTCAAAGCAAGTTCGAAACCAACCCTAACTGTATTCCGCCGTTTGGTCTTCGTATGCAGCCTCACGCGCGGAATGCAGGTTTAGACCTAGGAGTTGTGTCGGATTTTTCCAAGTTTCCAGATCAGCCTCCGTGGACCTTTTTCACACCAGAGATTCGTTTTGATCTTGCAGCCTTTCGTAAAGAGTCTACCAGCTCTCTGGCATACAAGGCCTTGTATGCTGAACTCTGTTCAAAATTCCCATCTTATCAGAAAATTTTCACTGACGGTTCCAAGTCTGAGGATGGAGTGGCCTGTGCAGCCTATTGCCCTGGTGCTCCTTCTCAGATACTGTTAAAGCATATACCTCCAGATGCTTCTGTCTATTCTGCTGAACTTACTGCTCTGGTTCTGGCATTGAAAATAATTTCACAATCTACAAAGAGGGACTTTCTGGTTCTGTCGGATTCGCTGTCAGCTTTGGAGGCCATAGCTGGCCGCAACCTTCAGCATCCAGAACTTTTACATTTCTTTGAACTTTTTAGCAAGTTGAAAGTGGATGGTTACAACATTATTCTGGCTTGGGTTCCTGGTCATGTTGGCATCGGAGGGAATGAAATGGTTGATCGTTTAGCCAAGAATGCCACAAGAGAGAAATTGTCCAACATATATATCCCCTGCTCAGATCTGAAACCCAAAATTAATGATTATGTGAAAGACCTCTGGCAGGAGGATTGGAATACCCAGACGGATAACAAACTCTTTCGGATCCGTCCAAACCTTAAGGAGTTCCTCCCATCTACGTCTGGTGGTCGTAAAGAGGAAACGGTTCTGTGCCGGCTGCACACTGGCCATTCGTATTTTACTCATTCCTACCTTTTAAAGAGTGAAGAAGCTCCGTGGTGCATTCCATGTCATGTGCCACTCACAATGAAACATATTCTTTTAGAGTGTTGGGACTTGCACGATGTGAGACACAAACATTTTACAGCGGAGTCCATGAAGATCCTGTTCAGGGATGTCCCGCCTGACGTGATCCTTGAATTTTTGAGAGAGATTAACATTTTTCATCTGATTTAAGATTTTACGGAAGAAAGATTTTTAATGAAGTTTCTGGTGCGTTTCTAGAAGATGTCATTTAAAGAGATGTGTGAAAGGTTTTTTTTTTTTTTTTTTTTTTTTAATGACTTGTGAGTTGATTTTAACGTGGTGACAGCCCTGATGTGGCCCCTTGCGGTCGGCTGGGCTATAAGCAACATAATCTTATCTTATCTGAGTGTGATTGCTCGGCCTTTGTTGGCTTCCTCGGCAGTGAGAACCGTATGTCTGTCGACATAATCAGACCTTGGCTGGAAATACCTGCATGTCATTTTCAGAAATGCCTGCCGTTGTTCAGAATGCCTGAGGGCTGTGAGCGCAGCAGTGGTACCACAATGTCAAAACTGTTTCCTCGCGGTAGAGAGCAGGGTGTGGTGCCGCGTGCCAGTTGTGGTGGAGTCAAGAGTGGCTAAACCATTCAGCGCTACTCGCGGCCCTCCACCCTTTTTCTGTTTTGCATTTTCTGGCGTACTAGGATCCACTTGAAGGAGGAGGTTGTGGCGGGGCAGGAGGAAGAAAGGGGAGGGGAGGGGGGGGGGGGTGAATGATGGTGAAACTGAACAAAGAGAGGTAAAGGGAACAGAACATTTCACTTTTGTGGTTTATGATGGAATGGGGAGGTTGGGGGAGCGGGCAGGTGAAGGGGTGGGGGCTTCAGTTTCTACTTTCTTTTGCATTTCATGCCATTCTCGTAGGCCATACACATAGGCCTACGTTAACCTTGTGCAGCGATGCGCAAATGCTCTCACTCTCTCACCTACCCATCTCCCCCCCCCCCCCCCCCCCAGGCATACATCTGCAAATGAGATAATTATAGGAGCGACTGCTCTGAAAGAGTTATAGCACATGCGCGCGCGCGCACGCACACACACACACACACACACCACACACACACACACACACACACACACACACACACACACATGCACATATAGGCACCCACGCTCCTACACAGACATGCACATGTGCACTTAGGCACACTTATGTGCATAAACAAGATTCAGTGTATGCACTCAAATGTAATCGTAGGTTAATTTTAACTTCGTTAGAATGCAGACTGCAAGTGTGTGTGTGTGTGTGTGTGTGTGTGTGTGTGTGTGTGTGTGTGTCGCGTGAGCATGTGCATGCACATTTGCACACTATTACTCTGTAAGTGCAGTTGCTCTTATGATTTTCTCATCATATGTATTAGAAAAAACAAGGTTTTGTTTGCATATTTTATGTACTATCAATTTGCATAGCATTTGACATTTGGTCGCAGTGTCGCCATGGACAGTGTATTCCCATTGATCTGAAGATTAGTATCAGATCTTTTCCTGTTCATGTGTATACCTATATCTCTCATCTGAGTTTGTCATCTGTAGTGATAGTGTGTCTGTCTATTCTTTGCTCAACATTAGATGTACCTGTGAAAAGGAAAACTGATCTGACTTTTCAAAGCAGTTAAAATAGAGCAATCAGTCTACGTTTGGCAGCTACAGTGACCCGAATGCCAGCATTGCAAGTCTCCTGAACAGCACAGTAAAGGAAGATGTGGAAAGGAACTGCTGCTTCTCCTTCTTTCTGAACACACACACACACACACACACACACACACACACACACACACACACACACACACACCAAAACATAACCTTATTTACCTACCCCCCCAATCAAAAGAGAGAGCATAGGGTTGCTAATAATTTATGGCTCCCAGCAGCTGTTTTTCTCTCCTTCTCCTCCCCTTTTTGCCTGATCCCTCCTTCCAAATTTCCCTCCCATCTGACTCCCCCCCCCCCCCACTCCATCCCTCATCCCCTTTCCCTCCTCCTCTTCAGGCTTCATCTTCAGCCCACCCCCAGCCCACCCTCTCCCTCCTCTTCAGGCCTCATCTTCAGCCCACCCCCACCCCACTCAGCCACCCAACCCTAGCCACCCCACCCCCAACCCCTCTGCTGCCCCAATCTTGCACTGTTTCTATTTCATTCATGGTGCTGCCCCATTTCTCTCCCCTTCCCCCTCCCCTTCTTCTTCCTCACCCAGCAGCTGCTCTGCTGCTCTTTGAGAGGATGCTATTTTCCTGTGTCTGCTTTCCCCCTGTAAACACAGCGACTGACTGGAATGTTTGGGGGACTTGCAAATCCACCTCTCTTTAAACAAGGCTGGAGGGTGGTCAGATGCCTGGGTTTTGTTGGTTGGCAGATTTTTTTCTTTTTCCTGTTTGTACACTCTCTCAAACATTTTATTGCAGTTACAGTAGCATCAGATGATTGAAAATGAATTGCAAATTGTAATCCTCTACAAATGTATGATTTGTGTTTCTCATCAGTTCTCTTGTTTTTCAGCAAGTCAAATAAAGTAAACTCATGCTTATTAGAAGAAAGAAAATTAGCAAACAAAGAGACATAGAAGAACAAGGGTATGTTATGCTTTAAAGTTTTATTATTCACTGGTCACACAGAAGTATATACTCGAAAGGTTGAAGTATAAAAATTAAAGAAGTGTGTAGAACCGTAGGAATGGTGGTGAGTGAGAGACATGCAGCGACACATTGTTGCAGGGATTTACCTCTTGGGCAGCATCACTTGCCAAAAACCTCTCAGATGAGTCGTTTAATCCTCAAAATTGTGGCCTCACAGTTCAGAGGTCACATGGGTATTTGTTGTACATGTCTGTAAAATCAGACAGAGCAGTATTTATACTTCAGGAAAAGGGGAAAGAACTTGAAATCAGGAGATATTACACTTACAGGTCATCTGGTGGGTTCAACAGCCAAAATGTGAGTAATCAACCAGAACAGGTGATGTTATTTTGACCTGTCAGGATGCATCATAAAGATCTTCCTGTCAGTATGTTTACATCATAGAAATTTAGAGTTCAGTGCCCTTGTCACACAGATCCAAGTTCTTCTTGAATCACATTTCAGGATTTTTTTGGAATGCATCTAATTCTGAAAAATCAAAACGAAACAACAACGACAACAACAATGAAAAGCACACAGTAAAATGAAGTTACTAGATGATATGGCCAACCCTTTAGACAATCTGACTTTGATTTGAAAGGCAACTAGATGATAATGCTATCAGTCTTTTTCCAGTGAAGTTCAACAAGTGTAGTCAAATGCAGATGTGGATGATTTGATTAGGTGTACAATGGAGAACATATCTCTGTCAATAGTATCATGGTATTTGATGACAGTTCTGAGATAATTGTCTTAATCATCAGTGACAGAGTCCTGCAAAATGAACAAGAGAAAGTGTACAAATCATTCAGCCAAGTCATACCGTGGTTGGAATGATAATATTTGCTTTGGTTTTTACTTTCATTTTCAAAGTAATATCAATTTTGCATCAGCTTAATCAGGATTTCATTACTCTGTGTGATTTCAGTACTTTGTGTGTGTGTGTGTGTGTGTGTGTGTGTGTGTGTGTGTGTGTGTGTGTGTGTGTGTGTTTTATAGCAAACACATTTGTGATCCCAGTGGTACTTCCTTACAGTTACAGATGACCTACTTGTGTTTGGCCACAGGAAAGATTTTGTTTATTCCCACTCCTAGTTTCAAGGTGAGGTGACTGCAGGCGGAAATTAAAACGGACTTAAAAAGAAAAAGTACTATTCTGCTGAAACAAAAGAAGAAACAAACAAACTGTCTTGTAATTTGTTTGTTTCCTTTGTTTGATGGTGTAGTAATTTTTCTTTTAAGTTCGTTTATTCCTGTGAAATTTCTGAAAATGCTGAAATAATACAAAATGCATAGCAGCCATATACTTGTACATTAACACGCAATTCCATATGCAGTTTGCATAGAATTATCATCGAATATTGAAATCAGGTATAAGTCTAATGACCCATAATTTAGAAGAAAAAAAAGATGACCTATAAAAGATGTTTTTGAGCAGGAATCAAATAACCCATTGACTTTTCTCTCAACGACTAAGAAGTCATTCTTTCCTGTTTGATAACGCATCATATAAGAAAAACATATATATGTATCAGCAGAAAAAATAGATCTCAACTGGTCTCAACAGTAATGACAAGCTGATTAAAAAATAGTAACGAATCTTTATCAGTAGGTGCCACTCTTAGGTTCTGAATGATAATTTATCATTGTTATTTTTACTCCTCGCCTTGCACCATCTGCCTTTTTAGAATTCTTTAAGTACAAATTACAGCTGAATCCCCCTTTATTGGTTCATATCTAAGTTCATCACGCACACACACACACACACACACACACACACACACACACACACACACACACACACATACACACACACACACTATTCATAAACACAGGCACACATGCACGCACACATGCATACATACATGCAAGACTTTCCAGAATTCTGGTACCCAGTAAAAAGTTGAGTTTTGAAATACCATTTATAATGTCTGGGAAAGGACAAACATCGGCTTTGAACTGGGAGCCCCAATCTCTGTTTCTCTCCTAACAGTCTGTATAGTTGTCCTCTTTTCATGTGAAAGTTACAGAAACAACAGCAAAATTTCACTGACGCAGTGATCAGGCAGTTGTGATGTTAACACTTTTCTGTGCTGTAATCACATTTTGGATGTTTGTAAATTATGTAAGACTTAGATTACTTCTTTCCATTTGAGTCCTGTTGGCTGAATAAGTCTGTAAGACTGTCTTCTATACTGTTACTCAAGGAAATAATGCTTGCGAAATTTTGTGAATCTGAAGCGATGAACGATTTTCATAACCTGTTTCTGTGATGCAATATAAGTCACCACACACACACACACACACACACACACACACACACACACACACACACACACACACACTGAGCAATGAACAGTTATTTTCTTTGAGCTGTTTGTAGGGTGTGGAGGATAACAACAGTGGACAAGCGGTTCTCACTATAAACTTTGAGACAATGAAAGAAACAGTAATACGAATCTTAGTTTTGAATCAAGCATTTTAAATCAGTGCTTGTGTTTGTCAAGCAAGACCTTCAATCAACATGGAATTAAATTACATTGCTCAATTTTATCAACTTAATAGATTCAGCTTTTTTTTTTTTTAAGGAACTAGTGAACAAATTGCTGTAGAAAACATTGAATGTGTTTTAAGAGATGTCTTTCTAAGAAGCTGATGAGGTAAGGTAGTCTATATTTTGGGCAGTGAAAAATGACATGGAATTCATCTTACAAACACAAACAAACACACACACACACACACACACACACACACACACACACACACACACACACACACACACACACACACACTCACGTACAAATCTCTGATGGTTATACTTACAAAATACATTGTTCCATTACTTTCTTATTTTTTGTATCAGTTTTTTCAGCCATGTACATGTGTTACATAAACTTCCGTTGTCAAAATTCAATTAAATTGGAGGCATCGTTGATTTTTTTTTTTTTGCTCCTTTCCCTTCCACACTGCCTTACTTTTTTTTTTTTCATTTTTATTTATTTTTTGTTGTTTTGTTTCAGTTATGAGGATTGAAAACTACCCTTGATAAAATCAGCCAGTTTAATAAGCATCAAGTTTCTAACATAGTCCAGTTCTAAAGCGCTTCACTGTTCTGTCTTTCCATAGAGAATTGTCTGCAGGAAGATGGAAAGGTTTACTTTAAGGTAGGGCCGCCTTGTATGTTGTACCGCTCTACTATTGCTTCTGCTTGGTTCGCCCTGTCTTCCCAGCCATCAAAGACATGACGGCTCACCACACGCGCAGGTTCCATTCACATACCCCCACACCCTCCACCACCAACCCACCATCCCTCCCCCTTGAAAAAAACGTGCTTTTCCAACTCTCCACCTCACCCATCCACCTCCACCATTCATGGCTTTCCCAAGGCACACATTCTCCTCCCCACCCTCTTTACTGTTGCTTCACCACCCCACCCCCCCCCGCCCACCCCCCCCCCTCCCCCAAGTCCCAGGACAGGCTCAGACTTCCGGCTGCCGCGCTGATTATAAGGAAATGGGAACCAGCTTCTTGAAGAGCAGGCCTGGCGGCAGGAAAAGGGAACGGCTGACAGACCAGTGCAGTGAGGGGTGCCGCACGCAGTTCTGAAACTGCTGCTGCTGGGTGGGGATAGGCCTTGTGGTGTTGTGTCCCTTGAAGTTCATCCAGTCCCTTGTCCACCATGGGTTGGGGACAGAGGCCTCTGCCTCTGCTGCCCTTGGCCTCCTCACCACCCCGGGTAGAAGCGCACAAAGACAGCGACGACCCTCACCCTCATCTCCATCGCCTGTGCTTCAGTCAGTCGTCCTCCTCTCACCATGTTTCATCATCGTGCAAGTCGGTGCTGTGTGGGTCCAGTCACGCGGGTTCCTCCAAGGGTGTCGCCATTCCAAAGGACATTCCCAGGGTCAGGTTGTTAGGAGCGCATCAGACGCAGGTCCTTCCAGAGACCTCGGAACAAAGCGTCATGAACAGAGAGGGAAAAGTGGCTCAGTGACCAGAGGTTGGTTCCCTGAGGTTTTGTCCAGTGAAAGAAACGTTGGTAGACTGTGGAATTAGTGTTGACATTTTCTGTGGATCAGGTTAACATTTTCCATGGACTGCAGTGAACTACAGTGCGTTTGCAAAAATTGTACGATGTATAGTTGAAAAGGGGAACTGTAGGTCTGTGTAGATGAAATGCCTTTATGCAGACATGACTGCAACATTGGCAAAACATTGGGGGTTTTTGAATGTTAGTTTTAATGCAGCTTTATACAGGATGCAGCTACAGATGTCTCCAGCTTTATTGCATCATTTGCCCATACACATGTATACATTCACACACACACACACACACACACACACACACACACACACACACACACACACACACACACACATTGATATACATGTGCATCCAGATGCTTACACACACACATACACTCATACTTTACATTTCTTTTGGAAAAGTTACAGTAAAACTTGACAAATATAAATAAGAAATAGCAAAAGGTTTTTTTCATTCAGTCGTTAAGTTAACACTTAAAGCAGAGTATTGTTTTTTGTTTATAAACGTGCTTTAAAAAAAAAAAAGAAACAAAACAGTCTGAGGAACACTAGAATCAACAAGAACAGTCAATAGTCTGTGACAAGAAAAAATATAATCATGAAGAAGAAAATATCTGAAAGTCTTATTTAAAGGAGATTCAGATGGACAGTTTCACCTGATTTAATGTCTGTAACTGTCACATAAACCCCCTCCGTTGTCTGTGACCTCCTCCATTCTCTGTGGTCTCTGGAACTGGGGAAGGATAGCCCATGTAACTCCCACCCAGCTCTGAAAAAAAAGAAGAAGTAAAACAGACAGATGTCGGTAGCTGCGTGCACAGTTTATATATTCTGTATTGTGACGAGGTGTAAAAACGCATTGGGTTCTTTTTGCTCCCGTGGTGCACATAGAAGCTTGTTTTCACAACGCTGCTGTTAGACTCGATGTCATTCTGCCAGTGCCAGTGTTGCTTTGACACATCTGTGTTGTTCTGTCCCCGCCAGGTGCTGTTCCTGCTGCCCGTTCTCACAGAGACTTCATAGAGAGCATGAAGCAGCTGAAGGATGTGAGTACTATTGGGGCATGCATATTCCTCCTGCCTCTGTGTGAGTGTGTGTGTGTGTGTGTGTGTGTGCGCGTTTGTGTGTGTGTGTGTGTGTGTGTATGTGTGTGTGTGTTTGTGTGCTTGCATGCGGTGATGCAAACAAGGTTTTCTAGTTTGTCTTTCCATCTTAGTATCTCTCAGGTTATCTACCCCCCATTCTATTGCTCTCTCTCTCTCTCTCTCTCTCTCTCTCTCTCTCTCTCTCTCTCTCTCTCTCTCTCTTCTTCTTCTTCTTCTTCTTCTTCTTCTTCTTCTTCTTCTTCACCTCCCTCCCTTTCTCCTCCCTTCCTCCCTCTCTTCTCTCTCCTTCCTCTCCCCCACTTCTCCATTTCTTCTCCCCCCCCCCTCTCTCTTCTGTCTGACTGTCTCTGGCTCTCTCTCAGTCTGACTCTCTGTTCCCCCCACCCCTCCCCCCACCTGTCTCTCTCTCCTCCCTCTCCCATCTCTCCCCATCTCTCTCCCTTCTGTTCATTTGTCTGACTGACTGTCTGTCAGTCTGTCTATCTCTCTCCCTCCCTCCCTTTCTCCCTCCCTCTGTCTCTGCGCCTTTGTCTCTCTCTCTCTCTTTTTTCTCAGATGAAGAAGGTGGGGAAAACGCTAATAGTCTGTCTGTCCGTGTCTCTGAAGAAGAGGGTGGGGAGTATACATTGACAATTTAAACTGTCATAAACACTTGATTTTGAATATTCTCTCTCTCTCTCTCTCTCTCTCTCTGTCTCTGTCTCTCTCTCTCTCTCTCTCTCTCTCTCTCTCTCTCTCTCTCTCAGCGGGAGGGATTTTCTCTCTGTGTCTGTCGAGAAGAGTTAGGGGAGTTTCTTCCTCTCAAACTCAGTAGAAGTCATTTGGGCACCACACTAAAGAATTCACCAGGTTCCTCCAGTTTGGTTGTTTATATACCAGGTTTGGGTCTCTGCAAATGTTTCCCTAATCAGTCTGTATGTGGTCAGTTCATAACCTTATTTTTTTTTTCTTTTTCTGTCTTCCCCTCCTCTCCCTCCTTCAACAGTTTCCTGGAGGATTGTTTTAGCAAAGCCATTGAATCTTGTTACTTTGCCGCATATACATAGTTTTCTTTTCTTGACTGGTGTCAGTCGTGACAAGCTCCCAGCATAACATTTACCAGTTGCCAAAATCCCCTGAAGCCGGAGTGTGGCTGCCCACATGGCGGGGTAATCAAAAACGGTCACGCACGTAATGTTCTCATCTCTAGCTGATGCATTTGCACCATCGTGTTCAAGTGCTTTGGCTGTTCGGATGATCCCTGGAGTCTTTAGCCAGGGTACGACAACAACAACAACAACAACAACAACAACAACAACAACAACAACAACAACAACAATCCCTCATTGCCTCATGGCTTTCCCAAGGCACACATTCTCCTCCCACCCTCTTTACTGTTGCTTCATCCTCCTCCCTCCCTGTCCCTGCCCCAACAACAACAACAACAATCCCTCATTGCTAATAATGGATCCCAGATAAGCGAATTGTTGACCAGATTGATGACCAGATCCTGTCTTCTGATTGTGGACAGTTATATCAGTATTGACAATGGTTTAGCTTTGTGTTTCGTGCAGTCATTCAACAAGCCAGGCAACTTCTTGTTCACTGCCTGCCAGGCCATCAAAGACATTTGCAAATAGAGGGTTTGTGATGGGTCTTCCTCCAGTGCTGACTGTGCTTACATGATCTTCCAGTGCATCAGGCATGATGCGTTTCCAGAAATATGTTGAAAAGTGAAGGTGATAGAAAGCAGCCCTGAGGAACTCCAACTGAAGTATGGAACCACTCACCAGCAACACCCTGTATGAGCACTGCACTAGTGACCTGGAGCACAGTAGCTGCATAGTGTTAATAAGTTTCTGCCAATATGAAACATCGCATAATGTCTGCTGCTAGACTCGGTCGAAAGCTTTCTTGAAGTATGTGAAGATTTGTCTTCCAGAACTCCCAGTGCAGGCATTTGCAGATTTCAGCAAAGCAGATTAGAGAAGGGGGGGGGGGGGAGGGGGGGGGAGGGGGGGAGACAAAAAATGACAGCAAAATCTATGGAGCTCTAGCTGCATTGTTGTAATGTTAGCAGACATCTCAGAATTTCATGTAAACTTCTTTATGAGAGTGGACAGTTACTATTTTGTCTTGCCAGTCACAGATGATGTGGGCCAAGTAGTGTCACACTCTGATGCGTCAGCAAGATGTTGCAAAGTGAATGAGACCAAAAAAAAAAAAAATCTTCAAATGTTCCTTGTGGGTTGGTTGGACCGAAAAAAATGTGGAGATACGTGCCAGACTGCACCATTTTGAAAACAGAGAGATGTTTTCAGGGTGAGGGGGGCATATCTTCAGGACCCCAAGTAATTTCAGGAATTTTTGCTTTTCCTTGGTGGTATGGTCTTCTCAACACTCACTGACACTCATTGGTAGAAATAAAACAATTGATACTCAGTGTATGAATACATAACATGTACAACATAAAATTCTGTTGCAGTGTGGCTGGTACTGGGGACCTTTGAGCTACGAAGAAGCGGAGAGCAAGCTGATTGACAAACGCGATGGTTCTTTCCTTGTGCGTGATTCATCTAACGAGAACTACATCTTGTCACTGTCATTCAAATCTATGGGGCAGGTTCATCACACGCGCATTGAACATCATAAAGGTAAATAAGAATATAGGTTTCTGGATTCGACATTAGAAAAGTAGTTACAGACTCAGAATCAAAAACTTACTTAGAGAATATTTCGACAGGGTCGCCCTGCTCACTGTGAGCTGAAGAAGACAGGGTGACCCAGTCGAAATATTCTCCAAGTAAGTTTTTGATTCTGAGTCTGTAACTACTTTTCTAATATCATAAAGGTAGGTTACCGGTGCCAACAGGAATTAGTGGTAGTGGAAAATTGTTATGTAAAATTTCAGTATAGTTTGATTATTGGTATTTTTGAGCAGGGTGATTCAGTTATGACACCCAAAGTTAGTTTCTGAGAACTAAAAAAAAGGTTTTATGCAACACTGGGTGCTCAGACAATGCTGACCAGTCCTGGGTGGCAGGTTGCGAATGAAGCATAATGCTGATGGCCATAGATGGGCGGCATGTAGGGAAACAGTTAATCATTTCAGTATTGTTCAGGTGTAAGCAGATAGTATTGACTGTTTTTCATCATTTCGTGACTTTTCAGCTGTATTCACTATAATAGTTACTTTTTTCCCTCTCATCATTTCCAGATTGTTCAGGATGATAGTGATTGAATTTAATCTCTTCAGGATTGTTTAGCTGTAGCCGTTTTCTTACCACTTCAGGACTGTTCTGATGATAGTGGTTGAATTTAATCTCTTCAGGTTTGTTAGCTGTAACCGTTTTTTTACCACTTCAGGACTGGTCTGCTCTGATGATAGTAGTGACTACTTTTTTCCATACTGTTTTACATCATTTCAGGACCATTCAGATGGAGTCAAGACAGCAGTATTTTTCATAATTTCAGTATTGCTCAACTGTACTTATGATTGTGTTCACTGTTTTTCATCATTTCAGGACCATTCAGATGGAGTCAAGACAGCAGTATTTTTCATGATTTCAGTATTGCTCAACTGTACTTATGATTGTGTTCACTGTTTTTCATCATTTCAGGACCATTCAGATGGAGTCAAGACAGCAGTATTTTTCATGATTTCAGTATTGCTCAACTGTACTTAGGATTGTGTTCACTGTTTTTCATCATTTCAGGACCATTCAGATGGAGTCAAGACAGCAGTATTTTTCATGATTTCAGTATTGCTCAACTGTACTTAGGATTGTGTTCACTGTTTTTCATCATTTCAGGACCATTCAGATGGAGTCAAGACAGCAGTATTTTTCATGATTTCAGTATTGCTCAACTGTACTTATGATTGTGTTCACTGTTTTTCATCATTTCAGGACCATTCAGATGGAGTCAAGACAGCAGTATTTTTCATGATTTCAGTATTGCTCAACTGTACTTATGATTGTGTTCACTGTTTTTCATCATTTCAGGACCATTCAGATGGAGTCAAGACAGCAGTATTTTTCATAATTTCAGTATTGCTCAACTGTACTTATGATTGTGTTCACTGTTTTTCATCATTTCAGGACCATTCAGATGGAGTCAAGACAGCAGTATTTTTCATAATTTCAGTATTGCTCAACTGTACTTATGATTGTGTTCACTGTTTTTCATCATTTCAGGACCATTCAGATGGAGTCAAGACAGCAGTATTTTTCATAATTTCAGTATTGCTCAACTGTACTTATGACTGTGTTCACTGTTTTTCATCACTTCAGGACCATTCAGATGGAGTCAAGACAGCAGTATTTTTCATAATTTCAGTATTGCTCAACTGTACTTATGATTGTGTTCACTGTTTTTCATCATTTCAGGACCATTCAGATGGAGTCAAGACAGCAGTATTTTTCATAATTTCAGTATTGCTCAACTGTACTTATGATTGTGTTCACTGTTTTACATCATTTCAGGACCATTCAGATGGAGTCAAGACAGCAGTATTTTTCATAATTTCAGTATTGCTCAACTGTACTTATGATTGTGTTCACTGTTTTTCATCATTTCAGGACCATTCAGATGGAGTCAAGACAGCAGTATTTTTCATAATTTCAGTATTGCTCAACTGTACTTATGATTGTGTTCACTGTTTTTCATCATTTCAGGACCATTCAGATGGAGTCAAGACAGCAGTATTTTTCATCATTTCAGTATTGCTCAACTGTACTTATGATTGTGTTCACTGTTTTTCATCATTTCAGGACCATTCAGATGGAGTCAAGACAGCAGTATTTTTCATAATTTCAGTATTGCTCAACTGTACTTAGGTTTGTGTTCACTGTTTTTCATCATTTCAGTATTGCTCAACTGTACTTAGGATTGTGTTCACTGTTTTTCATCACTTCAGGACTTTTGATTTATGCTCAGAATAATACAGACTGTTTTTCCGCACTGAATGCTTTTCCCATCGTTTCAGCAATGTTCGGCTGTACTGGGATGGAATTTTTTTGTTTCCCCCCCCCCCCCCCCCCAAATAATTTCAGGATTGTCCAGCTGTGTTGAGGATAATATTGTTTTTCATAGTTTCAGGACTCTTTAGCTGTGCTGTGGATAATTTATTTAATTTTTTTTTTTCCAATCATTTTAGGACTGTTCAGCTTCTGGTCACAACCCGACTCCCATGGCAAGGCACAGATCTGCCAGTTCATTGAGCAGACGGTGGAAAACTCTAAGAACGGCCGCTTCCTCTACTTCCTTCGTCCTGCTGGTCCGGGGTCTCCCCCGCTACCCATCCAGCTCCTGTATCCTGTCTCGCGTTTCTTCCGCATCCCGTCTCTCCAGCACATGTGTCGTTTCCTGGTCCTTCGCCGCGTCAGGAGGGACCACATTGATTTCCTGCCCGTTCCGCAGAAGGTGAAAGGCTATCTGTTGGAAAAACAGTATTATGTGGAAACTTTGGAAGAAGATTGACTGGATATGTGGCTGATGTCATGTGGTAGTGGGCGTGGTGGACAGGATGTGTTGAGAGATAACGTGTGAAACTGTTTGGGTACAGAATATTTATTATGGGGAAACACTCCTTTTTTTTTTTTTTTTTTTGTGAAGAAAACTTTTGAACTATTTATTAGTAAATAGATCTCGTGAGATTTTCAGAGTTTTGATTATAAAAAATGGTTGAGTATGAACAACTTTCATGGGACTGATGTTTTTTTTTGTGTGTGGTTAATGTTTAGTACACAAGTGTTGAATTTTTTTTTTTTTTTAATTTTGTTATTTCTAGAGACTCTTCTGATTTCCTTGTTTGTTGGGTGAAGTTTCTCTGTTGACAGTTGACTTAAAACAATTTCAATAGATAGGAGTTTTAGTATGCATGTTTTTATTGTAATGAATGTGTGTATGTTCTTTTTTTTATTGTTTCATTTAATAGTGGGGAAGGAAACAACCATTTCCTAACATGAAACTTCACTGATTCAGGTGAAGTTATGCTGGGGACCTTATAAGTGCTATAAGTTTGATTTTCTACTCGTTATTGCTTGCATTTTATTAAAGCATTGGAATCTTGGCTGTCTCTTCAATAGGAGACAAGAAATAACATGGAAAATTCATGTTTTATTTGGTTCATGAAATATCACAAAAAAAGAGTGATGTTTAAAGTTGTAAGTTATATTTGAAATACACTATACAGTCAATATTCGTGATTGTTGTGGCGCAGGCATTAATGATCTTATCATGATATAATTGTTATTGGACCTTACTTCTAGTGACACCTATAGCTTCTGCTAGGTTTGGAAAATCAAATGCATAATCAGCTTAAAGACATTACAGTGACATTTTCTATATTATGGCAGAAGATTTGTTTTTATGAATGTGTGAAAATTTACTTTAATGGTGATGTAGATGGACCTCTGACAATTATACACTTTCAGCGTTTTTTTTGTTTCTTCCTAAGACAAAACTGACTTGCCATTCCTTTTGTACTGTGTACATAATGTGGGTTTTGATTATTTTGTAACAAAACAATGATGGTTTTTAATGTTTTGTGACAAAACAATGATGCTTTTGATGATTTTGTAACAAAACAATTATGCTTACAAAAAAACTTTTGCGCTGTTGTTCTATAGATAGTCCGTTAATCAGAATATTTGTATTTATGGTGGGTTTCTGTTCGTTTGTGAAGGTTAGTCATCAGTGAAATCGGTGTTTGTTGCAGAATGATTTACTATTTATTGTGGAGGTGAGATTTGATTGTAGCTGTGTATGGTGACAAAGCTTAAAAAATGTCAGTTTAAGAGCCTGTTGTTTGGAACTGTACCCATGACTTTGTATTGTACTAAACAGGTCCATATAGCTTCAGGATGTTTTTGTCAGGTTGTTATTGTACACGTACATTTGGACAGATTCTGAGGGCATAACAGATGCATTTTTTTCATTGCTTGAATTACAAAAGTAAGTAAGTAACCAGGAAGAAATGTAAAAAGAAATCTGTCAGTGAATCTATCTATCTGTCAGTCTGTCTATCTGTCTGTCTTGTGTGTGGGTGTGGGTGTGCATGTAAAATAAATAACTAAGGAGAAATGTAAAAAGAAATGTGGCTTGATTACTTTGATCAATTAAATGACTATTGACTAATATGATGACCAACAGGAAATGTTCTTCAGCACTGTCTAACATACAATTCTCACTTCTATCAGCTTCATCTTGGAGTCTTAACAGCTAGCTGAAATTGAGGATTCCCACTCTGTGTTCACCTGAAAATTGAGGAACTGAGAACATATATCTTTGTCCATGGAAAATCAGTAAGACACTTTGGAAGTTTTGCAGGACAGAAAGTCATGAGGCTTAGGAATTTTTTTGTTTTTAACAACCAGGTACTTTCATTTGAAAAAAAAAAGATCATAGCTATTTGCAAGTTTGAGCTGAAAAGAATCAAAACACTATTTGAAACTTAACCTGATTTTTACTGGTTGGTATGTAGTCAACTTTTATGGCATATGCACCATTGTAACTTGAACTAAGTTAATGGTATCAGTTGATATGAAGTAGACTTTTGTGCCATGCGCACCATTGTAATCTTTAGCTAATTTTACCGATGGATATGGAGTGGACTTTCTTGGCAGCTGTGTAGAGTTGACGACAGTTATCTTTGTCCTGGTGTTTTAAGTTTTTGTGAACTTCCACCTGTCCAGAGCAAGGGAAAACTAGTCACTTAATGCCTCGGCAATGTCAGTTTTTACACTGTTTTTAAGTAGACCGTGAGACTTAGTTCTCTTCAGGAAGTTGCATACAACACCAGAGTAAACACTGAATAAGCAGTAAACTGCATATATGCTGGCTTACATTCACTACAGCGGTTTAAGTGAAGAAAAGCAGATAACTATATGCAACTTGGTCATGTATATTGACTGCTTTGTCTGACTGAGTGAAAAATCATTTGGATGAGATGCAGATTTGATTCAAAATATTTTGGTCATTTTTCCAGGATCAATCGGAGCAGCATGTGATGTCTGATGCTCAGATGAATCCTTCGACTCTGGAAAGAAATAGTTGATTTTGAATTGTTGTAAAGGAAAATACTTTAAAATAAATAAAAACAGCAACATGCATAGAATGCTGTTTGATAGAAGAAAAGAGTCATCTGAAAAAACAAGAGTGACAGAAATAAACTGACATCATAGAGGATGCATTGTAATTGAAAATGACTTATGTCTCTAAACTACACTTACAGGTCTAACGTCAAGAGACCAAAGAAAAAGACCAGAGTGGTTATCTGTCTGTGGGAAAGAGAAGGTTGCTGACAGAGATAAGCACAGTCCTCAATTCGTAAAGTGACAGTATTACTGATCAAAAATGAAAAATGTTTACCAATCAAATTCCATTTCATTTTGAAGATATGAAGATGTTTCTAATTCATGGCAATTGATGTTTAACCAAATTGTTGAAATTGTTCGTTTAATTAACTTTTTAGCTAGTGTGATTTTTTGTTCTTCATTTTTATGTCTAGTTTCTTTTTCCCAATAAATATAGCGGTGAATTCCCCCACCCCCTGCTCTCCCTAACCCTGCTCTCCATTTAATGTCAGTCAAGAAATAGTGATGCATAGAAATGATACATTGAGATTACAGTAGTATAATCAACCAGGATACAAAGAACTTTCAGCTTTATAGGTTTTCTTTGTTAAAGAAAATTTAGAGTCCTCCTAAAAGGATGACTTAAACAATATTTTACTGCACATATCGGTTAACTTGCATATCAGTTTTATGTTTTACAGGTGTTTGAAACTATAGGAAATGTTGGTAGCATTTTTTGTCATAATGTTACTGCGAAAATGTATGAAATAATGATTATTTTGATAAAGTTTTTGAACATTTTCCCATTCCTTCTCTCTCTCTCTCTCTCTCTTTTGCTACACACCCACACACTCTCTCATTCTCTGTCTATTAAGATATTAAAATGGCATTTTCTTACATAATTAAAATATCAGCATTCATTGGCATGACGATACATTCACATGCACTATCAATGTCATTTTTGTACAAGAGTTGCCAAGTGCTGTACTTTTGGCGCAACATACAACGATTGCACCAAGGGGAAAAAAAGAAAGAAAGAAAGAAGAATTCTAAAAGAGCTTCACAGACTTAGCAGTGACTTAAACAGAACCAAGACAACATAGATCTTTAGATTGTAGACTTCCTTCATTTAAAAAAAATGGCCAAGTTCAGTGAGGAGAGGATGAAAAACAAGACAATGTAGATCTTAAGGTTGTAGACTTCCTTCGTTTAAAAAAAAAAAAAGGCCAAGTTCAGTGAGGAGAGGATGAAAAACAAGACAATGTAGATCTTAAGATTGTAGACTTCCTTCGTTTAAAAAAAAAAAAATGGCCAAGTTCAGTGAGTAGAGGATGAAAAACAAGACAACATAGATCTTTAGATTGTAGATTCCTTTGTTTTAAAAAAAAAAAATGGCCAGTTCGGTGAGGAGAGGATGAAAAACAAGACAATGTAGATCTTTAGATTGTAGACTTCTTTCGTTAAAAGAAAAAAAAATGGCCAAGTTCAGTGAGGAGAGGATGAAAAAGCAACAACAATGACAAAAAATCGCTAAAGATGTTGGTAATTTTGCTGCTGTATCGATGGATTTCATAGTTGGCCATTTTATTTTAAATGGTCAAATTAAATCCATGCAATACCTTGTGAGATTTTGGTCTGTCCGAATTCGCCCATCTTGTCAAGTGCTAAGTGACTCTTGTGATATTGCATATGAGTGCTACACATGAATTTGGAACATTACATTTGAAATGTCAAAAAAGCTACCACACTGTGCTTTTGAGGCCTGGGCAGCTCTGTCTGTGAACACTTTTTTCCCAACAAAATAAAAAGTATATTTAATAAAACAAACAAAATGAAATGATAGTCATTAACGCTGTCTTTGTCTATTAGTAGTGAATTTTTTGTTATCTTGAAAAGAACCACTGATGAGTGAATAGCATTTTACTTAATTTCTCCATACAAAACATGTCCTTGGTTTTTATTCAAAATGTCGTGTAGGTTCTTACATTATTTGACCAGTACACTCTCTTCATTGTTACAAGTTTTGCCAAAAAAATTATCATGCAAAAATTTTTTTTTTCCAGATATGGGTACTGTTCAGTTTACAGTTCGCTGAGTTATACTCTGGTTATTGAAAAAGCCTTCTTCTATTAAAAAAAATGGGGGCGAGTGGGGAGAGGTGGAGTGGTTGTTATTTTTTTAATCAATGACCCACCCATTTCTGGACAGTCTGTATTTAAAAAGTGCATTTGAAAGAACCCCTTTTTATGCAGTATACCTAGGCCAAATTTGTCATTTCTGTGCACTCTCTGTTATTATGATTTTCATGCCAGTTCATGGCTTAACTCATGTTTTTTTTTTTTTACTTTTACAAGAATATGGTAATTGTGGCTGTGATTTGTCCAGTGAAATATAATCTGCTGAGCATTTTGCCTAAAAGATTATGTATTTGTAGACAGTTAATTTTGTGTCGTCATCTGCATCATGGAGTCTCTAGAGTTTGTAAAGTCTTCTTGTATTTAATGTATTATTTCAGTTTGTAAAGTCTTCTTGCATTTAATGTATTATTTCATGTTGTACGCCTGTGGATGGAATATGTTGTAATGATGTGCATAATACGATTCATTTCTTTTATGATGAAAAAAAAAGCTGGTGGTCAAACATCCATTTATGTATTTAATCTATGAATAATGAATGGTGGAAATGCAGAATGGAAATTGTTCTTCATATGCTTACAAGAAGTCACATCTGCTGTACCTCTACCATATTTTGGACGATATGGGGAACAAGTTTGCTGATGAAAGGGAGGTAACTTCATAATGGGTGGCCCGAGTGTGGAGATATCTTTCAGTTAGTACCCACGATAGCTAAATCAGTTTACCTTTTTAAGTCAGGAAAATGTATGTAAGAAATCTGTTTTGTAAAATGGGATAAGAACCAGGTGAAAACAAGATCACAAACTATTTGAAAAAGCTTCAGTATTCATGTATGTCTGCGAGCTAAATTGAAGCAGTATTTTTTTTTTTCAACAAAAGCAAGAAGAAAGAAATGTATGAGATTGGATCAAAAGGTTTTGTCAAGTGGTGGGCACATAAATTTTGTTTGTTATCATCAGTTAAACATGGATCACCATCCTAATGAGATTGAAGAGGGTGTTATAGTAAGTTCTGTTGGGATGGGTTTTGTGTACATGCCTCCTGCAGTGTAGGTATATACCCCCACCCCCACCCCCCTCCCCGAAGCAACCTGCACAAGGATTTGTGCTGACTGCAATCATACCATAAATTCACTTAATGGTCGGCACATGTTGTAATGTTGGTTTTCTTAAATCAAGAAGTTAAATCTGTCAACAGAAAATTTTATTTTTTAGCAATCTGCCCATTGGTTTTGATCAGGGCTATCTTTTAGTCTAATTGGGAAATTTAGAAAATCATCATCCAAAATTTTGAGCAGTTTTTTTTTCTTTTTTTGTTGTTGATGCAAGCACAGGCAGCATGTATGGTGTAAATATCATATAAATTTCCATTTTAGCAAGACATGAGGTAATGAAAGATCTTCATTTCAAAGCTCGACAAAAATTTTGATTGAATTTTGATAAAGCTTGCAGTTGAACCATACTTAATACTTTTTGTGAGAGGGAAATTCCCAATGAAATATTGAAATATAAAGAATTTCACATTTCACCTTCCAGTGTAGAAGTGTGAATGTATATGGTACGAAAAGGCAGAATGTATCCTAACATGTAATGTGAAAACTGTAAGACTTACTGGTTTACATGAGAGTTATAAACTTAATCTATCTTATATGTACATTGACTAACTTTTGACAGTGTTTCATGAGAGTTATAAATTTAATCTATGTTACATGTACATTGACTAACTTTTGACAGTGTATGTCACATAGAATAATTGTGAAAAGTTTGGGTTTTTCTCACAAATATCTTCATTGTTAGTGTGTGTGTTATTCTGTATCATGCAAAGTAAAAATAAAAAAAATAGTTTGAATATCTTTTTTATAATTACATTTTTATATTGTCTGTGATTAATTGCATAAGTTATCTGATATTATTTAAAAGATTGTTTATCTAATGCTGTGTTTTGACTGTTTTCTTTGTTGTTTTTTTCTTGTTCGTTTCTTATTTTTTCTTTTCTTTTTTTATTTAAACATTTTTTTGCATATATGCAGAGGCTGTTTCGAACAGTATTTGTTCAGCTTCTTTGTTCGAGTTAATGGCACTTGTAACTGTCAAACCTCTGAAGCAGTTACCTGTTTTTTGTGAATATTTTTCTCACATGGAATTGTGACTATATGTAATGGGAAGTGCTTTTCTGTGGAGAAGTTGTGTTCGGGTGATACTAAATATTGTAATAATTGATAACTTGCAGGCTCGACCAAAGTGAGTTTATGTAATCACCCTGTTTTGATTTTTCATGTCTGAATGTCAATGATAAACTTTAATATTGACATTTTCTCAGTAATTACAACTTCTAGCATAATTAAATTTAGCAATAATGATAAATAAGACCTTTCTAGCCACTCCTTGTATGAAGATTTCACCTGCTCAAAATGGCAGTAAATGTGCAGTTAACATTTTCACTGACATTTTCAATAATTTAGAATTGGCGTTTATTTGAAATTGTGATCACCTCTGTTTACTGCTTTTTACTTTGATAAAAGACGTATGCAAACATTATAAATTATTTCAAGTTGCATTCTATCAACATTGGAGTTGTTAGGGTGATTTCTTCCAAGCGGAGGTGCAGATACATATAAAATTACTGTTTAAAGTTAGAAGTAATATAGAGTACACCTGGTTATAGTTTGTCTGATATTGCTAAGTAAGACTATATAAGTTTATCATTTAAGGTGAATCAAGCAAGAGAATCTGCAAAAAAAAAGCAACAGCTGAAATAGTTTCTCGTTTCAATAGCAATAGACATTTAAAAAAATTATGGGAAAGCATCATACATTTTAGACTGTTACCAAAATATTAGAAAATGGGTGCTAATCACGGGAAAATCCAAAATCTATGTTTCATGTATCTTGACATAAAATGATTTGAATGTGTGCTGTCGGGACAGTTTTTGGTAATGTGTATATGGAATATGTTGACTGGTTGACAAGAATAGGTGAACAGATGTAAGAGATTGATTTGCTTGAACTTTCGATCCCAGACATAGAGAGTACAGGACTGAAACCTTGTCAGGTCCTTGATATAGGAGAGAAAACATAATGCTTATTCCATTGGTCACACCTCTTCAGCATTATTAAAAACAGCTGGTCTTTTCAACATCACACATCAGGAAGGGATGGGTAACGTTTGGTGTGTTGTAAGACGAAGAGTAGAATGAGCCTACCACCTTCTACGCTGGCGATATTGGATACCTCAGAAGACAGTGCTTTATTTTGTTCTGAATCCTCTGTATGTGTGTGTGTGGCTTGTGCATGTGTTGGAATGTAGTATGCATGTGGTGTGTGTGCATGTATGTGTGTGTTCAGGGTGCATATGGGTATGTGTGTAGAGTACACTGAGTGTTTTTCTGTGCATTTTGTGTGCGTTTGTGTGGGGGTGTAATTTACATGCACTTTCCCCACCTACCCATTGTCCTTGTGTCGTGTGTATTCATTACATGCAAGTCAAGTAAATATCACCAATCTTGTGTTTGTGTGTGTGTGTGTGTTTTCCTTAGTTCTTATTTATTTTTACGTAATGATTTTCAAAGACATTTTCAGTTGCTCATTTCACTCTCTGATCTCTTGTGTATATAACTTTGGAAAGTAATAGAAATGATTGCAGTATTGAATACCATCTGAAAGCACATTTTTGTATCACTTTGATCTTTCAGAATTTGGTATCTGTGTTCTTGGGTTGACTTTTGTTTTTCTTTTTAATATTTCAGATTATATTTTCTGGATTAAAAATCTTGAAAAAAGAAGAAAGTAAAAGGTGATGTTCACATTCTCAGTGTGAGAAGTCAGTTAAGTCATAAAGTACTTTCAGAAGTGAGTTTCTGTGTGAAACTTTAAATTTCTGCATGAAACTTTCAGAGTCAGTTTTGCTGAGACTTTCTGTGTGAAATAGTGATAGTGGTGGCAAAAGTGCTGCTTTTGACCGTTACAGTACTTTGCGATTTAATAGGCTTCACTAGTGTGCATTCATGATCAGTGTTGACATGTATGTTTAGTAATAATGTTATAGAATCAGCTGACAGATACAATGTAAAATGCATTCCAGTTACTGCTAATATTATGTGACACTCAAGTTATGTAGAAAAAGAAACAAGAACAATCAAAAGACAAAAGTAAAGATGCTGAAAGTCGTGCGTGTAAAATGGTTTTGACTCCTTGTCATGAATGTTCAAAATGAACCGTTTATCAATAGCTGTACACATTGTCCTCACTGAGACCATACAACATTGAAAATGATTCAGGTTCGTTTCTTGGATATGCTGTATACTCATTGCTTGCGTTAAGTAATGATTGTGCTTGTGAAGACATGTTTATGAAATTTTGTTGTTGAATATTTAGATTATGGCAGTGGCTTATTCCTTGGGTCTCGGCCACACCCCAGACCATGTCATTGTCGTGGAAGCTGTTGGATGTGGCTTAAGCTTAATGGAACAGTGTTAGGAAGACCGTGGCACAACTCTGCTCAAATAGAATGATCTGTTGAAAAAATCAAGACTGTTAATATACATGGACATTATTATATAGTATTATTTGCGAAAAGTAGCCTAACCTTTGGAAAAGAAAATTGTCAGCCAGATGTTAGAGACTGTTATGTATCTTGTATTGTGCTGTGTTGTATGACTATTATTTTGTGTTATGTAACTTTATGATCACAGCAGGACATAAATTGCACCTTTGGGTTGTGTTGTGTAATTGTCTTATCCCACCGACTTCGCATACCTTGCTAGGAAGAAACTCTAGGGAGAGTTTGATAGCAGAAGGTCTCCAGAGAAGAACCGCCCCCCCCCCCCCCAGACAAGTGTTTCGGCCCTGAACTTCTTACACTTTAAGAGGGCCAGGCTGCGTCTAGTCATGGTTCCCAGATACCCTTTTACTGCAAACTTTTTTCTTTTTTAAAAATTGTACCCTTAGGTTGTGTTGTGTAGTTGTGTTATCCCACCTCTGAAAGGGTTCTTTTTAGGTCAGCCAGGCAAAACAAACGGCAGATTTCTCTGTAAAAGTCTCTACAGAGAGTGCGTTTCCACAGTCCAGCAACATTCCAACACTGTATGCACTGTCATTGTCTGAAAGACAAGTGTTACTGGCACAGTATGCATTGCCGTGCACCTCCTACAAAGAGAAAATGACACAAAACAGTGCATGAAAAAGAAAAAAGCAAGAAAAAGAAAGACTAGCTGAAAGCCTGTGTCCTGAATACAGACATATGCACTGCAAGCTGAAGACAATTGATATTGACAGAATCATGTTTAAGGAGAGGAAAGAAAAGAAAAAAGAAAATTGTATACATAGTGGAGGTGTTCAGGAACTGACATAGAACTTCTTCTGGGTTATTATTGGCTGCTGAACTTGAAATGTCTGCCTTTTGTTTGTGGCTGATTGTATAATTGTGATTGATGCATTGTCTTTCTCTTCCTCCTTCCTCTTGAAATTAATTGTGATTGATGCATTGTCTTTCTCTTCCTTCCTTCTCTTGAAATTGAGGGCTGCAGCTTAAGAATGACATACTTTTTAATCTGGAAAATATGGTGATGTGCTTTTGTGGAAATCTTGACTTTTGAAGTGAACAGCTCATGGATTTTCTTTCTGTACCTATGTATTTGCTTGTGTAAACAATGAGAAGGGAAGTATCATATGTCGCTGTGTTGTCGTTAAAATCTATATATGTCTAAGAACTGTGTTGTAATGAGTAACTCTTTTAACAACGATGACATTATATTTTTGCATGAATAGTTGGTCAATGTACATTTGGAGAACTACATGCTCCCTGTGCCAGAAATGCTTTGTCTTCATATCTGTCTACTGCACCTACGAATTGTCTGCCCCTACTGTCAGTGGTATTTTGCTACATGATGGTCTGCATTCTTGCACACAGTGCTTCAGTCCCATTTATTTATTTCTTCCTTTGGCAAATCGAGTATTTGTGGCAAGTGGAATGCTTGTGTATTACAACAAAGATTTTGTCAGAGCTGTGTAAATATTTCTTATACAATGTTGCAGCTACATTGTTTAATTTATTTTATTCTTTGTGTTAACAGCTGATCGCCGCAGGCAACGGAGGCCATGTTACAGGTTGTTTTTTTTTAATGTATCAGATATCTTTGTGGATTTGGAACTATTTGAAAATGCTTGCTTTTGTGTATGTGTCACCATGTTAGGGGCTGTAGAGCAGCAATTATTATAATGCGAGTCTTAATTTTCAGTCACTACTGCCATTCATCACACACTGCAGTGTATGCAGATGCGTACACATGCTTACACACACACACACACAGAGTTACATACTCACATGTCAGGTATATTTACGTATCTGTGTCAAATTATTAATGAGTCGTTTCATCTTGCTGCTCAGTTTATCCTTCAGTTCTGTCCATTGCTCATGAAATGTACTTTCAACTCATTGAACAGTTCCTTATTTTTGTTCCCATTTTCTGATGGGGGCAATTGATTCTCTGGAATCGGAGACTGAGATCATTGATAACAGTGAACCGTTGAGTTTATCAGCTGTGAGCCATATATATATTCCAAATGAAGTACGGGGACAACCAAGCAAATTTTCTTCTCTCTGTGAAAGGAGTGTTCATCAAAAGGAAGGGTTATAGAGGCTTTTCATCAGGATTTTTCTGTTGAAGCTGCCATCTTATGAATTTTATTATGTCAGTTCTGTTCTTGTGCATTTCTGTTACTTTGGTGTTCTTTAATTTGTCAAATCCCAAGACATGCTGCAATTTTGAAACACAGTCAGAATGTTGAGATGTGAGAGAAGTGCGCAAACAGTGTGTGAAGATGCTTATGTTCCATCTCAATGTTCCATCCTCCATCACACACACACGCACACAGAGTAAATTTCTACATTTTTTGTGAGAGGCAAGGATTTTGAAAAAAAAATAATAATAATTTTGGGAGTAATTATGCTGTTTGTAACATTTAATGTGCAAACAGACAAAATCCTGCTCACCCTCTGTTGAGCATTACACCGTGCTATTAGTGATCAGTATACTTGTGCATAACTTGCACTAATGGTTAATTTCACTCTGATAGTTTTTTTTATATATCGCAAGTATTACACAAAAAAATGTTTAAACATGGCATTACTGTACAGCTCATTCAGCTCACAGAGATGAGATGACATCCAACTATTTTGAGTTGACTGTAAAAAGTTAAAATCGGTCACAAAGCAGTAGCTGAACAGAGCAAATTCTAGATTCATTCCCAACCTGTGTTCTTCAGCAGAAATTTTGCTCAGTATTGTTCGGCTGGCGACACTTGTTCAGAAAAATTTGGAAAACTTGATTTCCTGCTTCTTTTGACTGCCATAAATCTCTTGTCGTGTTCAGTTTAGATCATAATGGCACATTCGGTTGGTCTATGTATGCTTTGCTTCTCCATCTCTGTCTCTCTGTATCTGTGTCTGTCTCACTGTTTTTCTGTTTCTGTCTCTCTTTCTCTGCATTTTGCTGTCTTTTTCCCAGTCTATCCTGGTGCTGACTGTAAGCCATCGTCCGATGCATGACTTACACTGTATATGCTGAAAGTCACAGGGCAATGCGTCTCATGTTAGTGATACAACTTACATGGAATCTTGTGCCAGACTTTGCGTGAGATTTATTAAATGTGAAGTGTGAAGTATTAAAATGCTTGTGTTCTGTTTTTTTTGTTTTTTTTCTGAGTGTGAAGTTGAAATGGAGTGTGCATAGAGAGCGTACAGGAAACTTTCCTCAGAAAAAGGATGCCCCAAACTTTTCCATATACCTCCAGCAGACACATACACATAGTAACTTCAGAAGAAGTGTACCAACACAAATTAATATTTATTCAAGAGTAGCATAGCCTCATGATTTTTACCATTATCACATAGACAAACAAATATAGGTATGATGTGAAAAGAAATGTAAGGGGCAGACAGATGTAGCAGTGAGAGTGAACAGTCAGACAGCTCTTTCAGACAGTCGGAGGATGTTACTTTCCTTGGTTGCATGGGGAATAAGATAATGGTTGAATGCAATCAGAAAAAAATGGTATCTCACCTTTTGCCGGTAACCTGTTTTTGACTCCAAAACAAAGCCAACCCTGTGGGCCTGTGCTAACTTGAAGAAAACAAAAAAATAACAATTCAAAAACTTAAACGCACATTCAGCATTCTGAATGCTCTATTCCAAGTCTTCTTGATGCAGTGGGCATTTTTTGTAATGAGTTGTCTTCTACGTTGTCTGGAATGAGTTTGCGACAACATTCATCTCGTTTGTATCAAAGATACAACGCATTTCAAATTAAAAAAAGTTCAATTATAAATTCAATTATTTCAATTTCTCTCTCTCTCTCTCTCTTCTTCATAAGCATTGAATATATAAATATATATACATATATATATATACACATACATACATATATATATATACATATATATATGTGTGTGTGTGTGTGAATTCTTTGAACTTCCCTGTCAGAATTCACTTGTTTTAATAACTCGTCAACAAGAAGGAGCCTTCCATAAACAAGACATTCAGAAACAAAAAACAAAAACAAACAAATTCAACAATCACTGAAACCAGATTCATTTACAAAAGAAAGAAAAAAGCTTCCCCATAGAGATACTCAGATTCCTCATAAATAAAAAATAAATTATCATTCACTTTTCAGTTCCATGACTAATATCACCCAAAAAAAAGACTCAATCAAGCTCTCAGTTGATTTCCTGCATAATGGTACTGATAAGCAAGTTTACGCTTCATAAAACAAAACATGTTCTCTCACTTACTATACATTCATACATTTGTTGATTTGTTGCTGCTCATTCCTTCTGTTACGTGAAAAAAGGAAAGGACATCATTCTGTTCCTTTTTCCTTTGTCAGAAATGAACCAATTAAAGGTTTACCATGACTGACAATATGATCTTGAAAATTATTACCAGCTGCTCAGATTTTCAAAGTAATTAAATCCACTCTTCTACTGGCCAATATTATCTCCATCTATATGTGAAAAAAAAAACCGACAATAAAGCTAAAGGCCATTTTAAATGGAAAAAAAGCATTTGTTCGCTAATCTAGATTGTGTCCTAATGACAAACCATTGTTTCTCTCTAAACTGAAGCCTGCAAACCATGACCTAATTCTAAGTTATGATGAACTGAAAACTAATTCTTAGTTGTTTTCACCAATCTTTACTCAAGGGAGGAAACACAACTTGCAAAATACTGCTCGCTGGCAGTTGATGATATATCATTAGGCATACTGAAATTGGAAATATTGTAAAATGACTGTGAAACTGATTTTAGCAATCTCCTTGTCAGAAATCAAATTTATTCATTTCCAAAGTACTATGATCTTGAGTATTTCTGCTGTACTGAATGAAAAATTTCATTGAATAGTAAAAACAACCAACAATGTGTAAATTGCAAACTTCTGGTTTATTCAAAACTTTTTTCAAGCTAAAATGCAGATCTGCCAATTGCAGTGAACAGCCTTTTTAAATATAAAACCAGACAATCATCTCACACTTTCTTTCCACCCAGTGACTGTTCACTCACCCTTTCCCCACAACACTTCAAACTCTCTCCTAAAACCTGTGTACAATGGAAATCTCTGCAGAATTAAAAATATTCTTGATTTTGTCAATCAGCTCAATGGTGGGAGGAAGAGCAGCAAAACCGAAGGATATTTTCATTCCTTTGGGAATGAGTTTGTTTTTTTACATAGTCGCACAGAAATTCTTGGTGTGAGAGAAATCGTTGCAATTTAGTCGTTGGCCACAGGCCTTGGCTGATCTCCTTTTTGGGATGTCTTGCCAGACCTAGTTTTGCTGGATGCAAGGTGATAAGTAGCAGTGGTCATTTTGACTTAACTCTTTCATCCCTGCCAACCACTAGAGCGGTTTGATAAATCTTCTCCTTTCATTCCTGTAAACCGCCTCAGCGGTTCAGAGAAACATACTCCTTTCCGTCCGGAAACCCGCTGCAGCGGTTCATGCCTTGAAATCTGCACCCACCTGTCACACGGTTGGCGCGTCATAGCGGCCTTCGCCTTGTAACAGGACTCGCGGGATGTTTAGATAAGTCATGCCTGCTTACTTCCTCAGCGTGGGAAAGTGTCTGGAACCGAAATTTTATCTTGACTTGACCATGAGAGCACACTGTTAGTGCCTACTGAGAAGACGGAGGGTGAAGAAAACGCAGACAGCGATCAGTTTTCTGACGACGAAATTTAAAACAATTTAGCCAATGACTTCGATCTGTTTGATCTAACAGAAGACGAGAGAGCAGAACTTGCCAATGCTATCAACAAATATGACAGTGACACGGCGATGAATTGGATGATGAAAATCTTCCACTTAACTACAATCGGCCACAATTTGACTGGACAGGTGGGGATTTCACTGAACCAAGCACATCTCAGAAAAACTTCGAACGGCATCCCGGTCCTGTGCACGATACGTCAATGAAGGCAGTGGATTATTTTCAACTGTTCTATTCTGATACAGTCCTTTCAAAGCTAGTCAGTTTTGCAAACGGCAATGCCAACACTAAACGGCAGACTGATCCAGGAAAAAACAGTGGCAGGTATGGGAAAAGATCACACCTGTGTGGTATGTGTCGCGCGACACAAACAATATGAATCAACACACACCCTGGTGTGAAATATAGTGAACATCCACTATCATGCATTTGTATGTTACAGATGACCCAGCAATTTCAGGAAGAAAACGCACAATCTAAAAGAAAAACTTGTTCGACCTTGTGACCCTGAACAAAAGACAATATCAAAATGATGACTGTTTGTTTCATAACGCATAATATCCTACCTTCCATTGAATATCCTTAACCTCAAAGCTTATGTACAGACTACCATCATCATGATGAAAATTCATGGTATTGTGAATGTATATCAAACTTACTATTTATATATATATATATTTCTATTTCAGGTTTTTCTTTAAAGAAGGGATTTGATGTGGTCCAAGTCAAAGCAACCAGTTGTTTTCACACAAAATGACACTGTCCATCCTTTGGTGAAAATTCCATCAAACAAGGTCCAGGAGTGTGTCAAAAATAAAACTCCAGGAAAAGACACTCAGAAAGACATTTGAATGATAACAGTTCCAACCTGTTATGACCTTTTTACAGCTCCTCAAGCTTGTAGGAAGGATGTAGAATTGTTGTAAAAAAAAGTTACAATATGAAAAACTTAATGAATGTTAGTGATTAATCACACAGATCAGCGCATATTCCATTGCTCAAGTATGTACACTGTTTGACATACAGTAATTCACAGAAAAAAGTTCTCCAAACATCAGAACTTGATATATGAAGATAGTCACTCCACAACATCACCTGATATTCTTAACTCATAAGCAGACAATCACTCCACACCATGATGCAACATGAACACAATATAACAAATCTCTGAAATAAACCTTTCCTCCCTCTATAACATCTTCACTTCGCACATTCAACAGCTTTTATCAATCTCATGCAACTGAAAGCCACACTGGAAACAACTCTTGTTCAAGAACGTGCGGGCTTCACAAACATACCCTCCCTGTCCCCTCTTTCCTCTATTCTCTCGGAGAGAAGTCACCCATTTCACAGAATGATCTGATTTTTGTAGCAGCCACTGAGGTCTTTATGGGGCAAGACAATGGAATTCAGCACAATCACCTCCGAAGGCACCTGAACACTGGAACCTGAAAAAAAGAAACTTCTTTTTCACCCTCTGGCAGACCTTAACACAGTTCCACTCTACAACAGATCTCTGACAACAAAAAGAGTACATAAAGCATCAAAGACAAAAACTATTGTGTGATCGTGTCTCAGGGATGTCATGGTAGATGCTTGAGCAATCTACAGCTCTTTTGGTCATACAAAACAAGGTGGTGTTATATCTCCTCCAGACATTCATAATGTCTATGTAGGCCTTCAGCTTGACTCTAAATGTCCACCCTTCACTGCACCCTGTAGAAAAGTCTTGGACAGGAAATTTTAGTTGGATACATGCCTGTACCAAGCAATCCTATAGAATCTGATAACTGTGAACAGTGGTTTCTGTGTGCCAGGACCAGTCTGTGTTTTGAAAAGCTGCATTACATAGTCATTCATTTAATGTTGTCTATACATGACATGGAGATGGCATAGAAAGCACTTACTCTCAACTTCCTGATTTTTTTGCTCAAAATTTGTCACTATTCAGCTCTTGAATCTATATATGAGACACACCACATGTAATTCATAGTTGATCTTCTCTGGAAACTATGATGCCTAGTTTCATCATTACAGACCCAGACAGGCCAAGCTTAGCTATGCCTCATTTTGTCAACCTGCTATCCTTGCTCAGAATGAAGTGAAGATCCATGAGGTCTTCAATTCCCAATGTCAGTTTGTTTAGGGCGACCAAACAGCTTACTGCTATCCAACTGTCGACTTTAATTTTCCTCCACACTGACTTTGATTTTTTACTTTCTTAATGCTTCTTCCAGTTGGTGTTGCATTCATGAAATTCTGCTTCACTGCCTTCAGTTGATTTCACTGGCAAAATGTACATGACAAGGAGGCAATATGTTTATTGATATGGAAATGCTAGGTACGAAAGCATTTCCTGCATTATAGTTTCCAAACAACCTTACTAACAGAAGTGAGAAAAAGCCTCGATACATTCCAACAGCTGTTTGAGAAGAATCTCGAAGACTAATGTGTAAGAGAACTGTACTGTCAGCATTTGTTTTTTGAGTTAAGCAATGTCATGGGCAAGGCTGTCGTTAAACTCTCAATTTCTCTGGACAAATCATGATGGTAAATAAAGTGATTTAGCACAGAAAATAAAAACGAGCATCATCCTTCATAAAATCATCAATGCCACATTATTCAACCTATGCTGAGTCTGTGTCATTCTTAGAACCATTCTGATCCCAAGCCTGACATTTCTATTTTATTAAATTCTATTCCTCTGAAGACAGAGCACAGTTGCATTTTAGTCAACCTTGGGGTGGCCTGTACACAAGGCATGAAGATTAGTTTTACACACCGATGACAGTGATGGAGGGGTTGAGACGTCCATCCTCCGTGAACATGGAGGGGATCTCCAGCTTGGCAAAAGGCTTATTGGGGTTGGGATCATTTGGGGTCCCCTCTACCCTCGTCCAGAACCCTACGGTGCTGTGCCATCCTATTATGGAGTGAAGGATGCAGCAGTGATCCTGAAACACACAGCATTTCATGTGCGAGAATCACTTTGATCATGCCTGATCAGAACACACTGTTCGATGCTAGAATTGCAAAATATATAAAGAAATAAATTTTTATTGAAAAAAAAAAAATTAAACACAAGAGTGGAAAAGACACAAATCAATTCTTTAAAATTATTCTATTTTTCTTATAAATCATTTTATCTCCCACAATTTTTGCATTCAGTTTTATTTACCCATGATTGTCTGTGCAAATGGAAGTGTGTTCATGATTGCTCAAATACATACGCTAGCGCACGTGCAAGTAAACAATCCAACAGATACCAACAAGTGCACCTGGACACATTCTCATTGCCATGCACATGCGTGCCACACACACACACACAACACACACACACACACACAACACATACAGATTTCATACTCATATATATACAACCCATTTTCATCGCAATTCTCTCACCTGCAATGTAGCTCCTTCAAGCACAATGGATTCCCGGACCCGAACCCCTTCTCCTACCACCACATTTCTTCCAATGGTCACATTGGGTCCCAGCTGAAAGTTTGCAAGAAAGTTCTGATGAATAGCAACCAGAACCCAGACAGGAATGGACATACAAATTCAAATAATCATGCTCCAAAGAAATGTCATTAGTACTGTCCATTAGCACAAGTTCACATATTTCAGCATCTCCACACTTTTATATCTTTGGTCACACAAAAGTTTTTTTAACCAGCCTGCATACAGGTGTCATAGGTAACATATTATCAATTTTAAAAGCAACATTACACTACATGAACAATTTTCACTGGTTTTTGAAGCAATGGATGGAACTCCTTATGTTTCATTGATGAGGCATGTCCACAAGGCAAGGGAGATAACCAGCAAAATGTTATGAACTTTGGATGAATAGTCTTAGTTGCAGTCTTTGCTATTTTCTTCAGGAAGCAAAATCCTGTTCCCAGACAAGCAAATAAGAAACATGTACTGTATCAAAATCACATAGACACAAAAGAATCCCAAACTGTGATGAACATTCAAGCACAGGAGAACAAAAGAATTTTACTGCTGAACATACTGAAAACTCTGAAATGGAAGTGTTATTTCAAATGCATACATGCATCACATTTTGTGAATGAATTTGCATTAAACTTAAGCTATGAAGGATCAAATAAAAATGACTAATATGAAGTTGATACATGTGTGAGCATGTATGACTGTGGCTGGGCAGTGGTGT
The DNA here is from genome assembly GCA_033310375.1 of Conus canariensis. NCBI lineage: Eukaryota > Metazoa > Mollusca > Gastropoda > Neogastropoda > Conidae > Conus > Conus canariensis. The sequence continues at coordinate 44,094,176 of CM065714.1, forward strand.
TTTTGAGTAGGAAAGGATGTTGATAGCATAGAAGTGGGAGAAACAGCGAGTGAGAAAATAGAGGACTGTTTTCCCATCCAAATCAATTATGATATCTTATGTGTGTATTGAGAAATAATGCATCCTTGGTTCCTGTATTTGTTTATTTATCAACATATGACTTTACACCACAAATCAAATTAAAACTCAAGTTTTATATAAAGATGTGCATGGATGTGCACAAATCAGGTCAGGGTAAAACATATCCATATCCTCAAATCCTGGACTGAAGTGTGCAGAAACACCCTTTCTTTGATAATCCATCCCTGGAACCCCAGTGTACGGACACTCCTAGTGTCTGTTCCCCCAAGGCCTTTTGGTCATGTACTGTCTTAGTTAAAACTACCCGGTTCTGTAGATTGTATCTACTTCCTTTCAACTGAGGTAAGCTGGGATACTTGTTCTGAAAGGCCATTAAAAGGCAGAGCTGTGCTGATACAGGGTTATCCCCGAAGATCGCTATGGCAGCCAGATCTGTCCTCCTGATAACATGCAAGTACACACTATTTGATGACCTATGAGGTTTTTTTTGTTTTGTTTTTAAATGTGTACCACCTAACTTTTGGACATTTTGCCCAGGAAAGGAATGACCACAGAAAAATGACCAAAAAAACTAACAAAGAAAGAAGGAACAAGATCACCAGGAACAGAGATCAAACCATCACAAAGCTGAAATTTCTTGTTTTGATAACTTAAATGTATTTTGAGAGGAGGATAAAAAAAGATGCAGAGACTTTCTGTGTAGGTATACAATACATAGAACCACAAAATATCGATCTTCCAATAACACTTACCACTGCGGTAGGATGAACTTGTGCTGTGGGATGAATGAACACATCCCCTGTCACCTTGGGTTTGCCCTCTCTGTTCACTGCCAGTCGCTCTGGATGTGTACGTTTGTAGATGGCTAAGTAATGTCGGTTGGCATAGATGGCAGCTCTGTCACGTAGCAAAGTTACAATAAAAAATAAAATATAACAAAACTAGTTAATTTTTCATTTTTGTGCCTTCTGACCAATTTGTGACAGAAAATTTTAAGAAAATCTGCTTGAGTTGAAAGAATGAGGTCAGTGATCTATAAACCAAATGAAAAACAAATCATTATTTTTGTTTATAAAATTCACCTTGCATACCAAGCAATAAAGCTAATCAAAATAGGTTGTTGTTTTTAATCCCAAAGTATTGCACACTTATACATAAAAAAAACAAACATGCAGAACATTAATTTCTTGTCCACACCCATCTACAGTGAATTGCTGTCAGTCTTTGGTGTCGGCGAAATCACAAACTGAAGGGACACAATCAGTGGGATGTTACAGGGAGAGAGGATAGGTTGATGGCATGCAGGAGAATGGGGGAGGATGGGAGAGGTTGGGGGGGGGGGGGAGGTGATGGCCTTACTGAGTCTGTCCCACAAGGCAGTTATGGTAATGGGGCTTGTAAATGGGCTTAGCAGGTGGAGATTTTGCATTTCTTGTAATCGGAATAAGCACTAATGAACACCAGCACAGTGATTCAGCAGTGGTATTGGGTCCACTATGATGGGTTGCTTAACAACTGACCTAACATTGATAGTCCTCTGTTGGCTAATGGCACTCTTACTGTCCAAAAACAATAATCCTAAGTGTGGCTGTATGCTGGAGGTATAGGGATACATGACATGAGAGGAATGATAGTGAGATGGCATGAAAGATAGCGTAGCAAACACACACACAGACACACACACACACACAACACACACACACACACACACACACACACACACACACACATATAAGAATTCTTCCCTTCCCACTTCCGCCAAGCCAGTAAATGGTGATCTATTTTCTCATGTGGACTGCCAGAGCTTGGACTGTGATAAGACAACGTTGTGTGTGGCTGTGTACAAGGTGAGTCTGAATGAGCAGCTCAGGAGAAACACCACTGAGAAGGTACACAAGATAAGAGAAACAAACAAACAAACAAAAAAATGAACAATAAGCAGACATAAAAACCAAACATAACATTTACAGCTAGTTCTGAATTAACCTAAATCTTGCTAGATATCTGTACATAAAAGGGTTACACTGCTGAATGTCCATACTAAGTAAGCCTTTTCCCTCCCCCTTTCATCAGCATCCCAGTGCCCACACGAACTCCAGCAACTGTGTGACTGAAATAAACACACTGATGCATAAAAGCAATATACACGATTACATTGTACATACAAACTTCATGCATACATAAGCATGTCCTTTCATATTCACATACATCCATAAGCTTTCACGCATATGTCAGACACCCACAAAGTACTGACCCTGCAGACTTGATCTGACTCCAGAAGCGTGATGTCTGGAACATGAACAGTGTACCGGTGGCGGCCATAGGGAGGAAGACATCCTGCTCCAGACGGATCACCTCCTTGGAAGGCACTTGGAAGTCAAAACTGAAAAACATACCACCCTGGTTAAGCTACAAAGAAAGTATCATTCTTCTCTTCACTCTTGCAGCAAAAAAAAAAAAAAAAAAAAAAAGTTACATCCCTAAATCAGCAATTTATTTCTTTCATACATCAAAAAATCCTCTTTCAGATTTTGCTGTTCATGCATGTACATAAAAAAAAAACATAGCACTTGCAGAGTCTTAAAATGGAGTGATGCAAGTAATCTTCTTCAAGATGCTGAAAATCTTAATATGCATTTAATTTATTGTCTGGCCTAAGATCCAACCATATCCTGAAAGTCAGGATGCCCTTTCATGATCCTTCAGATCATCTAATCTCTCCTTAAAAATTATTCAATCCATTTCATGGTAAACATATTAACCTCAGCTTAAATAAGACAAAAATATTGCTCAAAGTAGTCATGGTCATTTACAATGCATTCACACTGACACACATTATGAATGTGTCTGGTAAGTACCGACTTTAAAAAGATTAAAAGCATTAAACTCACATACACGGTCAGTACATAGCTTTTCTTTTGCACACTTGCCAGAGCAGATATCCAAAAACAAACAATTTCATAACTATAAGTTGACATAAAAAGTTATTAACAAAATACCCCAGCTAGTGAGATACCCACAATCCGAATGGAAAAATTAGTTTCCTATTAACATCAGTTTGCCTCCAAATGACAAACTCCATAAATACTGGTGTTTAAAAGCAAACAAACTAACTACAATAATCCAATCAAAGCTAATCTACCAAAAAACAAAACCAATCCTTTAATTAAAACATGACCTACATGAGCATAAAAATTGCAATTTTTATAAAAGTTACATAAATACTATCACAATCACAGTCTTGTGTCACAGTCTTTGTCACAATCATCATCATAAAGTCATACAGCAAACAACTAGGCATTAATCACAACAGGTCGTAAGGTTCACTTTCACAGTTCTGAGACTCACAACAATTGGCAGACATGCAGCTAACCTACAGTAAAGACAAAAGCAATCCCTTCACACAGGCTGCACTAATTCTGACCATACATCAGCTCCATTTCAAGCGTTGTCAGTCAGTACTTCAAATCAAAGAATGGAACTGTCTGCCTTCCCTACGACTCTGGAAGTCACCAAGTGTAGGCACCCTCACAAGCAAAATACCAGGTCACAGGGAATATTCCAGGCGTTAAAGGATTGCATGTACTGCTGGTTTGATCACCTCACAATCGTGGAACCTCCATTCTGTCTTCTGAGGATTAACTTCTTTCCATGAGGATGAAAACTGTTGCATTAAGAGCTTACCGTGACAGGGCAACACAGCGAAAGACTGTTGTCTTTTCCTTGTTAGTAATCAGAAAAGTACAAAACATTTTGCTTGTGCTGTCAGAACAGACTATTAACAATGATTACGTGCATGTCATCTTCCTTGCTGTGCATGGTAAATGTTAGTCTCAGTTTCAAGAGGAGCAACAAATCTATAAGCAGTTAGCTAATAAGCAAATTAGATCTTCTACAACATGAGTGCTGTTATCTCTGGTGGTGAAAGAACAGATTTTGAATGACATGGACATACAACAAGGTGCAGTACAGTAGAACCTCTGTTAACCACCTCTCTATACAACTCCCTCCTCCCCATGACCAAATGTTCTGTGACCAATCATTTTTCTGACAATGTGATACTATTCGTCACCTCTGTTGAACGACCTTCCCCTATTCTGTCTAATGAGTGACAATATAACAAGTTTAAACTGACTTTCAAAGCCAAATTGTTTTTTTTTTTAAATCGCCTGCATTAGTCTCTTAATAAATCCAACTAATGGATACTCCTGCCTCTTTCGTTTTTCTATTGAACGTTATGCCATAAAATTTCTTTGTTGTATGTGAAATGACTTTGATCAGTCAGTCTACATCACTGTAAAGATCCCCCTTTAGGTCTGATTTTTCCATGACATTTTCAAGGCAGTTATAGAGAGGTCCCACTGTATGAACATAGCAGAACTGAATATGTAAAAGGCTGTATTTGACAGTAATTTCAAAGTGAGGTTAAACTCAGCTTTTTACATGTAGAACTAGCAGCATTAGCAAAAGTCAGATAATAAAGAGGAATGTTAAGAAGTGTATCAATAACTACTTCTTTTCTATTTACAAACAACATGATTAGTACAACACATACATACACAACATACATCATACAGAAATATGTACACTAGAAGCATACAGATAACAGCTTTATAACAAAGAAAGTTCCGTCAATGAATACCCCCAAAAAATCAAGAATACGAAAATATCTATTAGAAACCATTACAAATAAATGACATTAAAAATTACTTTGACCAATGATAGGTAATCATGACATTTAAATGTTGTTTTGAAGAATAAAACATAATCTTGATTCTATACCTGTTATGTAACACAATTAAATTTAGCAGGAATAAATCTTGAAGCAAATTGAGGAAATATATATCTCTTTTTGAATGAAACACTATGATGCAGTGTGTGTGTGTGTGTGTGTGTGTGTGTGTGTGTGTGTGTGAATATGTAACTGTAATGTAATGAATCACACACACACACACACACACACACACACACACACACACACACACACACACACACACATTCCACACAAACAGCAATAAGCATTAGTTGCACTGTAAGTCCTTATTCATTCACAGTCTCCTTAGGTTCTTAAACATACACAGCAGAACTCAAATGACATTTCAATTTTTTTTAAAAAATAAAACTGATTTTGCTTCTCAATCAGTTCTACACAATTCTTTGTTCACAGACAATACCCCACCCAGCCACCCACCCCACCTCTCTCTCCCTGCACTGGAGTTTGCCGCTTTGTCTTGCCATAAACTGAGTTCCTGTCTCTGAAGACTGTGAGGCTAAATTCTTCAGTTTTCTTCCATAAAGCAGTTGAGACATCAAGGTGGCCTCCAGGATACTGACACCTGCAGTGCTGGCCTCGAAATTCAGCAGCACTTTCAAAGATATGATCTGGATGACTCTTGATCACATGGCTTAGTCTTCCCTATTCAGTCCATAGTACACTCAGTAGAAGACAACAGGCCCAAAAATCAGACAATATTTACAGCTTTTCATACCCACACACTCCCTGTCACAAGTCTAACTTCAGCCACTGCATTGTAGGAACCCTTGTTTTATAGTTTCTTTCTCCTTTTCTGTATGTGAACGGTCAAAGTTTGCTGATGCGCATTTTTAAAAACTTACAGTTAAAAGTCTTTTTAAAACCCAATATTTTTCATGCTCGACAGACCAACAATTCTTTGAGCGATATCTCTCAAGGATAACAACAACAAAAAAAGAGAGATTAATAAAAGAACAACTGCAAATGTGAGGTCAAGCAAATAAGAATGGTTACTCTACTTGACTGACAGATGTTACTAACAACATGTGACAGATCAGCTTGAAGAAGGGCTGCATGCATGTGGTTCTAGACAAATAAAATAATATATGACAGAAAGACATAAAGTTGTCTTTTTTTCCCCATCTGTGTGATTAACCTTAATCTGATGATGCTTTTGACTACATACTCCCGACAATTCAGGTTGTCCATAACCCATACAGTTTATAAAGGTTTTTTTGTGTGTTTTCACTGCACTCATTCCTCTTCCACCAGTGTGGGTCATACAAGACCCATACTCGTCATCAGAGTCCTCAAGAGATTATACCTTAATGCAGGTCTCCCCAACCCAAAATCAGTGCCCTGCCAATGTTCCTACAGATGTCGCACAACACAACTTTCTACCCTTATCAACATTCCCTCCAGCTCAACGGGTGGATTCCATGTAACCTCTAGCAAATAGGCACCCAAGACACACAACAGACACAGGAGATCCACAAACACATGACAATGGGCATCACAACTGTACATCAATGCTGGTAAAGCAATCAATTCCATGGGTACAAAGTCAAGGGCAACTGGACAACCATTTGAAGTGAGTTCAAAAACAATACTGCAGGTGAGAGGAACTGGCTGGACTGGTTTTCACATACTGGGCAAGACTGAGGTGCATGCAACAAATGGTTTCTAAAAGTCTCCACAACTTGTTTGGAAGGACGTACCCTTTATTCATGAAGCCTTGGAAACTTAGGGAAAGAAAAAGGGAATGGATACACTCAAAGTGATTAATAAATTCTGTTGGATATACAAATAAAAATGGTAAAAAAAAGAGCAGAAGTGTTATCATACATGTTCACAGGTACAAGGAAATAACAAGAAAGTAAACAATTATTTAGCTAGACTGTAGTTACATGAAAAATAAAGCTCAGAAAAAAAATGGAAATGATGTATAGGGCATAAGTTCAGAAAAATCTTTCATACATCCGTCTCTTAATTAATTTTAAATGCGACCGTTTCTGAATAGCCAAACAAAAATCAATGCGAAACCAAATGCCTCAAAATACTGTTCAACATGTGACTCTACCAGCAGCATTATTTTATCAGTCTTCATAATTATTAAGGACCTCAAAACTGAAAATCATTAAAACAAAATAAGCTTAAAGCATCTTACAAATACTTATAACAGCTATGATGATATGGACTGAGAACAACTATTACATATTCATTGCAAAATAGATGTCACTTCTAAATTTTGAAATTTGTAATTTGGCTTTTCAGAGCATAAATGCATGTGGTACAGGCATTTAAAAATTCTAGCATACAGACTTCGATTACATTCAAATTAACCACTTAAATCTATTCTATTGTTACAAAAACTATAACCAAAGCTCTAATCTCCATGATCTTGCGTGACTGACAGATACCCAAACACACAAAACAACTAAAGTTCACATGACTTCCCCAAAGCTGAAAATATATACAGTTCATAATCGATTGCAGTGATTGAAGCATATGCAGTGAGTTATCTCATGTCCTGTTGCAAATAAGGACCTAACTTAAAAGGAAAAGTGAGAGACTCTTAATATCTGCGCTTTGAAAACTTTTTAATGTTTAAACACAAAAAGATACCATGTTAATAGCATCATTACAGCATTATGTTATGCATAAAGTTTTGTTAACTGAAAGTGACGGACACTATTGCACACACTAATGCATTCATTTTCATTGTGCAGCTACCTAACCAATTGTTCTTGAGACACAGGTGCAGACCCGACTAAGCCTCAAAGTCACTCTTAGAAGAAACCTGATTTTCAGTTACATAATGGATGTTTCCAGAAGAATAAACTGCGGCATTTCCACAAATGAACTTCTCAGGTACTCATTTTCCTTTAAACTAACCAAAGACACGATGCAAGGTTAACTGACAGACTTTGTCTGAATGTATACAAAGGCTTATCTTTCCAAATAAATGAAGCTAAGTCACAGCTGACTTTATTGATATTTTGTAAATGTGATCCAATTCGTTATGTTCTGTGAAAATTACAAGAAGTACGCGTTCTCTGGGATACAGTTGTCTTAGAATCTGTCTCGACTGAAATATCTGTTAAAAACAGCACACTGTATTTGTCTTCAGCACAGGATGTTATTTTTTTTCCTTTGCTGTGTACTTTGACAGGCATTGTTGACTGTTAGTTGCTGACCTCTTTGTTTTCTTGGATTTCAAAAGTCAATGCCAGCAAGCTTTCCGTTTGTCTTTCTTTTTCGTAACTTATTTCTGATTCAAGGAGGGTTTCAGGTTGCCTCCATAATGTCATTTTACATCACAAGTGAAGACACTTCCGCCACCTGTGTCATATGATTACTATTACCAGGAGTCCAACAAGTATGGAAAAACACTCCAGGTGGACCGATACAGTGTGAAACAAAATCATGATTTTTATGGTCAGCAAGATCATAGTTTTTTTTATTTATTCGCCCATCATTGTCTGGGGGTTTTAAATGTAGAAATCATAAACAAATTGCAGCACTAGGTAGGTCTACCGGTGTGCTTGTCACATTTTCAATAATATAACCAAAGACAGATGTTGAGCAACATAAAGAAAGCTGTTCGGTTTTGTAATAATTTAAAGTGATTATTTCCAGGCTTACTTGTAGTTTTCCTCCAGGTTTTTCTTGAAAGCTATTTCCAATGGCTGAAAGATCTCTGGAGTGAAGAGATAGATTCCACAGTTGATGCTTGTGCTCACAAACGTTTCTGGTTTCTCCACATAGTGTAAGATCTGAAACAGAGTAGAAAATACTACAAGATTTGTGAATTCATTATTTTTGTCTGAAACGTAAAAAATGTTGTTTATGAAAACAATAACAATGGTGATAACAAGATGATGAATACAATGATAATGTGGATGGATAAAATGCAAAATTAGAATCAACTACAAGACTATGGCCACAGGTGAAAAAACAAAACAACCAACCCGAGGTCAAAGTTGTAGAACCAAAACAAAAACTGACGGATATTTTGTTGTGAAAAAAGCCATTGACCTGACAATATGATCAGAAGTTAGACTGAATAGTAAATTCAATTCACTTACATATTTTGCCATTAAAAAGTAAAAAGTTGCCTCAGGCTTCTGATAGCTTTATAGACAAATAGACAAATGTTACTAATTGTTGACAATACACAGAATGGATCTTACCTCATGAGTGTCTTTGTTTTCAACCATACACCCGTATGTAAGCGACTGCTGCCTTGTTGCCTGAATTGCATAACAATAAAATGCAAAATTTGTACAATGAACATTGTATTACTAAGAAATAAAGCATTTTAGTAAACAGGAAACTCACGATCTCACGAAATCAAGAAATTTCCTTGGTGGTGGAGGAAATGTCCTTTTCCAAAAAAAAAAGTTTATATATTTTTATTCTAAAATAGATCTCAATAAGTATCACATTCTCTCTCACACACTTTTATGTATGCATGCATGCATACACTTACTCTTATGCACACACACACACACACACACACACACACACACACACACACACACACACACACACCACCAACAAAAAAAAAGATAAAGATAAAAAACAAATGAAAATCAAAAGGTGGTGTGGAAGAGGGAATGCTTTATCTTTTAATAACTCATATACTTATGTTACACGCATTATCATATGCACACAAAAGCACACATACACATGCATCCACAAACATATGCTTGTGCACACACACACGCACACACACACACACACACACACATGCACACACACACACACACACACACACACACACACACACACACACACACACACAGAGTCTGCCTTCACCTCAGTTGCCAGTACAGTGCAAATTGCTGTGCTGGGCAGGGTTCTGTGAAAATCCAGCATGTCCTGCAAAGGGAAGTCCCCACAGACATCAGCATTCATTACGAAGAACATTTCTGGCCCCCCTGTCATGATCTGGTCTCGGAAATGGTACAGCCCACCAGCTGTCCCAAGAGCACTGTACTCTTGCAGATATCTGTAAATACAAGTTCTTCTTAGAGCCATATTTTTTCATTTGAACGAAGACTGATTTACCTGTAGAATCCTGAACCTTCATACTGTGATCACAGATCTAAAAAGGTAGAAGGTAAGCTGAGCTGAGCATACTTAGTGTAAAAGTGTAATGGTTCAACTGAATCATGTGTATTGCTTCCTTTTTTGAACAGTGCACTGTTTATTCAGGCATCACAGATAGATACACACACTAGCACAGATATACAGACATGCAAGCAAATACATTACAAGAATACATACATTTTCATAATGAAGGAACACGAGAAAGAGACCAAGATTAGTTAAATTCATAGAAAGTGCTTACCAGACAACAGTAAGGTACGGCAAGCAATATGAAGATCTGACATGACAGAAAGAGAAAGAGAGAGAGAGAGAGAGAGAGTGGGAGAGACAGACAGACAGACAGACAGACACAGACACAGACAGACAAAGGGAGAGAGGGAGGGAGAGAAAGACAGGCAGACAGACAGAGAAGGAGCACATTATTATTACAACATAAGTAAAACTTGAAGCTGCTCAAAGTGATCTAAATAAACGTTGATGATATCTTCTTTTTTTCCCTTTAAAAAAATTTACTGACATTGACGATGACTTACCTAATCTGCACTTGGAATTCCACTTGTGACTGGCTGATGAACTTGTTGAGAGCATCATTTGGCTGATAAAAACCAATCAGGATGATTTCCCGCATGTCTGCCAGCTGAAACAATTCAAAATATGAAGAAAAACTCAAAAGAAGGTGCAAAAAAAAAAAAAAAAAGGCGCTTATTTGATATACATTATGAAACAGACAAATGAACTGTATATCTGTATGTCTTCTTCAGACACTACAAACCACAGGCAACAAAAATGCACAAAACAATACTCCCCACTTCACAGTCAGCATGAGAAACAATTATTTTGGTCTTGAACTGCTGAAAAATGTTTTTCTCTCTTTTTTTTGAGGTATTCAAAATTCACACAAACATGAGGAATATCTATCATCAGCAAGCTGTACATTCCTTCTAATTTCATTTGACTTTTTCAAATCTTGTATCATTTTGAACTGAAAAACCATTATTATAATTCACGGTTATTACAGTTATCTATTGACTGGAGTTGTGGCAGTTATCAAGTCAGTCTTCCCCAAAAAATTAATTCTACCATATATATGCAATAGAGAAACAACAGATGTATGCATTTAAAAAAAACAAACAAAACTAGGAAAAAAAAACAGAACCCTGCCAGCTTGTTAAATCCCATCTATTCTTCACAGAACTGGAAAATTAGTCCACTGCGTGCTTGTGGGATGGATGGCACACACACACATGCATGCACGCACGCACACACACAAACCCAACAAAAACCATGCGAACTGATAGAGCATTCATAGCAGCAAGTATAGCACAGTTTTCTCTTACTGCATTAAAGTGTCCTGAGTTTCTTGAAGCTTTAATTGCTGGTAAGGACAGTTATCTCCTGTACAGTGATGCCTAAGTGATACCCCTAATAGGCAGCAAAATCTGTAGCAAGTGTACTGTATAAAACAAAATGTAGTTTTGTATGCTGTCAAAACTATTGAACTATTACTATAAATGAAGCTTGTGAAACTCATTTCAAAAACAAATCATACCAAACAAAAGTGCTTGAACTTTAAAATGTTGTGTAACAAATACACACACAACATGATTCATACCCCACATGCCAACTTACTTTGCTGCATGCTTCAATATGGTGATAGATGATTGGGAATCCAGCCACGGGAAACAGTGGTTTGGGAAGTTCCAAGGAAAGGGGCCGGAAACGAGTGCCTTCCACAAACAATTGTAACAGATCAGAGCTAAAACTTTGCAAAAGTATGTAAATTCTTCCTTTCCAAACTTTGTCTACAGCTCAATGTGAATAATTGTCAAGATGCAAGATTCTATCTAAAGTACGTAACAGCATCATCTGCCATAACAAATAACTATGAAACAATAAGACAAAAAGCAAAGAAATTATGTTTCATGATGAAAATCTAATTATCAACCGTAAGTACTTCCATTCGTAGGTTTTCCTTCACAGGCAGTATATTTTTTCAAAGCTACATTTCTTTGCATCACGAATTAAATAGAAACAGTGAAAAAGAAAATAAACAAAAAAAATAAAGAGCCTGAAGAGTGGGAGGAAGGGGGGAGGTGCAGGGATAAGGACATGTGGGAGGAAGGGGAAGAGGATTGTATTTCTAATATCTGAAAAAATAAGATAACAAAATATCTTACAACACTGGGAATGGCTACAATATATGAGGATGGGTTATGGGGTGGGGAGGAGAGGAGAAACAGGCAAGGAAGGATGGAAGGGTTGGAGTGGAGTGGGGGGTGGGGTGGGGGGAGATTTTTAAGAACAGATATAAAAGAACAGCAAGGAAATCCTTGTATCTTAGCAAGGGAAAGATTATTATTTTTCTTTAAGAATTGGAAGAACAAGGAAAACCTTACATCTTGGCAGTGGAAACATGATACACACAATGTATGATTGTGTGTGTTGTGTTTGTGTGCGTGTGTGTGTGTGTGTGTGTGTGTGTGTGTGTGTGTGTTGTGTGTGGTGTGTGTGTGTGTGTGTGTGTGTTGTGTGTGTGTGTGTGTGTGTGTGTGTGTGTGCGCGCGCGTGTGTGTGTCACTGTGTGCATGCACATGCGTTGTACTTGTGGCTTACAGAAGACGCTTGCAAAATACAACTGCCTAAGTACTTTTTCTGACTCACATCCTCAGTACCTATCTGACTGTCTTCCTGGCTATATCCACATAATGTACACAATCTACTCTAGGGTCAGACATTGGTTAGCCACTGTCTACAGGCAACTGACCCTTGCTCTTACTTCCTTTCTGTAGAGTAACCTCCCTTGTACAATCTCGCATATTAAGATTACGACGAGTTCTGTTACCTAGTGACGATAACAAGCGAGAATAAACAACAGACACCAACTCCAACGATACCTGGTCTGCTGAGTGTTGTACGCTAACGGCTGATCTTACATGGTGTCAGAAGTGTCAGGACGTCAAAGGGAGGCCGACACGACGTAATAAGCAATGAAGAAGAAGAAAACAATCCAGAAAAGAAGAAAATGACGAATCGACGTCACGAACTGAGCCAAGGGGCCAACAGAAGCAGTTTACTGCAAACGTTCCAGCACCAGAAAAGATGTGTCTGGAGGGAAATTTGTCTCAAAACTGGAAGCGTTTCAGGAGGCAATTAGAAAATTATGCCAATGCAAGTAGACTTATCAAAGAGGAAGACCAGGAATATCAGGTATCTGTTTTTCTTGCTGTTTTTGGGCCTGATGCATGTGAAATATTTGACAACCTGAAGTTCGAAAATAGAGATGACAAAAATGATCTCAAACAGGTGATGGAAAAACTTGAAGAATTCTTCGTAGGAGATACTCATGAAGCTTTTGAGTCTTATAAGTTTCATCTCAGAAAGCAAGAAGCATCAGAGTCAATAGGAGGGTATATTGCAGCACTCAGAAAACTAGCAAAACCATGCAACTTTGATAAACTGGAAGAAAGACTTATCAGGGATCAAGTTGTTGTAGGAGTTAGAGAAGAAGGATTGAGAGAAAAACTCCTAGAAGATAAACTGCTGACATTACACAAGTGCTTAACAATTGGAAGAGCATATGAAAGTTCAAAACAACAGCTACAGTCAATGTCAAGTGAAGGAGACTCATCTCAAGTACAACGTTTGTTCAAAAAGAAACAAGGAGGCAGTATGAACTCAAAATCATCTTCAAAGCAAAGTGGAAAGAATCAACAAAACTATTCAAGAAAATGCACCAGGTGTGGAAAATATCCATCGCATAGTAGGCAAGACTGTCCAGCAAAAGATGTGGACTGCAGAAAATGTAACAAGAAAGGCCATTATGCAGAAATGTGCAGAACAAAAACTGATGTGAGATATTTAGAAGATGAAGAGAGCAACATACTTGACACTGTGACTGAAGAATCAGCAGAATGTGGAACAGTAAATTGGCATGCTGATGTTCAGGTAACAACTAAAACACATAGTCATGCTGTGAATTTCAGAACAGACACTGGAGCAGATGTGACGGTTGTACCTGATAGGTTCTTCAAGAAGAAGAAACCACTGATACAGAAGACAAGACAAAAAGCTGTTTGGGCCTGGCCAGAGCAAAATCAATGTGCTTGGCAGAGTCCGTGCCACCCTAGCAGTAGGTGAAGCATCTTCAGAGCAAGATCTGTATGTTGTTGTTCCTAGCAGTAGGTGAAGCATCTTCAGAGCAAGATCTGTATGTTGTTGTTGACTTAAAAGAACCACTTTTGGGAAGGCCTGCAATTGAGGCATTAAAAATGATTGAAAGAGTCAACTCTGTAGACAGAGATCATCATTACAAGCAAGAATTCCCAGAGCTATTTACAGGCCTAGGGAGAATGAAAAACGTCTACACAATAAGACTGCAAGAAAATGCTCAACCGTTTGCCATCTTAACTCCATGCAGACTCCCCCTTCCAATGAAAGAAAAGGTTCTAGAAGAACTTAAGAAATTAGAAGAGCAAGATATCATCTGTCCTGTGGAAACTCCCACTGGCTGGTGTGCACCAATTGTGGCAGTACTAAACCAAATGGGAAAGTGCGACTGTGCATTGATTTCACTAAACTCAATGAGAAAGTGCGTCGAGAGAACTTTCCACTACCCACAACTGATCAACTACTAGCCCAGCTGAATGGTGCCACTGTGTTCACAAAACTAGACTGTAACAGTGGATTCTACCAGATACCACTTCACCCACATAGTCAGGAGTTGACCACCTTCATTACTCCGTTCGGGCGTTACTGTTACAAACGCCTGCCATTTGGTATCAGCTCGGGACCAGAGGTTTTTCATCAAGAGATGACACAAATCATAGAAGGAATACCTGGGGTCATCTGCGACACTGACGATGTGCTGGTATTTGGAAAAGATCAACAAGAACATGATAGTCGACTGAGAATGGTTCTGCAGAAGATGAAGGAAGCTGGTGTCACACTAAATGAGAAATGCAAATTCTCAACTGACACAGTGAAGTTCCTGGGACACATTATATCCAAAGAAGGAATCCTGATGCATCCAGAGAAAGTGCAAGCTATTTCAAATTTCCCAAAACCTAGAAATATCTCTGAACTGCGCCGATTTTTGGGAATGGTGAATCATGTTGGAAAATTTGCATCTCACATGGCCGACACAACAAAACCATTGAGAGATCTGCTAAAGAAAGAAACTCACTGGATTTGGGATGAGCAACAAGAGAGAGCCTTCCAATCACTGAAAAAGCAGCTGAGTTCAACACCAGTGCTGGCACACTATAGTCCAGAAAAGCCAACCAAAGTCTCAGTAGATGCATCATCATATGGATTAGGTGGAGTACTACTGCAGAAACAAGAAAACGACTGGAAGCCAGTATTCTATGCTTCAAGAGCTCTCACCGCAACAGAACAAAGGTATGCGCAGGTGGAAAAAGAAGCGCTGGCAGTGACTTGGAACTGTGAAAAATTTCAAGACTACTTGCTTGGACTTTCAAAATTCACAGTTGAAACAGATCATAAACCTCTGTTGGCTCTGCTGAAAACCAAGCTGTTGGATGAATTGACTCCAAGGATTCAGAGGTTCCCAATGCGTCTGATGCAGTATTCCTATGACATAGTATACACTGCAGGGAAAAATCTGATGACAGCAGACACTTTGTCAAGAGCTCCTGGGTGTGCATCTGCTGAACAGGAACATTTAATGGAAGATGAGACAAATGCCTTTGTCTCTGCTGTCATTGACGGCATTCCCGCAAGAGTTGCAAAGCTAGAAGAGATTTGACAAAAGCAATGCTCAGACAAAATCTGCAGCCAAGTCATGAACTTTTGTAAGTTAGACCACTGGCCAGAAACAGCGAAAAAAGATGTCAATCTGCGACAATACTGGTTTGTTCGTCAAGATTTGACAGTTCAGCAAGGTCTGTTGCTGTTCCAGAGCCGTCTGGTTATTCTGGCTGAGCTGCAAAATGAGATTTTAAGCAGAATCCACCAAGGTCATCAGGGTGTTGTGAAATGCAGAGCATTAGCCCGAAGTTGTGTTTGGTGGCCAGGACTCTCAAATAAAATTGAAGAAGTCGTTGGTGCTTGTGCAACATGTGAGAAGGACAGAAAACTCCCATCTGAACCTCTAAAGCCAACCAAGACTCCTGATTACCCGTGGCAGAAGATTGCTATGGATTTGTTTGAACTGAATGGACACTCTTATTTTTTAGTAGTAGATTATTACTCCCGTTGGATAGAGACAGTACATTTGAAACAGACTACCTCAGTAGCTGTCACTGACCACTGTAAATCCATCTTTTCAAGATTTGGAATCCCAGAAGTAGTGGTATCCGACAATGGTCCACAGTTCAACTCTCGAGAATTCCTGAAATTCTCACAAGACTATTTCTTCACTCATGTCACCAGTAGTCTGTATCATCCACAAGGAAATGGTGAAGCAGAGAGGGCTGTTCAGACAGTGAAGAATCTGATTAAGAAGTCTGCTGACCCATATATTGCCCTTCTCAACTACCGGACAACTCCCCTTCAGAATGGCTACAGTCCAGCAGAACTGATGATGAGCCGGAAACTTAGAAACTGTGTACCTTCAATGCCCAGTCAGTACATTCCATTCAAACCAGACGTCGAGGGATTCAAGAAGAAGGATGAACATTTCAGAAATCAACAGAAGTATTACCACGATTTCCGACATAGAGCAAAAGAAGTCCCACGATTTTCAAAAGGTCAATTTGTGTGGATGAAGACTCCAACAAACAAAGAAGCAGTGGTGATCAAAAACACTTCACCTCGGTCTGTTATTGTTCAGACTGACAGAGGCACTCAACGCAGAAATCGCAATCAGCTTCGGCGAAGAAGTGGGGAATAGGTAGCGGTCAAATCCAAGCCTATTGCTTCCTCAACATTGCCGAACCAGAAGCTGGAGACTCTGGACACAGCAAGTCATGAAGAGTCTGCTGGTGAAAGTTCTTCCTTACCAGTCCAGCAGCCTGCAGCTAAGAAACCAGGAGACCCAGCAACTGATAAGATGCCTGTAAAACAGACTGCTCAAAAGACAGTGTACACAAAGTCAGGAAGGAGAGTACAAGCACCTAACAGACTTGATTTGTAAAAGAGCAAAGTACTCACCTGACTACTTGTTGATGTTCAGTTTAGTTTGTAGTTTCAAGTTTAGTTGAAATTTTGACTTTTAAAGAAGGCTCTGCATCTGTCAAGAACTTCTTGAAGAAGGACTTCATTTGGACTTACAATACTGTAGCTGGCCCTTATGAATTTACATAAGATTTTAAATTTAAAGCAATGTCATTTATTGAGCCAGTCTAGGGCAGTTCATAGTAATTCTCCATTTGCAGTGAATTGGTTTGAAAAAAATTTCTCGGCAGAAATGTTAAAAGATCATTTAATTTGTAACAGTAGATCTAAAAGAGGTATGCTGTCTGCTAAGAAAGGGGGATGTAGAGTAACCTCCCTTGTACAATCTCGCATATTAAGATTACGACGAGTTCTGTTACCTAGTGACGATAACGAGTGAGAATAAACAACAGACACCAACTCCAACGATACCTGGTCTGCTGAGTATTGTACGCTAACGGCTGATCTTACACTTTCGACATTCACTTAATTTCCCTCTTGCATGTATCAATCTCATCCTCTGTTCTGTCACAAACTTAACATCTGCTGTGCATTACCTGTGATTGAAGTTTCTGTTTGTTACATCAACTGGTTGTTTATAACATTCCTAGTTCGTATGCATTTTGACACTCTGTTACTGACACTACTTTTCCTCCACTTCTCAATACATCTACCCAATCTCCCCACTCCCTCCTCTCTCTGAACGCATGTCCCTCCTTTCCTTTTAAAATCAAGTATCGACACACACACACACACACACATACACATAAACACACAAACACCCTTTCATTTACAAGATCTGTACACAGCTCTCACTTCTTCCCTCCTATCCACCACCTTCTCTCTCTCCCCTTCTCCCCCCCCCCCCCCACTCCCTGCTCTCTGTTTACAAACTGTTCTGATTTTCTCACTCTTTTTGCATAGATTGTCATTTTCAAGCTGACTGTAAATCACAGTATAATGTGGGGAATGTATGTGTGTGTGCGTATGTGTGTGTGTGTGTGTGTGTGTGTGTGTGTGTGTGTGATTTTCAATCTGATGGTAAATCACAGCATAATCTGTGGAAGTGTGTGTGTGTGTGTGTGTGTGTGTGTGTGTGTGTGTGTGTGTGTGCGTGTTATGTGTTGTCTGCACATATTTCATGATCATTATTTGCAATATGCGAGTGTTTGTGGAAAATCTATTCATGGGTTTTGTTGTTGTGTGTTATATAAGTGATAATTTCAACTTTGTTTTTTTTCAATGCATGTTAATTTGAAATTTGGCTTGTTTTGAGTGTGGTCTTTGCCTGTTTCTGCATCATTGCTTCCAACTTATTAACGTTCCAACATTGTGTCAGGCTTTAAATGCGTGGTACTTGGATGGGAATGATGGGGGGGGGGGGGGGGGGGGGGGGGGTAAGACCAGGGAAGGAAGACTCTAAAATAGGACCTGTTATATTTCTGCTCACTGTTGCCGGAGTGGCTAGTACTAGTAGTAGAAGCTTGTTGCATACAGTAGCATAGTGTAGGGCCTGGTAGCGAATTAGCCTAATGTCTGGTGAGCTTGTCTATCCTGATTACTTATTTTTGATTTCTCACCATGTATTCATATTCGTTGGAAAAGTCACCACATACCTTTCATAGGCCCGCCTATAAGAATGATCGCCTTTAACATTTTCCTTTGGAGAAGTACTGCATCAGCCGATTTCTTTGACACGCACGAACAATTGTGCCGCTGTAATGCTCTCCCTTTGAACATTTCCGCCGATAGGTCTGGTATTTGTCGTCTGCTCAAGAGGAAAACAAATTGATTGATAATCTCAGTTTCCTAAGGGTAACAGATAGCGAGAAGATGCTTTTCCTTTTTTTTTTTTTTCGATTTTAACAAAAAGGCTCAAAAGCAATATCTGTCAAAACAATGTAATGACAACAACAACAACAACAACATTATTAGTATTGTGGTGGTGATGGTAAAAACGCATGCACGCACATTAGTCGCAGAATCAATTTGATGGGCAAGGGAAGGGGAAGAAAGAACTGTATTAATAGGTGAAGAGGGTTGTTTTAAGAGATGCCTTGAAGGAAGACAGTGGGTTTTTTTTTTTTTTTTTTTTTTTTAACTACGCAAAGATATTGGGAGTTTATTCCAAGGAACCGGACTCTTAAAAGAAAAAGAATGATAGCGATAGGTTTTAGTTCGAAATCGAGGGATTTTGAGCAGAGTGTTGTCGGTAGAAGAGCGCAACTGCCTAGAAGGAGCATAGAGATGAAGGAGATCAGAAAGGTAGAAAGGAGCTAAGCCATTCAAAGATATAAATCATTAAAGCAGAGTAAGGACAGTTTGTAGTCTATTTGTTTTTCGACTGGCAGCCAGTGAAGAGAACGAAGTAAGGGAGTGACATGAGAAGATCTGGGTTGTCTGAGAATCAAACGAGCAGCACTGTTTTGTACTTTCTGGAGACGGCTTCGAAGATTCTGGGGACAGCCAGCTAGAAAAGAGTTACAGTAATCAAGTCTAGATAGAATGAATGCAGAAACAAGGGTTTTTGTGGCATCGACAGAAAGAAGATGTCGCACAGAACCAATGCGGCGAAGCTCAAAGTAACAGACACGGCAGACTGTGGAAACATGTTGCTGGAAAGGAAGTGCTGAGTCAAGGGTAACACCTAAATTCCGTACAGATGAAGATGTTTGAATACGGCAATGTTCCAATTTGCTAGAGTTTGGAATACAGTCAAATGAAAGAAGTCTTTTGGGTGCCAAGAAGATCATTTCAGTTTTTTCATTGTTGAGCTGAAGTTTCTTAACTGTCATCCAAGATTTTATGTCCATGATACACGACTGTGTGCATTGGATTGCAGAAGGCAGCTGAGAGACATCGCTGGATATGTAAATTTGATCGTCGTCTGAAAAGCAGTGGTGAGACAGGCTATGATGGGCAACAATGTCGGAGATAGGATGGGTGCAGAGTACGAAAAGGAGGGGGCCCAAGACGGATCCCTAATAACTCCGTACTGGAGAAAAAAAAATAGCTGGTTGAGAGGAGAAACCATTTACAGAGACAAGCTGAGTTCGATCAGATAGATAAGACTGAAACCATGACAGTGCTTTGTCAGAAATACCGAAAGTTTCGTGCAGACGAGACAAAAGAATTGAGTGATCAATGGCGTCAAAAGCAGCAGATAAGTCCAGAAGAGAGGGCATCTCTGCTCTCCTTCTTTCACGTTTTGCGTCACGTACTCGGGGGCCCACTGCTGGAAACCAAGGGGAGGGCGGACGAGTAGACACCTTGCGTCGGGTCGATGGGGCGTGGTGATCCAAGACGTCGAGGAGAAGCTTGCTGAACGTCTCCGCTGCAGGAGAGATCATGGACTGAACACTGGACACCAAGTCCGCTCTGAAGGCTTTGAGGTCGATGGCAGCAATGTTGCGGGCCTCAACATACTGAGGAGGGGAACGAGGATGGGGGATATGCAGCATGGTTAGGATGGAGTAGTGGTCGGATGTGAGGGTCAAACTGGCGGAGACAGACTCTACAATGCCCTCAGCAAGGTGGACAATCCAATCAAGGATGTGGCCAGATTTGTGGGTTGGAGAGGTTACAGACTGCTTTAGACCAAAACTCTCAAAAAGATCTATTAATACTCTGCGCACACACGCACGGGCCTTTCAACTCACGAGCACACACACACACACACACAAATTATAATAGTGGCATGGACAATATTAGATAGGTACATCAGATCTGACCAGCGTGTTGGGCTAATGTGTAGGTAAGACATCTGCTAAGTCGTATCCATGAGACCCTCATCTTAAATCCTTACATCTAAGTTACTGATTCATACAGTTTCAGTTTCATCAAGGAGGCGTCACTGCGTGCGGGACTAGTCCATACACGCTACACCACAGCTGTAAATCAGCTGTAAATCCTGCGCAGTATGGTCTCCTAGCTTAGCAGATGTGGTGTAGCGTATATGTCATTGCGAGCGGACTAGTCCATATAGGCTTACCTTACACATTGCCTGGTAAGTTTCGAAACCACACAGCGCACAATTTAAAGCTGATGGATGAATTAATGTATGACTAAGATGAGAGAATTTAAGAAGAGGATCTCATGCCTACGACTTAGCAGATGTCTGACCTACGCAACAGCCCAGCGCGCTGGTCAGACCTTGAGTACCTACCTAGCACTGGCAGTACCACTATTATTATATTGCATATGTGTGCGGTGAGTGTACACGTGTACGTGTAGGCCTATATGTGTGTACAGGAGTGTGTGGGCACGGGCGCATGTGTGTATGCCAGTGTATGCGGTGCGCGTGTGTATGTGCGTGCGTGCGCGTGTGTGTATGCGTGAGCGCGCGCGCGCGTGTATGCGTGTGTGTGTGTGCACGAGCGCACGTATGTGTGTGCGCGCATGCAGTGACACCTTGATGAAAGTGGAATTGTGACATGAGGTGGGGGACACCCAAGGTTGGAATGCATCCTATGCTGCTAAAAGAAGCGAAGGACAAACTCTCATTTTCCCTAACATTCCCGTTTAATATAAAAGTATTTTGCAAATTTTGTTTGTTCGTTTGTTTGGCGGCACAGCGATTTTCTTTTATAAAGTTTGTTTTAATTACCGCTTGCGGTTACCTCACTTTGAAATCAACAAGTAATAGTTGTCCACTCAACATTTCTACCATTATCACAAATTCCCGGAAATACTAAGCAGATAATCGTCTTTACCGGGAAAGAAACGTTCGATTGCGTTTTGTCATTTTTGCTTGCTTAGCTCAGGCCACGCGGGTTTTCCCGTGAAAAGGCCACATCATTATACTACAATTGTCAGTGTCTTCTCCATAAAGAGCACACGAGTATTATCACAGATTTGCTTTGGGAGAATATGATCACAAACTTACATAATTTTATTTTGCCAAATTAATGGGGCCTATTTTTTGCATTAAAAGAATACTTTTAGATACCAGCAACACCAAGTTAATTATTTGTCGCAAGCAATTTGAGACACTTGTGTACCAAGTTTCTGCAATTGCGTTACTCGTGACTCCTAAAAATAGATTATGGGAAACAACCCACATTACATGGCATACAAACATGGCAGATGATCAGGTGAGTATCCTAAAACAACGGATTAGATCATCGTTAGAAGTTCATGAGTGTCGGAAATAAAACACTTTTATATTATTGAATCTTCCGTTAGATAATTTTGATGCAGTCTAAATGTACAAGTATATTTAAGCCTTGCTGTGTTGAAGCTTTCAGCGAATGTGTTGATGATGAGCCACTTCACTCCTCGGCTACTGCTGCCAATTGATGCATGAAACGTTGTGCTTCACTTGTGTTTACATCTAGTGATATACTGATTTAAAAGATGATGCAGACTTGAAAGTCAGTCTGGAATCTTTAATCCATTTTTTTTTTTCAATATCATTGTCAGCTACAGATTCGGCTGTCACTCTTCCAGGACTTCCGTGATAGGGACGCAAAACTGAAAACAAAACTGTAAGTTACCAGTGTAGTTAAAGGATTCAGGATTCAGGGACATGTGTTAAACACATAGCCATCTAGGCATTTAATTGTCCCATCATTCGATGAAAAAAAATGATATAGGTCATCCCCAGAACAACAACTAGTATTGAATAAAAGTAGCACCAGGAGTGGAGGTCAATCTTATGCCATACCTGCATCAAATATTGACAGCCATTTACATTCATTTTATCCTAGTTCTGTACGGCTGTGGAACTCACTGCAGCGTGCCATCAAGATTGCAACAAATGCAGTCTCATTTAAAAATCCAATTGATATGACAGTCTTGAGATCTGCATATTGACTGGTTTTTTTTTATATTTTAACTCCCCCAGATATTTTATGGTTACCTGGGCCTGAACCTGGCCATTGCTTTTCACTTTTTGAATATCATGTGCGACCCCTTGTTGCCAAATTTTGCTCCAGGGGCCAGCAGGCTGAGTCGCACTTTATTTTATTTTATTTTTCAAAATGCGTGCTGGTGACCTGCTCGTTTTTGAGTGAACCAGCCTTTTAAGAAGAAGAAGAAGAAGATAAGGTCCTTTGTGATCGCTGTAGTAGATTCATTCAATATTCAACTCTACAAAAGCCGTTGCTCGCATGCAGTCATGTTTATTCTCTTGCAGTCCTCCCTTCTTCCAACAAGTCAATACGAATTACTTCCCGTTTCAGATACCACATTCCTTCCCTCCCAAGTTGAAAGCTTTCCCTTGAATAAAACAATTAATGCATGCATTTTTCTGACACATAAAAGAAAAATATTAATAGAAACTGTAGAATTAACCTAATACTGTCCTTTCTTTATCAAACAGGGTTTTTTTTTGTTTGTTTGTTTGTTTTGTTTTTTTTTTGTTTGTTTTTCTTTCACCAGTTCATGATATAGTCTTTGAATCTGACTGGAGTTGATTTTGCTCTGCATGGTCGCTTTTCTTCCGCCACTTCAACCTGAGGCTGTGATGTGACTTCTTCTGCTGAATTTCTGTCAGGATCAGCATCAGCTTCTATAGTTGCACTGGCTGAGCTGATGGTCTTTTCCTGTTCTGGCTCCATTACTGAGACACTGTCTGGTAATGGCACTTCCAGATCTTCTGTATCCTGCCCTTCAGTCTCCTTCCTGTAGCGTGCCAACATGTGATCAACATGCCGCTTTTGTACACGTCCATCTGACAGTTTCACCACATAGGATAGTGGACCCGTGACTTCTGCGACAATTCCAGGCACCCATTTTGATCCAGTTCCGAAGTTCTTGATATAGACCAAACTGCCCACTACAAACTTACGACCAGCTGCTGGTCATGATTGAGTTTTTTCTGAATTTGTTTCTGATTCACTGTCGTTCCACACTGGGCTATACCAGATCAAGACGGGTTCTCACCTTTCTGTTGAAGAGCATTTCTGAAGGAGACAGACCTGTGGTTGTATGAGGGGTGGTCCTATATGTGAGCAAGAATCGATATAGCTTAGTTTCCACAGAACCCATTTTCTGTTTTTTCAGTCCATCTTTCACCGTGCCCACAGCTCTTTCAGCCAGTCCATTTGTTGATGGATGATAAGGAGCTGATTTGATGTGTTTGATGCCATTGGCTTTCAAAAACACTTCGAACTCTTCACTGATGAAACACGAACCATTGTCTGAAACCACCGTCTCTGGTAACCCGTGAACTGCAAAGGACTGCCTCAGTTTTTCAATGGTGGCATTTGATGTTGAAGTGTTCATGGGATAAGCATCAATCCATTTTGAGTGAGCGTCAATAATAATAAAAAACATCCGCCCCATGAATGGGCCAGCATAGTCGATGTGAAGTCTGCTCCACGGACGATCCGGCCACTCCCATGGGTGTAAGGGCGCATCAGCTGGCATAGACCTGTTTGTCTGACATCTCTCACACATTTTCACGTGCTGTTCAATTTCGTTGTCCATTTTTGGCCACCAGATATAACTTCGAGCCAAGCCTTTCATCTTGCATGTGCCTGGATGTCCCTCATGAAGATCCTGCAACAACTGTGGACGCCCCTTTGGTGGAACCACCACACGCGAGCCCCA
Organism: Conus canariensis; assembly: GCA_033310375.1. Lineage (NCBI taxonomy): Eukaryota > Metazoa > Mollusca > Gastropoda > Neogastropoda > Conidae > Conus > Conus canariensis. Next base: position 44,118,792 of record CM065714.1, read on the forward strand.
CAGGATACAGCCATCATAAACACTAAGCTCTGTTTTTCTTGAAAAGTAAGGACGAAGTTTATCATCACCAGTTTTCTCTGGCCATCCTTTCAGTATGTAATTTTGAACTCTTGACAGCACTGGATCAACAGCAGTCCACTGTTTGATTTGTCTGGCTGTGACAGGCATGCAATCTATCTGATCCCACAACATCATTATCTCCCCTGGAACAGTTTCTTCATCATTTTCTTTTGATGGCAACGAAAGCCTACTCAACCCATCAGCATTGCCATTTTGTTTGCCTTCTCTGTATCTGAGAACATATTCATATGCAGCTAATGTCAACGCCCATCTTTGAATTCTTGCTGCAGCCATAGGAGGAATTTGTCTGTCTTCTTTGAAAAGCCCGAGAAGGGGTTTGTGGTCTGTATATATTTCAGACTGATGACCAAACAGATACTGGTGAAACTTTTTCACTGCAAATACCACTGCTAGGCCTTCTTTCTCTATTTGACTGTAATTTCTTTCAGCTTTTGTGAGAGTTCTTGATGCAAATGCAACAGGCTTTTCGGTTCCATCTTTCAACCGGTGAGAGAGAACTGCTCCTAATCCATTGGAGGAGGCATCACATGACACTACAATCTCATTTTCAGGATTGAAGTGAACCAAAACTTTGGTTGAAAGAAGAGCTTCTTTGGATCGCTTCCATGCTGATTCTTGACGATTTCCCCAGTGCCACTTGATGTCTTTGCGTAATAGCTCATACAGAGGAGCCAACACTGTGGCCATATTCAGAAGGAATCTGGAGTAATAATTGATCATACCCAAGTAAGCTTGCACTTCTTTGACATCTTTTGGCTTGGGCATTTCTTGAATTGCTTGGACCTTCTCAGCCACTGGGTGAATGCCTTCAGCATCAATGTGATGTCCTAGGTACACTACCTCTGATGCCATGAATTCACACTTCTTTTTCTTCAAACGAACTCCAGCATCTTTCAGTCTTTTTAGTACTTCCCTCAAGCGTTGCAGGTGATCTTCTTCATTACAGCCGGTAACCAGGATGTCATCAATGCGTACCCGTACTTGCTGCATGCCTTGGAGTATGTTTTCCATAGTACGTTGGAAAATACCAGGTGCTGACGATATACCATACGGTAGTCGATTGTACCTGTACAGACCCTTGTGAGTGTTAATGGTCGTATAGTCTTTTGAAGCCTCATCCAACTCTAGCTGTAAGTATGCTTGTGTTAAGTCCAGCTTTGTGAAGTATTTCCCTCCACTCAGATCAGCCGAAAGATCATCAGTTTTTGGTATGGGGTAATTATCAAGTTTTGAAACCTGATTAACTGTTACTTTGTAATCACCACAAATTCTGACAGAATTGTCTGGCTTCATCACAGGAACTGTTGGTGCTGCCCAATCAGAAAACTGTACCTTCTCTATTGTTCCTTCTGCTTCCATTTTGTATAATTCGTCACTGATCTTCTGTCTCAAAGCATGTGGTACTGGTCTTGGTTTGAAATATCTGGGTCTGGCTGCAGGGTCTATGTAGATTTTGGCTTTTGCTCCTTTAACTGTGCCTCGTGTGTCCTCAAATACTTCACAGAAATCACACAGTAACTCTTTCAGTCTGGAGTTTTCCTTTTTCACATGCAGAATTTCTCCCCAGTCCAATTTAAATTCTTGCAGCCAATCTCGACCCAACAAATCTGGTCCATTGCCCTTGACCACTGTAACCTGACATTCTTTTGGCTGACTGTTCTTGTAGGAAACAGATACTGAACAGATTCCTAACGCTGGAATTTCTTCACCTGTATAAGTTCTCAGTTTCTGTTTTGATTTTGTCAGTGGAAAACAAGCTTTCCCTTTCACGCTTTCCACTGTGGCTTCACATAATACAGTTAATGATGCTCCAGTATCAATCTTCATGCTAATTTTCTTGCCATCAATGTTCATGTCTACCAGATATGGTTTCTGCTTACTTTTTCCTTGCTGTAACTGTGCACAAAACATAGAATACATTTCACTGTCTTCAGTATCTGAGTCTGTGTCAGCAGTCTCTGTATACTTCATATTTCTGTAGTTTGCTGAACCCCGAGCTGATTGTTTGGAATTTTTCTGCATTTGACTTCTATTTGCCAATTTCATTCTGCATTTCCGAGCAATATGGCCACGCTTGTGACAGAAATGGCACTCAGAGTCTTTGAATGGGCATTCATGGGGTTCATGACGACCCCCACATCTGTAGCAGTCACTCAGATTATTAAATGTTTTGGACAATTTCTGTGACATATTCTGCTTCTCTACTACGTTTACTGAAGCCTGGGCCAAACTGCTACTTGCTGTGTAAGTAGCAGTGCCTTTCTGTAAATCTGCTGCCCCTTGTTTTGCCATTTCCATGACTGTAGCCGTTTCTAGAACATTCTGAAAACTGAGATCTTTCACTGCAAGCAAACGTCGCAGGATACGATCGTCATTAATTCCACAAACCAGGCGATCTCTTAACATCAAGTCAAGAGTGTCCCCAAAATTACAGTGTTGTGCTATGTTGCGTAACTGAGCAACATAGGATGCCACACTCTCCCCATCCTGTCTGGAACGAGTATTAAACTTAAAACGTTGGACAATCTCTGAGGGTTTAGGTTCCACATGATCCTTTACTTTATCTGTAATTTCTTTGAAAGTTTTTGTACCTGGTTTCACTGGTGCAAACAAATCGCATATCAGTCTGTACGTTGTACTGCCACAGACGGTCAGCAAGATCGCTCGCTTTTTTTCGTCACTTGCGACGTCGTTCGCTTCAAAATAAAACGTCAGACGTTCGACATATTGTTCCCAGTCTTGAGAAGAATCGTATTCTTCAACTTTTCCGAATGTTGTAGCCATCCTCGTCGCCAAAATGTAGTAGATTCATTCAATATTCAACTCTACAAAAGCCGTTGCTCGCATGCAGTCATGTTTATTCTCTTGCAGTCCTCCCTTCTTCCAACAAGTCAATACGAATTACTTCCCGTTTCAGATACCACAATCGCTCAGTCTTTAGTGACGGTTTTAATCGTCATAATCATTCTTAAAGGAGTTAAGAACCCCTACTGTTTCAGTGTAGGACAAAAGAAAAGAAAAGAAAAGAAAAGAAAAACTAGATTGGAGGTGGAAGGTGAAGGGTTAGATCGAAGATAGGGCAGGAGGAATGTTAGAGCTTTTTGTATTATCTGGCGATGGTGAGGGTTTGGGACACTGTGCGTAAGACTTGTTCCACTATAGAATTTGAAGTTCCCGTTGGAGTTAAGGGCTTTTTGCTTGCTTTGTAGTTTCCGTCACCATGACTAGGTCATACCAATGGGTAAGGGAGCAGGAATATAAAATAATAAAACAAATCTAGGGCATTCAAAAAATGTATTCCTTCAGTGTTCGTCGATGACATGGCCAATACTGACCTCTTTTGACTACCCATCCAGATCCAGATCCAGATTGTGTGTGAATCGAGACTGGGGCTGGCAGACTCTAGAAGTCCTAGTTTAATTGTGAGCCTGTCATTTTATGAAGTTGAGGCAGCTTTATCTGTTTGTTATTGTATGGTCTGCTGTCAATCTTAAATAGTTTCTTATCTAATATTGAGAGTATCACTGATAGTGAAGCGATGATTGGCTCAATCAAAATTAAGCAATACAGAAGCTGTCTCTAACCGTGATATACGAATGTTATCTAGCTTTATAAAATGAAATGTAATAAAGAGCAATAATTCTAAGATGTGCATGTACAAAAGGCAGCCCAAAAAGTGTTAATGGTGATGTGAAGCCCTGTGAACTGCAGGAAAGAGAGAGAGAGGGAGAGAGAGAGTGCGTGTTTAAGTGTGTGTATGTGTGTGTTGTGTGTCTGTGTGTCTGTGTGTTGTTTTGTGGTCTGTGACAAAAGAGAGAGAGAGAGAGAGAGAGAGAGAGAGAGAGAGCAGGGTTGACAGCTTCAGTATGATATGATGTTGTATTAACTAGCCCAGTGGAATCGGTGGAGGCCCAAATCAACAAATGTACATGAAAATGGTTTTCATTGATGTTGCACTTAACTGTTACCAAGCAAAGCTGAGGTTACCCCTGAGATCCATTGAAGAGGACTTCAAAGTTGAAAAAGCAAAGTTACTGTCAATGCTTAAGGACTTGGGAGTTTAGGTTTTGAGATCAGTCCTGCCCAGACTAAACAATAGCAGAAAATGGGAAGTTCAGGAAGCAGTAAATGTGGCAAAGGAAAATGTTAGTCAGGGAAATAACGGGACATAAATCATCAGGCAGGTACTGTGATCAACAGAAACAAAGTGGTGACCAGTGGAAAGAAAAAAGGAATGCAAAGAGAGCCATGGTAATACAGGAGATGAAGAAAGAAGAGGCTGTCAAAAGAATCCAGATGGCAGTGCAGCAAAGCCAACAGGGGCAAAGGAGTTCAAGGGAAAATGCACTACAAAGAAGTCTAGGCTGGAATGGAATGTGGCCTGCAGGTTTTCATAGAATCATCTTCATTCTTTGATCCTTCTGCCTTTGAATTCAGATTTCATGTTCACATTTGCATGGTTTGCGACAAGCATTTAGGCAGTCACAGATTTCACTGCTCCTTGCCCTTGCAGTATGGTAGAGCTGTTGTGAAAATTTTTGTCTAAGAATTTTAATATTAAATATGTGAAGCATGAAAATTAAGTTCTTAATCTGTTGTTTTCAGAAATGTGTGTGTGTGTGTGTGTGTGTGTGTGTGTGTGTGTGTGTGTGTGTGTGTGTGTGTTCGTGTGTGTTGGTGGTGCATGTGTATACAAATGACAGAAAATGCACTGTTCAGTGTCAGGTAGTGTCTCTGTTAATAAAGAATGACCTTGAACACTTTGATTATCAGTAACACCAATATCAAAATACAACTAAAGGTATGTTTAGGTCACCATGAGAGCAGGGTAAGAAGGGCTGCAGAATTTTTTTATGCTGGTTGGTGAGGGTGAAGATAGTGAAGATGATGGAATTGAGTTCCATTCTGGTCGGTGACTACACAATAGGGCTGTATTCATTGCTGCCCTTCATCATATATCCCAGGCCTAAGAGGCAGAAACACCTACTGTGATCAGGACATTTTAGCAACACTCTCAGAGATACATCCATTAAAAGCTTGACATTTTAGTTCCAGTCTTCCCATTTGAGTCCATAGCAAAGTCGACTGTGGGTAGAAGTTGGTCACGGCCGAAAAATCCACAAATATATGGCTCTGATGGGAACTGAACCCATGACATCCCAGCCTGAATCAGCTATGCTAACAACTGCACCAAGTGAACAGGCAGAAACAAAGAGGAATTGTTATCGATTTTTCTGCTCCCATTTGTTGGGAATCAGTGCAACTGTTAACACACTTCAGAATAATTTCATTGTATACTCAGAGATGATATTTGTTGCCGAAAATGTTCAGTTTGGTCAACAAGATTAACTAAAAACTCTGTGTGTGTGTGTGTGTGTGTGTGTGTGTGCGTGTGTGTGGTGTGTGTGCGCGCGCACACATGTGTGTTTGAAAAGATGTATAAGAATTGGTTAATTGAAAATCTTACAGATGCATTCTTGTCCAATAATAATCTGCTGGTTGAAGTTCCGTCAGTGCCCTAAACTTAATATCTGTTTTTGGCATGGTCAACAACGTTTGTTTGATGTCAGGCTTTCTTTTTGTGTTTAAGCCTATCATTCTTCCAACATTCTCAGATGATATTTCCTGCATCAGCTTCTCTTTTTTTTCTTAGTGTGGCAAGGTATGACATACATTTACTCATGTGTGTCTGGTTTCTCACGGATTAAAAGCATGAGATGTCTAATAAAGTAATATCTCTGTAAAAGTAAAAGAGAATGATTGGTGATTATGTACCTATTTTGGCTGCCTCTGTATAGTGTTAAACTCTCCTACTGGTCATAAACCTTTTGTTGGCAGGCAGTCAGATTTAATAACAGTATATAACAAAAAAATCCCTTCCTCGATTGACAAATTGATAAGCCCCTGATAGTATTGGTGAAGAGAGCAAATAGATGCACAGATTAGATCCTGAAATGATGTGCAATATTTAGCTCTAAAAATGCCTTTTTCTGTGTCATATGGCCAGAGTCAACTAAAAGCAGTTGATGAAACAGGAATGTTTTATGTATGAATTTGTCCGATTTTTATTTTTTATTTTTTTTACAAACACCGCCTCTTTGTAATACATTATAAACAGAGAGAGGAATGGATTTAAAGGAAAGGGGAAACATCAATTTTCAGTTTTGTGTTCTGATTCTGGTAGTTACTTCTGCCAAAATTTTCAGAGCATTCCTTAAACAGCAAAAACAATAACAACAAACAAGTTACTCTGCCCCTACTTCATTCCCAACACACATACACACACACACACACACACACACACACACACACACCACACACACACACACACACACACACACACACACACACACACGCGCACACACACACACACACACACACACACACACACACACACACACACACACACCACACACACATTTCACACACACACACACACACACACACACACACACGATAATTGATTTACACACACACAAACACACACACGCACACACACACACACACACACGCACACACACACACACACACACACACACACACACACACACACACACACACACACACATCACACACACACACACACACACACACTTACACATTCACACACACAAACACACACACACACACTCACACACACACACACACACACACACACACACACACACACACACACACTATTTGATTTACAAGTCATTCATTATTGAAATATATTCTTCAGATGGATTCTCAACAACATTTACAAAAAACAAAGGACCAGTAACTCGGCAAGATGTCAGAGGACAATGCTGGCAGGCAAGAGCCTCTCTCAGTTACTGAGTGCATAAGCTTGCCTGGTATAGGCATGCACTGGCCATTACCCCTATCTATGGCCATTCTTCAAGACACAGTGGGGGATGACTGTTCCAGAAATTCAGAATGGATAACACAAAGAACTGGTCGTAACACCCCTAACCAGTTGTTTATGATGAAGGCAGTGGGATGTGGAACTACCTGGTTGTCCAGATGACTAGAACTCAGTTAACAGAAGTGGTAATTATTGTTATCAGTTTACATCATTATTATTATGTAATATTAGTACATACTAGCACCGGTTACCAGTGGTGTAATCTAGTCATCTGAGTAACTATCGTGACTGCTTTTTTTGACTGTCATGAGTGTTTAAAGACAAACCTTTGTCATCTGCAGGACTCAACACCTTGAAGACCATGACAGACGAGCATGCGATAGGTGACGGGTGGCCAGGACAGGTGATCCAGCAGGCAGTTCTGTATGACAACGTGGAACTGCTTCAGTGCTTGCTGGAAGGGGAAGAGCTGGCCAACATCAATGCCACTGACACCTGCGGCCGAACTGCTGTCTACACTGCTGTTTCAAACAACAGCATAAGATGTCTGAGGCTTTTGCTGGAACATGGGGGTATGACCTGGCTTTGGTTGGAACCAGTGTATTGAACTGTAGCGTTAGTGTTCATGTGTTGTCATTTTGTGTTAAAACCTCTTCTTGCCTCCCACCACGCCACCACACATATGGATACAAAAAAAGGCTTATATGCTAGTGATCTTGCAAGTACATGTCTAAGTATGTATACTAACTTTTGTAAAGATCAATGGTTATTATAGAATGAATTATGTTCACAAAGACTGTTCCTTTGTATTGATGGAAATAAGGATATTCAAAAAGAAAAGAAGAAAACATACATTTGCTGGAAATGTTAGTTGATCCTGACATGATGTACGAACAAGTAACAAGTGTAACAGTATCATCTTTTATGTTTAAGAGAAACAAATTACGTCTAAATGAAAAAAAAATCAACTTTGTAAACTTCCTCTTAGCTTTGAATGTGGAGGTATCAGAAATAGATTTAAAAAGGTAATATTTTTTAAAAACTTTGAAGTGCAGGTTTACTTTCTTTTATTTCTTTTGTTCTTCATTTTATGCCTTATTTTATGGTGAAGAATGTAGTATGACTAAATGGCAGATAGAAACAGATATTTAAATTGTAAATGTGTTTATGTGACAGAGGCATGTTTGAGTGATTGTAAAGACTGATTTGTTTTCTATTCATCTTGTATTTGTCTTATATCGTTGCTAGTCTTCCTTTATTACTGTATATGATTTTGGATTTCTTGTCATGGTTAATGCTGAGTTAAGTATTAATTGTGTTTGAAAAAAAAAAATCATTGAAGTTATTTTATGTTTTTTTCAGGTAATGCCAACATTGCTGCTGGTGGAAGGTGTCATAACATGGTAAATTTGTGTTATTTACACTATTACAAAAATAGTTCCTTTCTGTCATTTGGGAATATTTATGTAGATCTGGAAGGATCTGTTTGTTGTGGACTTAACTGAACAAAGAGGAATGAAGAGACCAGCCGCCGTGGCGAAGTGGTTAACGTCGCGGACTCCCGGCTGGGAGGTCGCGGGTTCGAATCCCATCAGAGTCATGTGGGTTTTTCTGCCCCGACCGGCTCCTACCCAGAGTTGAGTTTGCTGCGGACTCAGTTGGGAAGACTGGGACCACACAGTCGAGTTTCATCCACTTAATGGATGCGTTTCTGAGAGTGTTGCTCAAATTTCCTGACCAACACTGCAGGTGCCTGTATCTCTCGGGCCTGGTTGACGCCGGGATATATTATGAAAGGAAGCGTAGAGTACAGCCCTGTCATGTAGTCTCAGACCGAAATGGAAATCCGTAGCATCATCTTAATCATCCTCATTCTCATCGATCAGCATTTAAAAAAAAAAAAAAAAAAGTCTCAAATTCTGTGGCCCTTCATGCCCTGCTCTCATGGTGACCTCAGTTTCGATGTCCTCTCCACGTCTGTGGCCTTGGTTTGGTTCCGTCGGGGTCACAGGTATCGGCGAGTCCATGGGGGGCTGTCGTTGGACGGACGTGGTGGCGCCCTCCGGAGGGAGAGCTCACTCACGCCGGCTCCGCGACTAAGCAATTATTGTCGTCAGTAGGGGGCTTAGTAGGTGGTGTCCTGCGTATGTTAGATCAGAACAGGCGCCACTGAACACCACCGAAGTGACTCGGCAGCAGTGCAGTGTCTTCTCCGGTGGGTTGCCTCTTGACGACTTGACATTGACTGCTCCCTGTGGATTGTCGGTGCCGGGGGCTGAGGCGGGGCTGACCGGGCTGTGGCTGTGGACGGGGTGTCGGAATGAGCGGCGTGTGTGCACTGCCTCTGAGGTGGCGCAGAGGTTGGGACACCAAAAAAAAAAAAAAAAAAAAAAAAAGAGGAATGAAGAGATTGTGAATGTGTATAGTTTTTTTCCATTGTGAAATAGATGCTGTCATATTTATATATGAGGGAAATGATGAGGATGGTTATGATTGTTATTATAGTATCTAACGATTATGTGTGTGTGAGTGCATGCCTGTGTTTATGATTTTGAAAAGTTGTGATGCAGTTGTGCATGTGTGTGTGTGTGTGTGTGTGTGTGTGTGTGTCTGTACTCTAGAAAACATGGACAAGCTGTTTCATATAGGCAGCAGGCAATGATAAGGACAGATATAGGCAGAGTTCAAAACCCATTACCAGAATCCCTCAAACTAACATTGTTGCTCTTTCTTTCACCCCATCTCTTCTCTCATATGGGGAAAATGATTTGACCGTATTGTTCCTGTGTCTCCATTTTGTTTGTTACTGTTGACAGACGCCTCTTCACCTGGCTGTGTTGGACTCAAAGCATGATGCCTTAAAGCAGCTACTTCAGAATGGTGTCACTCTGACCCCTGTGGACGAATCAGGTCAGACACCTCTGGCTCTAGCTCGTGTCATTGGCAACTCCACTTCCGTGACCCTGATAGATAATGAGCAAGGTAACCATGAGCAGTGATGAACAAAATTGCAAAGAACATATAAAGAGCAGACAAACTTTCAAGAAAGCAAGCAATGAAAATAATCAGCAATTAAATAAAAAACATCGAAACAAACGATGTAACCTTGGTTCATTTTTTATGTGGGCTATAAAAGAATGACGTAAAGGTTTTGGTTCAAGTTTGTAATGACTGCTGATGATGAATATTTTGATGATAGGTTTGAATGGATAAAACAAACACAAAAGTTTAACAGTTTTGCCAACAACTTAATGGACCTTATTTTTTCCAAGCGTAGTTGATGCCAAATCATCAAAGAACAAATTTCTGCAGGAATTTTATAGCTTTGTTCCATTTTGTGCCATTAACAAAGACTTAACTGAGGAAAAGCTGCTGAGAAAAAGCTTGGCATCGTTAATAGCTGTCAGTCCTTTCATTTCTTAAAATATGAAAAGAATATGACCAAATGACATTTCAAATGTTATAAAGTGATGTGCTTTGTAATCAACAGAGAGGAGAACAGAAATCTTGAAGAATTTGTCATCCAGTAAGTATTTTATTTGAATAAGTCAGTTCAGTTTCCTGTCTCCATCTTTTGTTTCTGTTTGTTTCTGTTGTATTTTTCTGTCATAAATTCCAGTCACTGATTGTTAGCAGAAAGAAAAGAGAGAGAGAGAGAGGGGGGGGGAGAGTGAGTGAGTGAGTGAGTGAGTTTGAAATTGTGTGTGTGTGTGTGTGCGAGTAATTTTGATGGACTCTGAAAGTTTATTAGTGTATGAGTGGGTTGAATTAATATCACTACTATTATTGTATGTCTGTCTGTATGTGTGGGTAAATGTGTGTGTGTGTGTGTGTGTGTGTGTGTGTGTGTGTGTGTGTGTGTGTGTGTGTGTGCTCAAAAGCAGAAGTATTTAAAGTTGATTGCTTGATGGGGTAAAGGACTAATGTAAATGCATGTGACCGTGAGTGTGGTTTTCCAACTCTTGATTTTTGGAAACTAATTGGACAGAGAAAACTGTGATAAGTATGCTATGTTCATGTTGCTGTGTAATTCAATGGAAACACTTTCTTCCTAGGAGAGAAATCAACTTGCCTGTGATTAAGCTGATGTACATACATTATTGTGCATATGTTTACATTTATGCACGCATGCATGCACACATACACAAAAAAACGCATGCACGCACACACACACACACACACACACACACACACACACACACACACACACACACACACACACATGCGTGCGCGCACACTGGGTGTGCTACGTGTTGAGGGGGAAAGGGATTGGATTAGTATACACGCACACCTCTTCTCTCCTCCCCAGCCTCTACCCCCCCTTGCCCTCCCAAGCATTCATGCATGGAAGTATGCACGCACATAAGCTTTCACACATACACATGCTCACAAATAGGTAAGCATGCATGTGTACACACACGCACGCACACACGCACACACGGACACACACACACACGCACACGCACACACGCATGGACACACACACACACACACACACACACATGCGAACACACACTCACACTCACACACACACGCACGCACGCACGCATGCACGCACGCATGCACGCACGCACGCACGCACGCATGCACACACACACACACACACACACACACACACACACACACACACACACACACACACACACACACATACTGTAGAGAAAATCACCTGATCTCTTTGACTTTCAGAGCTGTGCAGTGCATGTGGGAGTGGCAGTATCGAAGCTGTCCAAGAAGTGCTCATTGACTGTGGCACCAACAAAGAACAAGTCCTCAATCTGATACCAGACGAGGACCTACCACCTCTGTGCAGGTGAAATGCTGTAGATAATGATGTACAAGATCAGTTGTTTTTTTTTTTTTTTTTTCCATTTGTGCAGATCTGTAAACGACCAGGTGATTGGCAATGTAAACAAATGGGACTATTGATAGTTAAGCTGATTCTGTGTTAAATTTTTCTGAGCTGTCAAAACAAATGTTGTATTTCTGCTTGGTAAGTACATTGTCCTAGATATTTATGATGTCCCAACAAGGGGAGGAGGGGAACAGTGAAAAAGAGGGAGCTAAATCTGAGAAAAATCTAAAAATTGAGGAAAAAGGGAGCTAAATCTGACCCTCCTCAAACTCAGCCAGCCTCACAATTTAACTTCCTCAAAGTCACACATAATTTCTTGTTGTGTCAGTTTCCTTTCCTCAACAAGGGAACATGCCCATGTTTACTCAAAGCTTGAATTTCTATCTGTGTGTGCCAGTGTGAATACTGGTAGACACCTCTATGCAGTGTCTAGTTGATAAAGGTCAGATGCCTCTTCCCTTGCCTTCTATTAGAAAAGTTCAGTCTGAAAATAGTGAAAAGAAAATCATGGAGATCATGTATCCTTATCAAGTGTTGTCTGCTTCTGATTGGTATCTGTTACTGTCATCAAACTTAGTCTTGTCGATAGAAACTGCCCCTCAGATTTGTAGTTCATGTTCAGATTGGTGTTTAGGGCTGCTGGTTCTGTATTTCATGTTTTAATGACTGAAAAGTATACTGTGATATTCCGTTGACCTGTTGGTTTTGAGTGACTGAAATCAATCGTCATGAAGTCATATCAGTTTGATAAATTGATATGGAGGCTTTGATGATACGAAAGAATTCAATGAAATAGTTTATTTATTGAGTTAAGGTCTGTGTGTGCACGTGGACAAATTTTTGCAAATATGTATAATTATTTTCAGATGTTTGAGCCGGCTTGCTCACACAAAAACACAGACATGCACATGCACACACATGCGCTCGCACACACACACACACATACAGATGTGTGCTTGTGCATACATGTGTGCACGCTCACACCACACACACAAACACACACACACAAACAACACACACACACACACACACACACACACACACACACACATACACACATACACACACACACACACACACACTCAAACACATATTATAACATGATTTTATATAAGAGAATGACCCTAATAGCAAGGAGAAAAATTCGTTCATTGCTGAAAACGAAGATTTCCTTTTAAATTTAAAAGGAAAAAAAGAACACCCTGTGTGTGTCCCAGTGCCAGTAGCAAAGATTTCCTTTTAAATTTAAAAGGAAAAAAAGAACACCCTGTGTGTGTCCCAGTGCCAGTAGTGCTGGAAGTCTGGAGCTGGTGGACTTGCTGTTGAAGAATGGGGCTGCGCCTGTGTGCCAGCGAGGATCTGGTCTATCACCTCTGCACTTGGCATGCCTTGGTGGCCATCCAACTGTTGTGCAGCGTTTGCTCACAGTGAGTTGAAGACAGATTTCACACTCTTCAACATTTTGCACTTCATCTCTTATTATAGGACTGTGCAGTCTCATAAATCATATTTTTTCTCTTGTTTAACCGTTTCAGCATTGTAGGCACTGATACTGTGTAGGTACTGATGGGCAACAATGTAGAAAAAGATTTTTTATGTTGATTTGCATCATCATATCATACAACTGTAGGCCTCTATTGGTGATGGAAATATGTCTTTCGGCTGACACTGGGGAAAGGTCCGCTGACAGTGAGGAGAGACTACAGGGAAAGTCCTGTTTGACAGCAGGAAAGACTGCAACAGAAAGCTTTGCTGTGTCTGGAGTTGTACTGTTTTAACCTGTCAGCAAAACAGCGATGAGTGGAGCTGCAAGATGTGTGCAGCAGTTCACTTGGTGGTGGCTAATGGGCCCTGCAGTCATGAAAGATAGGCTGGTATATTCAAGGGGAAGGGGGGCAGGGGGCGGGGTGCTTCATGGGGGTTTGGCGTCATATACTTTACCATGTCAGACCATAGCATTCAACGGCAGTTAGCCAGCTCTGTCAGGCCGAATTTTTTCCGTGGAGATCTACCTACGCTCAGGCGTACAAGGATCTCCCTGTCCTATCACCCAGGGCCCACGAGGTCAGAGCACTGGCCACTTCCACAGCGTTCCAGTACTCTGTCCCCGTGCGCCACCTGCTGGAGGCAGCCTACTGGCGTTCGGAAAATCCCTTCATTAATTTTTACCTGAGGGATATCCGCATGACCAGAGCTGATGGGTCTAAGGGGATTTCCTTTGTGGCGGCCAATGCAGCCATATCGGTCAACCCCAAGAACCACTAGGGCGCTCGCCCTCCTCCGATTCCTTTAAATTCTGCTATGGTCTGACATGGTAAAGTATATGACGCCAAAATGGGGAGTTTGTGTTATACTCCCTGTTTGGCTATATACTTACCATGTCAGACTCTAATTCCCTCCCTACCTTCCCCTCTGGCGCCAAGGTTCTCGGGGTCACCATACACCAGGCCTCGCTGAATGACTTATAGGAAGTTGACACTGGCTTCTTCCGGGGCCGGAAGTGGGGTGACATCACGTGACTGTCTTATGACTGCATTGGCCACGGAAAAAATTCGGCCTGACAGAGCTGGCTAACTGCCGTTGAATGCTATGGTCTGACATGGTAAGTATACTAGCCAAACAGGAGTATAACACAAACTCCCCATTTCTGTTGTTTCACGTCCAGTAGCATTACACAGTAGCATCTTCCAGGAAGCAGTTACATCCCTTTGAGGAATGGCCGGTGGGTGCCTGCACCCTATGTGAACACAGAGCAGGTTTCAAGGAGTTATGCAGGATTACTCCCGGCTGGTTGGATTGGTGGCCGAGGACAGTGCGTCTCTTTGACCCACTGATACTTTGGATGTATCTTTTTCTTTACAATCTCATAAAGCATCTCTCTCTCTCTCTCTACATATATATGTACACACACACACACACACACACACACACACACACACACACACACACACACACACACACACAATATATTACTAGATGCCCCCCTCCCCTGGTTCCTTCTCCCCCAAACTCTCACCTCTGCCCCCCCCCCCCCCCCCCCCCCCCCCCTCAATCTTCCGCTCTTCTCCCCTGTCTCCCATACTCCCATTCTTCCTCTTCCTCCTCCCCCCACCCCCATACCTACCGCCTTGTTCCCTTTCCCTCGTTCCCATATGTCACTCTCCCCCTTCCCCTCCACCCTCCCTTTCTGTTTCTTTTAATACCCCCTCTACTCCTTCCCATGTTCCCACTCCCACCTCCCCCTCCCTCATACCCTCTTCACCCTTCCCCCATCTCCCTCCTCCCCTAATGCCCCCTTCCTTAGCCATACACCTGCTTTGAATCCCTCGGAGAAAATAAAAGAGTGTCCTTTCCCCTGTTCCCCTCCCATTCTACCTTGTTCCCTTCCCCCCTCCCCTCCTCCTTCTCCCCACTATTAACCTCCCTTCCCCCATTTCCTCCTCTCCCATTGGTATTCTCCCCACCTTACTTTTGGCTTAAACCTACCTCAAATACATGTTCAAGAAAAAGAAAAGTCGTGGATCTTTTGATTTAGCCAGATACCTTCAGATTTTCAGTCTAATGCTCTCCCGGCTGAGCTGTTGCAGTTGTTTTCATAGTGTTTTTAATCACTGTGAAGGCCCGCATAGAGATGTGTTTTGATTTACTTTGAATGCTGATATCTCTTCACTTCACCACATGATTGCATTAAAAATGCGGCTCACATGACTTTCTAGGTCAAAAATGGATTTGTCATTAATCTTCCCAGTATGCTAATGAGTCACTATGGCAAATTTGTTGAAGATCAGAAGAAAACTATGGATTTATGTAAAGTGCAGACACACAAACAGATAGACAGATAGAAAGTGCTTCATATATTAGATTGGTCATGCAAAATTTAACAGAAACTAGATTTCCACATTGCACTTTTTAATTCTTGGTCAAAAACACTCAACGACACCACATTTGGTAAAATAAATTGTAATTTTTCTCTGCTGTGAAGTGACTTTTGAGGGAGCAAGTATGATGATTTTTCACTGTGATGGTTCTCTGTGTTTCATCCAAATTTAGTGTGCAATGCTTTGTGGTGTGTAGGAATACCCTGACTTGGCTATGGCCAGGTCTGTGGATCACCGTCTTCCCCTGCACGTGGCAGCAGCCTATCCCAGTGCAGAGTGTCTGCAGTGCCTGCTGAATCATAGGTACCCTGACAACCTGTTGCAGACGTTTGTACACATGCCATCCGGCCTCAAGTACAAAGCAGGTGAAGAGGCGTGGATTATGTCTAGCGTGGATAATTCATCTAGACATGAAACAGTCAGAAAAGGATCTTGGATAGTTGCTAAATTCTACTTTTCACAGGCAGGTGTGATGTGGTGCTTAGTACTGTTGATTTGCATGTGGGGTATTAGATGCTCAAGCTGTACCTGTATATTAACCTCACTGGATTTTTTGGCCATAGTTAGCTCCAGAATTGAATGTTCTGTGGGCTCATATGGGAAAGACTGAAGTTCCAGGATTGATTTTCATTCACTTCATGAAGCTGTCTCTGAGAGTTATGTTTGAATGAGAAGACTAGAGTATCATAAATGAGTTTGATCTAATTAAATTGATTGATGTGTCTCTGAAAGTGTTGATGACAATTTTTTTCTATTTTAGATGTCTTACAGTCTGTGACACAGGGACCTAGGTAGTTCTGTGGGGTCAGTTTAGTTATGTCCATCTTTCTGAGCATGGTTAGCCAAGTTTGGTTAGAGCCCTGAGTCTCAGCACTGTCAGAAAAACTGAAACTAACTCTCTTTTCCTCATGCAAGATTTCTGTTGTTTTAATGCTGGGAAAAAAAGCACAACAGCAACAACAACAACAACAAAAGCATGCAGAGAAAATACAAAGCAACAAAAAAGTGTGCGTGTGTATAAACAGGTTTCGACATCAATGCTCAAGACTGCTTGGGGAAGATGCCACTGCATGTAGCCTGCCAGCATGGATTCGAGGACAATATAGTGGCATTGCTCAACTTTGCCATGAAGATTTGTGACAACGATGCCTCAGACAGCACCTCCTGCGATCGAGAGGATGTTGTGCGAACGAAAGGGGGACCCACCTGCCCCCGACAGGGCACTAGACTTGCTAAGGCACGTTCCAGAGAGTCTATCCTCAGCCACACAGGTCACAGTGTCCGGGAGACCAGTCATCACAGTCTGCATAGTCTGCACAGCCGGGATTCCACTCCCAACTATGATCACACGCCTTCACCTGGGGAAGGTCTGGGTGAACCCTTTTCTGTGCATCCAGCCAGTGAGTATGAGGAGTTCTCTTGTCCCATCATTTGGTGTGAGGTTTTCCACTGTGTGTGTGTGTGTGTGTGTGTGTGAGTGTGTATGTGTGTGTGTGTGTGTGTGTGAGTGTGTGTGTGTGAGTGTGTGTGTGTGAGTGTGTGTGTGTGTGTGTGTGCGTGTGTGTGTGTGTGTGTGTGTGTGTGTGTGTGTGTGTGTGTGTGATGGACTTTACAGTTTTCTAATTTTCTAAGTGGATTGATTGACCCGTTTTATCAATGGATCGGTGTATTGGTGTGGACTATTGTACACAGAAAATCATTTAAAGTTGACATTATGGACACTGATCATTATTTTGAATATTCTCGTGTATACAGTACACTGGTTATTGTAAATTGATATATAGCTTGTATAGTTACGCACCTTGTCAGAATTTGAGGAGAAAAAGGATATGATTTTGTAGCCTGTAAGTTACAGCAAAAATGTTTAGTTTTTTTAAAAATATAAGCTGACAGTCCAGTAAGGAAATACACTATCAAAAGAAAATACTTGCTGAATTGAATGCTATAAGGTGACAGTGTAAATGTGTAGCAGTATTACGTCATGATGCGAATAAAACAGAGTTTCAAGTGAATCCAAATGCTGAATCAGAATGCTGATAGCATGTGTATTTCTCTGTGTTGCAGTTGTGAACCATAGGTCGAATGAAGGGTTGTCCCCCTTGCATTATGCTATCAGGAACCACCACTTGGGGATTATCAGGACTCTGATTCAGGCGGGAGCTGATGTGGAGCAGGAAGCAGTGCTGAAGGACAGAAGTGTGTCACCTCTTGCTTTCGCGTTTGAGCATCAGGAACTGCAGATCATGAGGCTGTTTTTGGAGGAGGGAGTGAAGGATTCTGACAATCAGATCCTCCAAGGAGCATTCATGGCCCAAGATAATAGTGTGATAGCTTTACTCCTCTACTTCAAATCGGTCAGGGATCCAGTGCACAACATCAAAAAGAGTGAACTTTGGAAGTTTTCAGGTCAGAGCGAAATCATGAAAAGTGGAAACTTTGAAAGACCAAATCAGGGTGAAGGAGACATGCGGCCAAAGTCTTTGGCTTCGGCTGTTGCTATTCATTGGCAGGGACTGGGTGCGTTGAATCAGATAGAAGTGGACTGTTTGACTCAGGCCAGCCTGCGACTGAACCCAGCCCTTGGGAACCTGGAACCATCCCTGTCATTGTGTGCTATAACCAAGGTGGATATTTCTGGTAATTCCTTCCAGAAGCTTCCTGAGTGTCTTCTCATGTTGCCATCTCTTGTCGTGCTTAATGCCTCCAAAAACTCTCTTGTGGAAATGCCTGAGGAAGATGATAACTTGCCTGCTTCCTTTGCATGCCCGTCCCTGGAGGAGTTTCATCTGCAGGAAAATAAGCTCAGCACTCTACCAGCATACGTATTTCGCTTCCCTGCCCTCAAGTACCTGGATGCATCCTTCAACAACCTCAAAGAACTGCGTCCAGAGATGTGGCTGGCCCCGAGCCTCATCACACTGAACCTGACCAGAAACCTCCTCACCAAACTGCCCTTATTTTCCAAAGAGCTCTCCATTCCCAGGAAGATTTCGGTGGTGAAGAGGATGTCGGGGGCCTCCCTTGGTGGTAATGGGGGTGTGCGATTGGATAGCCATTCTGGCTCCTCATCGGTCTGCAGCTTTGACATGGAAGGGAACACCAGCATGTGTGATGAGAGTCTGGACAACACAGATGCCTTGAACTGTTCGAATGCGACAACCAATGAGGTGGTGCATGTCAACAAATGGAGTTCTTCACTTAGGGTAAGGTATTAGATATACATTCACCATCTTTATTAGGAATGATATGAAAGAGAAATTTGACTGTTTGTCCATTCAGTAATATTGGTCTTAGGTAATTTTGTTCACCAATTATTTCATAAGGAAACAGTGTACATAGAATAGGAATAAAGATGCTTCATGTGTTTGAAATACTTTGGTGTTGAAGTTCTGCTTCAAGACCACCCCATTTCTTAACTGACAGTAGAATTCTTTTTATTAATTCTTTACATCTAAAGAATTGGAACTAAATCTCAACGTGATTGCACATTCTCTTTGGGAGCTGTCTTTTGTTTGTGTGTAGATGGGGATGGTGGTGGGAGTAGGGGTGGGGAGTAGGGATGTGTGGATCATGGGTGTGGGTATCAATGTGTGTATTTCAATCAATAACCATTGTGTTCATTTTCTTATTTATCAACCCTTGACTGTCTGTTTATCTATCCCTTAAGTGACATTTTTTTTTAATCCTCTTACACCCCAATCTGTATCTTATACTTACCAGTTTCATCACACAATTTCTCAACAAACTAATGCTGTGAGTGTCCCAACACTCCTCACTTAAATCGCCGATTCATTTGCATACATGAACAATGAGGTCCAACTGCGGTGCAGTGGAGTCCCGTTGGCCTTTTAGTCCCCCACCCAGCCTTGTCAGTCATGGCCAGATGTTGGCTGTGAACCAGTGGATGTCTGATCACAGGTCTCGTAACGGTCGTCATGCTCAAATCGAGTATTTCTAACAGTTGCTGTGGTGGAGTGAGGTCTGATGACAGCAGACTGACATTCAGTGGACCTTGATCTTGAACTGGCATGTGAGGAGAGAGCTTGAGGTGTGGTCACTCTCTTATTGGGGTGTGGTGCAAGCATTTTGTTCACTCACAGGCTATGTTGAGGACAAAACAATGGTAGTGTATTGGTTTTTGCCTCATTTCGGAGTGTGGTGTAAGTATTTTGTTCACTCACAGGCTGTGTTGAGGACAAAATGGTGATGCATTGGTTTTTGCCTCAGTTCTGTCTATAAAACATGTGGATTAGCTAGGGTATGTTGTTGCTGTTGGTGGTGGTGGTATCTCAGAGCTGTTCTCACAGCAGAAAAGTTGAATGAAAATTCTGCTTTTTCTGCATCTTATAATACACTGAAAAGGGCAGTTCATCTCTGACAGTCAAGGGGTTAACATCATCTAATATTTATGAGGCAGTGAGCTGCAATTGTTATTGGAGATGCATGCTGTGTAGATTATTATTGTTGTTGATATGATTGTGGTAATGCTCTGAGTGTTGCTGTTTTGATTTGTAGTTCAGTTATGATTGTTGCTGATATTCTTGTTGTTCTTTGTTTACCAACTATTTTCATCTGAGGATGATAAGATCTTGGATAAGTCGCTAGCCCCAGTTTATGTTTAAACTGAATTTTATTCAGTGTATGTTAGATGTCATCAAAATATCATGTAGGACTTTATACACACATCTCAGATTTTTTTTTTTTTTTTCATTTTGTTGAGAGTTATCTCTACTTCTTGATGAAATTTTTACCGCATTTAGTGTAATTTGGGCCTTAACTATGACTTCGCATGAAGCATCACTTTGTATGTTTCTAGGTAGTTGATCGAGACCCTTGGAAGAACAGTGGGGGGCAGGCTGGCCTCCAGCAGTTGAACCTGAGCTGCAACCACCTGACCACCTTCCCAGTTGTCTGCCCTGCTTGGCACCTTACCTGGAAGTCTTGGACCTTTCGGAGAACCCTTTGGAGGGAGTGGCTACGATTCCCGACATGCCCCTTACCTCAAGGAGCTCAGCCTTATGCGTTGTGGGCTGAAGGACTTGGTGCCCTGGAGGAAAAGGCCAGACTCTTTCAAAGATATGGGCTGTTTCGGCACTGTCAAAATGTAGGGCTTTTTTCCCAGCTTTGTTCCTATATATGTTTCTGTGCTTTGTTTCAATGTTGTTTTTTGCAGAGAAGACCTTTGAGCAAGCGTATTGCATTTGTGTGTGTGTGTGTGTGTTGTGTATGTGTGTGTGTGTGTGTGTGTGTGTGTGTGTGTGTGTGTGTGTGAAAGAGAGAGAGAGAGAGAGAGGGAGAGAGAGAGGGAGAAAGGGTGGGGAAGGTTGGTGAGATGCTGATGGTGGAAGGAGGTGGGGAAGGACAGAGAAATGGAGGGAGGAGGAGTGGGGAGAAACTTAAATTTGTTTCCTTTTTGTCATAGAGCATAGCAGTACTTTTGTATGTGTTCAGCCTAGTAAAATTCAAAGATATAGAAATATGTATTGGAGATAGATTCTTGCGATTTACTTATTATGGTGAACTCAAATCGAAAAGAACTTCCTGGAAGATTTTTTTTTTCTCAGAAACCCCAGGAAAAGATAATTCATTCTTGATTCCACAGAGCACGGGTGATTTGATTATCAATGTCACAGGGATCTTGACTAGATGAAATAAACTCTAGGTGTATTCTTAGCTTAAATATGCATTCACATCATCAGTAGTCAATGCTCACGAACTGCGACAAGATCACATTGTAAAGGCAACGGCTAAAGAATCTGTCTGATTATGAACTGCCAACACAGCAATAACAGAGAAAAAGTATCATGGCTTTGACTTGCTTTGTCAGATTTCAAAGACAGCCACACATGCATTTAGAATAACTTGTGGACAAAAAGAAGATACACTGAGATGATGCTCTTACAGGTCGGTCTACAACCCACGCTACAGCAACAGTCCCTCCAGCCGCTTGTCTCCATCCATGGCAAGTCGTGATTCTTTCAGCAGTATTGGAGCAATGTGTCTTCATCGTACTCACGTGGGCTTGCCCCGCCTGGAGAAACTGAACCTCTCCAACAATAAATTGGCAAGCATCTTTCTGACTCGGGCTCCAGATGGGCAGTCACTGAATGCAGACACTCAGAGTGTAAGTCTGGTGGTGATCTTGGTCAGGTTGCATGATTGATCCTAGCTGTTTTCTGGAGCATTTTTCAAATGATTACACAGAGTCAGTTAGCACAAACATTTTACTGCAGATCATAAGAGACTTTTGTTCTGAGATGTTCCTTCTGTTGGTTTTTTTTTTTTTTTTTAGTGTTTTTTAAAATCATCTTGATCTGACTGAAATGTGGATGGTGATGCACTGTGCTCTAGGCTTTTATTTTTTGATTCAGCATTTGATTTGGTTTTGTATTTTCAGTCTTAGGATTTCAGTTTGTATGTAGTTCAGATTTGTACTGGCTTGCAGCCCTGTTTACAGCCTTTGTGGCTGGCTGATCTATAAACAGCATGTCTTGACTTGATGTATGTGTGTGTTGCAAACTGATCTTTTTCAGTGCATTGAATCGACATTACCTTGTCTGGTGGCATTGGGAGAGGCAAATAAATAAACAAGCAGAAATGTACACAAAACTTCATCCAAACCAGTCAGAGTTTATTAACTTTGATAGGTAAGTGATTCATGATACATGAAATGACAACGGCGACTAAGCCAGTCTTATTTTGTGTAAATGATTCTTGGTATATCAGGTAACAGTAACACTCAACTCAGTCCTGTGTATAAATGATCCATGTTGCACCACATCAAGTAACAATCACACCCAGCTCATTCTTACGTATACATGATCTATGAAACATCAGATAACAAATTTCCAATCTAATCCTACCTATAAGTGATCCATTAATCATTACATGAAAGTGATCCATTATACATCAAATAACAATTACACCCAACATGGTTGTACATGTATATGATCCATTGTACATCAAATGACAATCACACTAAACTGAATCCTACTTCGAAATGATCTATGATACATTTAACAAAAATCACACTTAACCCACTCCTACATCAAAATGACCAATAGTTCCTCACAGAAATGACACATTATATACAGAAATGACACATTATATACAGAAATGACACATTATATACAGAAATGACAAAAATTATAGAAATGACACATTATACATAAGGTAACAATTACATCCAACCCATCATTCATAGAAAAGATCAATGATACATCAAGTAACAATCACACCCAGCCCAGTTCTGTATAGAAAATATCTGTGATATATCAAATAACAGTGACAGCAGATCGAGTCCTTTGTATAAGGGATCCATGATACTCCAGGTAAGAATAACACATACAATCATTAAAGTGTTGTGCCCTGTAGCACTTTAACAGAGATTTTCTTTCCTCTTTAAAGCATCAACATCCATTGTACATCCAAATGTTTAGGACAGAATTATTAAGAACATAGGTTGATGATATCTTGGTTGTCTTACTGCAGTATTGACGAATTTCTTTTCCCACAAACAGATGTCTTTCGGTCTGGAATCTGAGGAGCTCCAGCAGCGGTTGTTGTTTCCGGCATTGATAGAACTGGATCTCAGCATGAACCTTCTCCAGAGTTTGACCTCCGACATCGGGGAGCAGACAGCACTGAAAATACTGTCCCTCCGCGGCAACAGAAATCTGAAGGAGGTAATGCAGTCATTGGTAATTTTCCTGAAAACGGATGTGCTACAGATCAGTTTACTGGAGAATACTGTGTAATGAATCCAAAGTTTGAATTAATCAGAAAAGAAAATTTCAGGGTCTTCGATTTAGAGTTCAATTAAGTTGTACCGACTGAATTTGTCTCTTGTTTGTAATCAACCTTTCAGGATTAATCAATTGTATTCATAAATGGCATGTGATGTTATAAAACAGTTCAGTTTTTTTTGTATTAAGTGTCTGTAATATATGTTATTGTTTTGCCGGCTATCTGGTATACTGGCAGCATGGACTGAAATGGTGAAATACATGAATTCCTTACTAAACACCAGTCACATTGTTTCTAATTGAAGATTGAATGAAACATAGTTGATTGTTTGCAGCCATTCAGAACATAAATTAACCTGTTCACTGCACTGTTGACGAACGGCGTTCATCATAAAAAGTGTTGCCTGCAATGCACAATTGACGAACGCTGTTCGTCATGATTCAACACTCTTTCTGTTTTGTCCAGCATTGGACTTAGCAAATATGATAGCAGTGAAGGGGTTAACCATAACAGAATGCTAAT
>CM065714.1:44145220-44202720 GCA_033310375.1 Conus canariensis
AGAAATGTTTGTTCTTGGTTTTTCAGTGTTATCTATGTGCATTGTTTATATTTAGATGACCCTTATCCTGTACAACTTGCTTGTAAGTTAGATTTAAAGCCAGTGCATATTCCTTTGTTCATTGGTTAAAAAAGGATCTGAATCTGAACCGAGAATGCTTCTGCAAAGAAAATGAGGAAAAGATTGCTTAATCTGCATTCAGTAGCAGACTGCATATTTTGTGCATAGCAATAATATTGTAAGTAATTGGTTATCTGCAGCTTTTGCTGTTGTGTTCTCCCTCACCCAACAAGGGAAAAAGATTTGGCTGGGCAATTGATTGAGAACAAGATGCGCAACATCCATTAGGGTACGTTAGTGTTGTCTCAGGTTATGGGCTGGGAGATTGTGAATTCAAATCTGATTGGAGACACATGGTTATTTGTGGTATTTTCTAGCCTGGAGAGCTCCTTATTGAGTATGTTGTAGACTACAATAGCAAGGCTAGAACCATATGAAAAAGAAGGCCTGAAAATTAGAATTATCCCTAGTTATATGTCATAACAGACCTGCCTACCCTACGTTTTTTTTAGCATATTTTACAAAATTTGAATGGAAAATACAATAATACGCCGAGTAGGATAAAAATATGAAAATTGGCAACATTGGCACAAAAAAAAAAAAAAAGAGTACTATTTTCCTGTTTGAAGACGCGAGTTATTGTCCCCAGTTCCAGATTGTGCATGCTCGCTTACACTATGGTTGGCCATCTTTCATAGTGAGTGGCTGAAACAGATATTCACTAAGAGAATGCTGCCACCAGCAAAATTATGCGTTTAAGAGAGTGATGAAGAGCTAGATGTTGAAAAGAAGGTTCCCAAAATGAGGGAGCAAACTTTCCTGAATGCATACCATGCAAACTTGGAAGTGCTTAGTCCCAAGCTCAGAAAAGGTCAAACTTTGGTGTGGTGCACTTTGTGCGAAATGGGTTTTAGTTGTGCTCATGGAGGGCTCAACGACTGCATAAAGCATGTTTCATCAAAATCGCATTAAAAAAACTATCCGAAATGGTGAAAGGAACACCTTCAATTGTACAAGCATTGAAAAAGGTCGAGGGAAAGTCTAGTGGGGGACCTGGAGCAGCAGATGATAAACGCTGAGATGATGATCATGATATGTAGGCTGGTGGCTGACTCGAATCTGTCCCTATCAATACCAATCGTCTTGTTCCCTATTCAAGAAGATGTTTCCTGACACTAGTGACAGCAAAATTGCTCAAAGTGTGTCTGTCACTCTAACTTCTACTGTTAATTAGCTCCACTCCCCCCACCCACACCCACACCCCAAAAAAACAGGGGGAGGGGGGAGGGGGATGGAGTGGCAGTACAAAGAGAAGAAAAAGATGGAAAATGAAAACTGTATGAAGGGTATATATGTATGTGACTGTCACTGTGGGGGGGGGGGGGGGGGGATGAAAGGGAGGAGGGCATTATAATATTGTTGTTATTAGTTTTTTTTTTTAATGAAATGGTCAACTAGATATGTGCAGTGTGTGTGTGTAGTGCACTTGTGCTAGTTGGTGTGAGTGTTTTAGTGTGAGTTCAGCACAGTGAGTTGGCTGCAAGAATTGTGCGATATAAGATCCATAATAAAGTTCAAATAAGAAAAATACTCTTTTTTGTCATGGAATACTAAAATTTACTCCATGGAATACTAATGGTTCAATTTTGAGGTAGACAGGTCTGTAATAACCAATATGGCTGCCCACAGCACTGGCGTGACAGAGTTTCCAATGAAGAAGTGCGAGCTCGTGGTCAGACACTGTCTACTGTGGGCATTGACATCAATGAGCTCATCTTTGACTGCGGCAACAAAGGCTCCGTCCATTTCCGTACCTGGGATTTTGGTGGACAGGTAGGTGTATTGGGGAAAAGCCCACATACTTGTGTGCACTCTTGAAGTTTGCAAGCAGTGAGTAAGCCATCAGAATTAATTTTTGCATTTTATAAGTCTTACAACTTTGTCATTTTTTAGAGTGTGGGGTTTTCTATATGCAGTTTGTAGTAATAGGCTGCTTCAAAAAAAATTTCAGATAATGTTTTCAAGACATACATGGAGGAATCAACTCCATTCATGCTTATGATGAGAACAGTTTTTTTTTATGTATCCAAACACTTTCCTAATTTAAAGTTTTAGAGTGGACACTAACACTTTATGGAGTACTTACTTCATTGAAAACACTGTTATTTGACATTTTGGTTGTTGGTCTCAGAGAGAGAGAGAGAGAGAGAGAGAGAGAGAATGAGACTGGTCAGTCATGTGTCTAGTGTAATTGATAGTTTGGCATTGTGTACTGTACTATTTCAAACTCATTGCGAGCTGTGGCCAGTTTGCCAGCTTTGACCAAATTTTGTGGTTGACACAGTGCAAAGGCACCTTGAAGTTACTATGAAGTATTCATGTGTTAAATGACTAATGTATGTGGGGTATTGTGTTTGTAAAACGGTAAGTGTGTTAGTGGTAATGTATGAGTGAAATCACTGAGAGGTACTCTGAAAAATGACAAATATATTAGTGGTGTTGTATACGTACATTTTCAGATGTATGACAATATTATGTGAGTAAAATTGCTAATGGATCTGGAGAGATGAAAGTATGAAATGGCTGAAGGTTATAGTGTGTGTAAAGTGACCAATATCTAAAAGGGCAGGTATCAGGGCTGTTTCATGGTCTTTTCATTAGAAGTATGATTATCAAATAGCGCATGATGGTAACTGTGCTGGTTTACTAATGAGGATGAAGACAGTTGGGTAAATAGTTGGAAGATGGCTGATCAAATGGTGCTTTGTGGTAGTAAAGTTGGTGCAGTAATGAGGAACAAGAGTGACGCTATCTTTGGAAGTATGAGTGATCCAGTCGCGCACAGTGACAGGTATGATGCTGCAAATATAACCTGATGTTGATTTCAACAGAAGACTGATTGCTCTATTAGTTGATGATAACAGTTGTGTTGGTGCCTCAGTGTGGATCAAAGCAAACTGATGATGGTTTCAGCGGGAATACTATGCCACCCACCAGTACTTTCTGTCCCCGCGCTCACTGTACCTGGTGATGTGGAGCATCATTGATGGGGAGCGAGGAGTGGAGGGACTGCAGCAGTGGCTCATCAACATACAGGTAAACTGGAGGCATTGGATTGTTGTCACACATCACATCTGCCTGCCTGACAATGTTTTGCTTTGCTGTCTCACTTTAACTCTTCATCCTGTATGATGTGTTTTAAATAGTGTGGTGTGTGTGGTGTGTGTGTGTGTGTGTGGTGTGTGTGTGTGTGTGTGTGTGTATGCATGCATGCATGTGGTCGCGGTTGTGTGTGCAGGTGTGTGTGTGTGTGTGTGTGTGTGTGTGTGTGTGTGTGTGTATACATAAATGTTAATATGAAGCTGACAACTTACACTCAAGCACAAAGATTGTGCAGTTGCATATCCTAACCAAATATTGATTGAATTCAGCCCTGATACAGCTTCTGTGATTGGCTGGACATGATCAGCATGACATGATAGTAGGTATATGAAAGATTTATATATGAAAGATTTACATTTTTAATGTATCAAGTTGTAATTTTTGTGTGAATCTGGTCTGATTGGAAAAAAAACACACCTAAAAAACAGCTCTCAGAATATGGACAGACCAGGAACAGGATTGGCAAATCTGCATGTCAGATTAGATGTACATGTATTCTGTGGCCTCAGAAAGTCATCTGTCAAGTTTGAATTGTTCATTCTTCGAATGGAATATTGCTAAATACAGACTGTAGCAAAAAGTTCTGCATTCATTTGTTTTAAACATTTTGTTCAATGCATTTAGAAGTGAAGATGAAAAAAGATAATTTTAATTCAATTTAATACTGGCAGTCAAGACTGCTGCTCTTGTTTTCCTGTTTTTCTCTGATTTCTTTCTGTCCCTTGTGCTTGTTTATCTGCTGTATGCAGTTCAGGTCCTCAAAATCTCTCTTCAAGTTAAGTGATTAACTTTGATTACATGAGAACTAGTTCTTAGAAAGTTCATATTTTAATAACCACAAGACACGGCTAAATGTGGCAAAAGAATCCCTTCATGCCCTTGGCTGATCAAGCCATACAAGGAAGAACTGTGTAAGTTGACAGTTCCCTCATTTGTTCAGCATTCAATGTGGACTGTAGCCCATTTACTTTGATTAGCTGAGAACTAGTTTTTAGAAAGTACATATTTAGTAACTACAAGACAGAGATAAGTGTTACGATGTAACGAAAGAATCCCTTTATGCCCTTGACTGATCAAGTGATATGAGGAAGAATCACGTAAGTTTACAGTTGCCTCGTTCATTCAGCATTTAGTGTGGATTGTTGCCAGGCGCGAGCCCCTGGGGCGGCAGTCATCATCGTGGGCACCCACCTGGACGTGCTGAGGGACAAGGCCACCCGTCGCAACTTCCCAGCTGACTTTGAGGAGGCCATGACGGGCATGGTGCAGAAGCTGTTCCTGAGCAACAGTGAGCCTGACAAGTGCGGCCTGCCCCACATCCTGGAGGCCATCAACATCAGCTGCAAGACCGGCGAGAATGTCCGCAAGCTGGTTGACCTGATCAAGAACAATGTGTTTGAGCTGAAGCATGCCAGTGAGTCCTGTTTTGTTTTGTCTGATGTTCAGTGAAAAGCGCTTTGAGGCAGGCGGACGTATCATCAACACTGTGTGTGTTTGAAGGCTGAAACAGATTGCTGTGTTAGTGAAAACAAGGTTAAATGAAAATGCAAAATGTACTGCAAAGTGGTGCTTATTTATTGTACAGTGCAAGTGAATTAAAAGGAATATGACTTCTTCAGGTGTCACAATAACAAAAGTGCACAGAACGATATTCTCCAGATGGCTGTGGGCAGGAAAATACAGTCTGGAGCATAATGTTTTCTCTTACCAACATTTATCTGTGCATTTCTGTTGTCTGCTTTTTGTGACTTCTGAAGTAGACATGTTTGTTGAAAATTCACTTTGCCTGATTTGTTATTGTTTATTAGTCAACTTTCTGCTGCGCTGTGGGGTATATTTATTTGCATTCTGGCTTGTATGTATTTGTATCAAAGTATCCCAGTGAGAGGCGAGGGATGGCTCAATAAGAAAACATTTGATGGAGGGTTAGCCGAGTTGGAAAACATAGGGTTGAGGGTTAGCCCACTGGTAAAACAGGTGGAGGGATGGCCCAGTAATAAAACACAATGGAGGGATGTCCAAATGGTCAACGCAGGTTGGGAGGATAGCCTAGTGGTAGAACACTGGGTAGAGGGTTGGCAGAGTTGTGAAACACATGGTGGGGGAATGGCCTGGTGGTAAACCTGGGGGCAGAAATGGCCTAATGGCCTAACTTGTCCAAAAACAATTTATACAATAATGAGAGATCCAAAATCTGGCTTGAATCTCACTTGTGGTGTGTTTGTCCTACCCGTTTTATCTTTGTGTACTTGAAATGCAGTGATGAACACGTGGCCAGCATGCAAAATTCTGGAGTAGTTGACAAACACATTGCAGATAACCACGCTTTTTGTTGGTGCTTCATAGGATGGAAGCAAAAAGTATGCCACTAGTGTGCCAGCCATTAAACTTTCCAAGGAGAACAATATCAGTGAAACATGGAATGTTAGTATGCTTAATGTGCATGGAAAAGCAAAGGAGATGACTCTTACGATTACCGGATACACATGGGACACTGTGGGGCAAGATGAAGTGAATTGGAAAAGAATTGTTGAGACCATCACAGATGAAAATTGCAGGATCCGTTATTGGAGTGAACTCAGTTATTGGCTGTACATCAGTGTCCAGCAGAATCATTGCCATATGTGTGTGCTATGGAAGCTATTGGAGATGATCATTAGTAATACTGATTGATGAAATGTGTTCTGAAGTGTGGTGATTTTGAAATTGTTGCATCAGGAACTCCTTGAAAATGAAGATACTTTTCAGAAGTGACTTTCCATTGTCACACAGAAGTATTTCTCAGTAAAGAAGAGAGCATGATTTAATTATCCAGCATAACTTGACACTGATTGGAGTGTATGATGAACGTTTACGATAGTCATCTGACCAAGGTCAGAACACATTACAGTTTCTATCATTTGTACATGACATTGATGATGATATTGACAGTGACTGAAATGATGATGACAGTGATGATGGTGGTGACAATTATTCGCTGATCCTCATTTTCTTTGATGTCTTTTGCCAGAGTCGAAAACAGTGAAGCTGCTTGGCCAGAAAATCCCACGCAAGTACCTGCTGTTGCAGACCGTCGTGAGAGAGCTGGCCAAGGAACGCATCTATGACTTCAAGGATCCTGTGCTCACCAGAGCCAAATACATGTAGGATACCACTGCTTGCTACTGTGTTTTTCCTTTTGCCTGGAAACAAGCTCACTCATACTTCTCTCTGCCATGAGAACAGTACAGACATACTCTTTTTCCTGAAAAAATGCCTTGCTTACACTTATTTCAAACATGAAAACAATTTAATTGTGTAAGAAGCCAGAAATTTAGACAAAACAAATGTTGATATGGTCCACTATGAGAGCAGTGAGAGCTTATTTTCACTGCTGGGAAAGAATGGAAACAGAATTGTCATTGCCACTTTGACGAATATGACATGTTCGTTGAGAAAGGGGCTGGGGGTGGGGTGGGGGGTGGGTGTCAGTCATTAGGGACTGATCAGAAAGTGGATTTTCTCCTGTTTGCTTTTATTAGCAGCCTGGTATTTATGACTGTGTTCAGGCTGAATAGATAATGATTATTTGTAGGATCAGTCTTTTCAGGTAAGTATGTGGAAAGTGACAAATGTCCACACAGCATTGCAGGTAAGAAAGCATCTGTTGGCTCTTGGCACTGTCACTGCACTATGTCCTTTACCCAGTAAGATGGAAAAGGGTTATGTTCGTACATTTGATCAAAACTGCCAGCACCATAAGTTTAAATTTATTCCTTTTAATGCTTTGTACTTTTCTAATTGATCAAACCCATGCCCTAATCAATGAGTGCTCATTCTAAGTCAGACACCTTCATGTGAAAGGTAGAATTGTCCATATCAGAATAAAAGATTTTACAGTACTTGATCATATCCATGACAATTAGTGCAATACAATCTTTAAAAAAAACAGCAACAAACAAACAAACAACAACAAAACAACTAGTGGATGCAGTGACAGAGAGTTTGTGCTTGTGTCCCTGAAATTTAACATGATCACAAGATCTGTGTATTTAGCTAAGAGAGGCAGAGGGTAGCAAGGTTCACAGCTGCATCACATCTTTGATTAGCTCATAAAAATAGAATGCGTCAAGATATATCGTATGAATAAAACAGAACAGTTTATGATAAAGTCCGTCTAGCCCATTTTGCAACAGAGTTCAGCCAAAATAGATCAGATAGGTCAATTATTGAAAGGAAAAAGATTTTATTACAAGGCTGATAGAAAGACATGAAAGATACAGATTTTTGACAGGAAATACTCTAAGCTCACTGAATGCTTGGCTTGTGACTGTGTTCTGTAGCATAATTATTGCCTCTTGGGTTATTAATATATCAGTGTTTTTGAAATGTTTTGTGTGTTGTATTGTGTGTGTGTGTGTGTGTGTGTGTGTGTGTGTGTGTGTGTGTGTGTGTGCAGGTTGTGTGTTTCAGACAAGATGATGGAGAAGGGTTTCACAACCTTCAGGGATGTAGAGGAGTTGGAACAAGCAACCAGATTCCTTCATGAAAATGGTATGGTGGATTCTGAATTTCCTTGAGTGTATTCTGGAGTTTATATCTGTTGCTTTTAGAAAGTGTAATCAGGCAAATATGTTGACAGAGGAATTAACAGTGTTCTTTGTAACATTTGTAAACATCAGTAAGAAAAAGATTTTGTTCTGAATTTGAGACATGAAATGTGTGTCAGAACTACTTGAAAACATAACGTTACTGCTTTAGCCTAGAATGATATGTCCTCGTCAGTCATACTTGAGTTAACATGAAATATGTGTCAGAACTACTTGAAAACATAACATTGTTGCTTTAGCCTAGAATGATATGTCCACATCAGTCATACTTGAGTGAACAGCACTTGTTCATTTTTTTTTTAGTATGGTGAGGAAAGAGCTGCCATCTGATATACCGTTCTGGACTTGTTTGTTATCAACCCTTTAATTGCCAAGCTTTTGTTTATGTAACACTCCTAGAACTACCCTTATTTTTCTTAGAGCAGCTAGTGCAGTTAAACTGAACTCTTGAGACTCGATTACTTTAAAAAAACAAGGGATGAAAAAGAATTAGTTCTAAATTCACCAATTTTCGCACACAGTCTAGAAGTGGATCTGCTCTGCTGTACATGTGTTTGTTTTTGTGATAATGATGTTTAAAGCTGACCATTGTCGTCACTTATTTCATAACTGATAATCTGGAATCCATCAGCAATCTTGACATTGACTCTACATTTTGTGGTCACTGTACGCACTGCCATGGAAGTTTCAGGTGAGTGCAGGCACGTCCGTGTAGTTGAAGAGTCTGTATGTCATGTTGTCTGTCAAGGTGTAGCTGTTCCACTGGGATGACCAAGCTCTGAAGCACTGGTAGTTCATGCTGTCTGTCAAGGTGTGTTGCTCCACTGAAACGACCATTCCCAGAAGCACCTGCACTTTTTGTTGTCTGTTCAGGTGCGTTGTTCTACTGCAGGACTTTGCTCTGAAGGACCTGTATTTTGTTTCGTGTGTTGTGTTTTTTTTTTTAATGGGCATGAGGACTTGTATTTGGTGTTGTCTGCCCAGGTGTGCTGTTTCACTGGGATGACCATGCTCTGAAGGACCTGTACTTTCTGGACCCCCAGTGGTTGTGTGACCAGCTTGCCAAAGTCATCACCGTCAGGGAGATCAACAATTTTGCCCAAAGAGGTCAGATTGAAAGCTAGCTGAGGTGGTGTTACCATGGGCAGAAAACTGGCTGTTGTGTCACCATGGTTTTGTGTGTGTGTGTGTGTGTGTGTGTGTGTGTGTGTGTGTGTGTGTGTGTGTGTGTGTCTCAGTGCATGCAGCTAAAACTGGGTCATACATTGGACATAACACACAACACACAACGCCATTGCACAGCATCCACTCGCAGAACAAGAATCGACAATGGGTTAACATATTTATGAATAGAAAAAAATGTATTAACAGAATTTGTCAGTACTGTTTAAAGAGCAACGCAGATCAACAACTTTGAATTGTCTGTTATAACAATGTGTATTCCTTTTGAAGAGTAATGCTGATAAGCAGCTTAGCTTCATTTGTTCTGAAGATATCAGTTCCTTTTCAGGAGTAATGTTTATCAGTAACACCTAGTATTCCTTTCTGACAGATGTTTGTTCCTTTTCAGTAGCAATGCATATCAGCAACCTGCTGGTTTTCTTTGACAGATATCTATTCCTCTTCAGGGTAATGATCTACAAAAGAGTTTTGTTCTAAGTATAAGTAGTTTTGTTGTTGATTCCAACTGAATTCTCTCTTCCCCAGAATGTCAGTGTCTTTTCAAGAGTATTGTATTGTTCACAACTTAGAGTTTTCTTCCAGAAATGTCATTTTGTTTTCAAGAGTAATCGTGTTCTAAATATTTCAACTCCTTTACAGTCAAGCCAGGTCAAAATAATCTGTATTGAGGGTTGAAGAATAAGTTGTCAAGCTTTTTTACATCTTGCCCTCAGAAAAAGAATATAGCATACAACAGAGAAAAATGCAAACAATGTTTTCAAAAGCACACACTTCAAACATACAAATATGTACATTACTCAATTCAAAACATATGTAATTATAAGAAACTATTGTTGGAACATCAATTTCAAATGCAGTTAGAGAGAGGGAACGAGAGGGAGAGAGAGAGAGAGAGAAAGAGAGAGAGAGAGAGAGAGAGAAGGGGGGGGGGGGGAGGGATGATCTTTAACTGTTGCTAAGAGTTTCCATAAGATGTTTTGTTAGTGCTTTTTTAACTGCCTGTTTCTGGAGACATGATTTTTATTGGAAGACAAATTATTTCATGCAATCCCTTCAGAGCATACAAAACTTGATTTATGAAGATTACTTCGGGGTCTGTAATTATGTGAATCTTGTTCTGGAATTTCTGTTTCAGAGAGGTCACTTTCTGTTCAAGAGTATTACATATTGGTGAAGTGCAATTCTGCTTCGCAGATGTCATTTTCTTTCTAGGAGTAATACATATCAGCAAACTGGAAGTTGTGTTCTAAACATGTCAGTTCCTTTTCATGTGTAATGCGTAACAGCAGTCTAGAATTTCATTTTAGATACTTCACCTTTTTTTTTGTCTGGTACTCACGGGAATTTCAAATTGGAATTTCTGTTCATAAAGTTCAGTTTCTTTTCAGGAATATTGTCAGAAACCTGGAAAATCTGTTCCAGAAAAGTTAGTCATTGTCTTTCCAGGAATAATTCATATGGGCAAAAGGTATTTCTGTTCTAAAGTTTACTGTTGCTTTTCAGGAGTAATGAAGATTACCAACCTGGAATTTCTGTTCCACAACACCACGTTCCAGCCAGAGGATGTACATCAGTACATCACGTCCTTGCTGGCCAAATTTGAGGTGGCCCTGCAGTTTGACGAACACCATCTGATCCTGCCCTCTCTCCTGCCAATGCGGCTGGAGCCCGGGTGTAGAAGGCAGGGGGATACCAAGGTATGGGATCAGGTGGAAGGATGGATATGAAGAGGGTAGTCATGATAAGGAAGATGTGTATGTGCGTGTGTGTGCATGTGTGTGTGTGTGTGTGTGTGTGTGTGTGTGTGAATGAGCACACAACAAGAAAGAGTGATGCTTTTTATTAGAAAGAGAAAGTTTGGTATGGTTTTGTTCATTCATCTTACTATTTTGAACAAAAAAAAAAAAAAAAAAAAGGAAAACGAAACCAACATAGCCATTAACTCCATCTTCTGATCCTTTCAGATTCCCCTCAGAAGGCCATCGGCAGTGCAGGATTCCTCCAGAAGGCCCAAGACCTCCGCCCCCAAACGATTTGAATCTTTGAACGCGGGTCGTGTGGAGATGAGGCCTCGAGCCTGTAGCGGGCCAGAAGAACTCCACATCGGAACCTCTGTGTTTTACGCCGGGTCGCAGGTGGCTCGAGAACCCCCGCAGGCACAGGTGTTGCCGACACAGTCAGCGTCCTCCAACTTGCTGCTGCTTGCAGTCAAACCTTGCAGCAACCCCATTTTTTCCTTCTGCCGTCTCTATTTCATGACCTATTTCCCTAGTGGGTTTTGGTCGCGGCTGATTGTCCGAGTGCTCGCTGACACCTCTTTGTACAATGTGGTGCGAAGTCTGTTCTCTCTGCCTGAAGAACTGCTTGCCAAAAGCCCCGAGATCCAAGCCCTGGTGAATCGTGACCCTGAATGGCATTGTTGGCAGACTGGTCTGGAACTGCTGTACATGGGGTTTGAGGTGAGTGAATGGTGCGCTAAACTCTGGTTTGTTGCATTTTATGTTTGGACTATATATTCCTTCTCAGAGTAATTTGAGACTATTTTTATGCTGATCAGTGAGGATGAGGATGATGAAGATGATGTTATGGAGTTCCACGCTGATACTGCATGACTAGGTTATACTCTACACTTACTTACATAATGTATCCTTGTGTCAACCAGGCCCGAGAGTTACAGACACCAGCAGTGTTAGTCAGGAAATTTGAGCAGCACTCTCAGTGACGCATCCATTAAGTGGATGAAACTCGAATGTGTGGTCCCAATCCTAATTTAAGCCCACAGCAAACTCAGTTCTTGGTAGGAGCCAATTGTAGGCCAAAAATCCCACAAATATAAATGACTGATGGGAGTTGAATAAGGCATCCTAGCCTGGAATCTGCAATGCTGACCACTGTGCCAGGGTAGCTGGTTAAAATTATTTGTATCTAAAAGGGCAGTTGGGAGAACGCAAATATCTGCCCAGATATAATGGATCCTAGATCTGCTTTTAAATCTGGATCTGCTGAAAGGATCAGCACCAATATTTTGCAAGTTTGTCCATGGGACACTTTCACCATCCTTTGCACCAAGTTTAGTGAAAATCAGTGCAGGAGTTATTGCATCAACTTGTTGACCAGGTCTTGGTTTTCCACTCATTGATCTGGATCCACATGAAGACCCCAAGGTTCCCTGAAATCAGTACTGTACATTTAGCCTAACCTTTTGTCTTTTGCCTGGATGTAGACATCCAGACAAACACACCAGTACAAACATATAGAGGGGAGCCACTTTTCAGGGTCAGGTCGGATATCCAGCCTTTAAAAGATGTGAACATCACCTTTCAGACATAGTGAAATTTTTTGCTTTTTCAATTCAGGCCAGGGAAAAATTTTCCCCTGGCTTTTCTGGCTCTAGGAGTTCCACTGTTCAGACTTAGGCTGGAAGTTCCACCTGTCAAAAAAAAATCTGAAAATCACCTTTGAGTGGAGTTGGCAAACTGCTTTCAACAATATCCTTTTGAGGGCCAAGGTTTTCTCTGTTCATATATAGAGAAGAGATTGACTCGCCTGCAGCAAAAAGTAATGCCCAGTATGGATTGGTCAGTAGTTGATTTTTTCATCTTCAGGACCATTTTTCCTGTTGTGATTTATGCTCTGTGCTCAGTATCCCCCTCCAGCCCCCATCCACCTTTCCCCCACATGGTTTTACGAAAGAAAATAAAAACGATAGGAGATTGACCACTCCCTTGCCCTCCCCGTTTATATTTTCCAGCATGGAAAATGTAGAGAACTGGTTTTCTGGCCCCCAAATTTTGACACCAGTTCTCTTAAGTTCTTCAGCCTGGTTGTTTATGTTGTCTGGCGTCTGTGCATACAATGTCCTTGGTGGAGGTAATTGTGAACATTTTAGGTTCAAGTTTATATTGTACACTCAGATGGAAAGGGACATTCAGCCGTGACGAAACAGAAGAAATGGAAGACCTAATCAGAGCAAGCCAAAACTTTCCCAATTCTGTGCAGATGTTGCGGGTAAGGGAGGTGATGGTGAACCAGGGCATGGTGGACACCCGGCAGCTGTGTGACTACAGCCTTTGCCGCTTCAAGTGCAGCGTGGAGCGTGAGTGGTGCTACCTGGACACCGCCAACAGCCGCATCCTGGAGATCACCTTCCCCACTGACCTGCTGCGGTTCCATGTGTCCCGACGCGAGGGTCCCATGCTGCAGACCTTGGATCTGTCCAACACGACGACGGTTGTGCGTGGGGAGCAGGCAACGACGAAGCTGCTGGTGAAGGTTGTGGAGCACATTGACAACCTGCTGCAGGACTGGTATCCGGAGTTGGGGGAGATCCGCTTTCAGCAGAACTGTGAGGGCAGATACCTGGTCACCAGGGCTGTACCGTGTCCGCGATGCTTGGCCACAGAGGTGGGGCCTGCGGTGCTTGGTGTGTGTGTGTGCATATATAAGATATACTAGTGGGTATGTCTTTCAGTGTAGATCTTTCTCTGGTCTTTTTCAAATTCTGTGTTTGTAATTACCTCTTTCGTATGTTTTCTTTGAAATTGCCTTTTCCAGTATGGCTTTTTAATTACTTTTTTCTTGTGTTTTTGGAGAATTTGTCAGATTAAAAAAAATTTTTTTTACATTACCGGTATTTGAAATTATGATTGTTAAAGATTAAGCGGAATGGCTGAAGCACTCAGCATAGCCTAG
Source organism: Conus canariensis (assembly GCA_033310375.1). Classification (NCBI taxonomy): domain Eukaryota; kingdom Metazoa; phylum Mollusca; class Gastropoda; order Neogastropoda; family Conidae; genus Conus; species Conus canariensis. The sequence goes on from CM065714.1 coordinate 44,158,906, forward strand.
TTCTATCTGCTGGGAGGATTTCTGTGTTGGAGCTAATGTGTAATGAATTGTACAGATGTTTTGTAGGTATACCCTGGTTTTGTTGATTTTTTTTAAGTATGTGTGATAAGAGTGACTTAAAAAAAACAACAACATGGTAACAGACCGAAAAGGACGCTGTGTGGTCAGGTGGGTTGTAATAGAACTGAAACTGAAACTCTTGTGTGTGTGTGGTGTGTGTTGTGTGTGTGGTGTGTAAGACAGAGAGAGAGAGAGAGTGTGTGTGTGTGTGTGTGTGTGTGTGTGTGGTGTGTGTGTGTGTGTGTGTGTGTGTGTGCGCGCGCGAGCTTGTGTGTGTATGTGTTGTGTGTGTGTGTGTGTGTGTGTGCGAATGCGTGTGCATGTGTGCATACATTTGATATAAACTTACTATTAACAGATTCCTAAATTATTGGCTTGAATCCGTAAACTGTACTTCCACATCTCTTCTCTGACCTTTTGTGTCTGTCACAAAGATGTTTTCATTGCAAAATTCAAAGTGACAGAGTGTATCTTCATTGCAGGTGAACAGGCAGAAATCAACACGACAGGATGAAGATTCCTGGTTCTTTGTGAACCCAGATACGCCAGATGTTTACACCCCTTTCGTTGTGTCGCAAGACAGCGAGATCAGCCGGCGCAGGTCTTTGCAGACCTTGGCTGCCACACCACCAGTGGAAGACAATGATTCCACCAATTCCACCTCTGCTATGCATAGCAGGTACTGCAGTGTGTAGGGTGTGTGTGTGCAATGGTAGATAGCCATAAAAATAGGTACAAATGTGGCCATTGCAGGTAATGAGTTAAGGATAGGGATCAGTATATTTTAAGTGCATGTGTGTATCCTAGTGTGCATCTTGTATATGTATGTACATGTGCAAGCTAGCATGTGTTTAGCATGTAAGTATTTGAACACACAGTACAAAATGCTGCAGTCTTGTACTTGCCAAATGTCTTGAACATTTTTTTTTCTTTTACAAAATCATTTTGACCATTTGGTTTTAACCTTGTTTGAAGGATCAAAGTAAGTTTCTTCTCAACCCTTTGATGCCACTACAAAGAAAAAACGAAAAACAAGTAAATAAATCAAATACCTCTACTCCTGTCTGCTTTGTACATCAAGCACAACTCTTTACCAGTGGTCTTTATGCCCAAAAGACATCTGGAATTGCAGTTTTCAAAACAGTCTCTGCTTAGAAGCAGCTTCTTTCTGTAACAGGCAGGAATATGAAAACTTGGAGTAGATAACCAAACAAGCATCAGGATCCTGGTGGGTAGGGAGTGGGAGGTCAGTGTTACGGATGTAATTGAGATCTCTGTCTTGCTGTCTCTCCTTCAGAGCTTGGAGATTTGACTTGCCATTCACAGATGTTGCACTACAGACTTTAGTAAGCTATGGCTGGTCACCATTTTATCAGAATATTAGCAGTCTGGATGTACATTATTTGATTGAATGTCTGTTCTCTTTCATTTTTTTTATGACTGATTTTTGTGTGAGTTTGTTTCTCTGAGTTGTCAAAATTTTGTATTCAAAGAGACGAAAAGAAGTAGTGATGAGTGTTCAGAGTGTTTATCAAAAGGCCAAGATGCAGAGCTGGGAAAGAAGTGGAATTCTTATTGCCCCTGTGACCCCTTTCTTTCACACACACAGCCACACATATATGGCATAACACAACACAGCACAATACAACACAAGACAACGCACACACACACACACACACACACACACACACACACACACACACACACACACACACACAGAGTGACACACACACAGTGAACACACACACACACACACACACACACACACACACACCACACACACACACACACACACACTCTCTCTCTCTCTCTCACATACACACAACACACACACATACACAACACACACACACACACACACACACACACACACACACTCACTCACACAGAGTTATACATATAGAACACAACACAGTCACCTTGTTTTGAAACATAAATTAGCTACGTATCACGCACATCAAAAGTTTGCTCTTTCATCTGCTTCCTCAGGTCATTGTCGGAAGGGCAGGCCTTCATCTACAACAGAGAGAACAGTATGGAGACCAATGAGGGAGTGATCTTCTCCTACCTGGTGGAGCGCTGCATGCTGGATGTGATGCAGGGGGTGGACACTGTGTGTCCGCTGCACGGTAGCATCTCCCCTCAACACCTGCTGGACCCAGCTGGAGTCAGCCACCCATACTACATCGCCCCTGACGTGGTAGGACATTCAATGCAACTTGCTCTGCTGCAGGGAAGTGCTGTTGCAAAGCAAAGTCTGCCGTGAAAGAATTTAAGTGGATGTTTGTGTTCAGTGTTGTGAACATTGATATGTGTGAAAAGGATGTTTTTTTTGTTCAGGAATGTGGACAATGGTGTGTGTAAAGTAGATTTTGATTTTTGTGTTCAGCAATGTGGATGTGGATAATGATGTGTGTAAAGCGGAAGTTTGGCTGTGTGTTTCCGACAGGTGTTCAGCGATGTGGACAATGAGATTCGCATCTCAAACTCAGACCAGCTGAAAGTGGGCCACTGTCTGGGTGAGGGCAACTTTGGCAAGGTGTATGAAGGCAGACTGCACAGGCTGGTAAGTTTTTACCCTGAATGGGGGTATCTTTGGCAAGGTGTGTGAAGGCAGACTGCACAGGCTGGTAAATTTGTACCCTGAATGGGGGTATCTTTTGCAAGGTGTATGAAGGCAGACTGCACAGGCTGGTAAGTTTTTACCCTGAATGAGGGTATCTTTGGCAAGGTGTATGAAGGCAGACTGCACAGGCTGGTAAGTTTTTACCCTGAATGGGGGTATCTTTGGCAAGGTGTGTGAAGGCAGACTGCACAGGCTGGTAAATTTGTACCCTGAATGGGGGTATCTTTGGCAAGGTGTGTGATGGCAGACTGCACAGGCTGGTAAGTTTTTACCCTGAATGAGGGTATCTTTGGCAAGGTGTATGAAGGCAGATTGCACAGGCTGGTAAGTTTTTACCCTGAATGGGGGAAGCTTTTGCACCATGAAGCCAGACTTCACATGCTGTGATGTTTTATCGTGGATGAGGGCAGCTTTGCTAAGGTACATGAAGGCAAACTTCACAGGCTGGTAAGTTTGATCTTGGACGAGGGTCACCTTTTTAAGGTGTATGAAGGCTGGTAAATTTTACCCCCATCTGTAAGCCATGACAGGCTACAGTTGGTTTGCATAGTTTGAAAGAAACTGGTACACAAACTCACCTTCCCATACATACAGAGAAACATGTGCTTGGGTCTGTGCACATGTACACACTCATGCATCTGCAGGAGCACATGCAGGTACACAAAGGCACACACAGCCCACATGCACAAACACTATAAAGGTATGTTTGGAACATTATCATGAGTTACATGTTGTTTGGCTCTGTACAGGGTGGACCTCCAGAACCAGTGGCACTGAAGATTCTCTTTGAGGCTGATCGAGGACGAAGGACCACAAATTTTCAGGTAAATAGTACCTTTCTTTCTTTTTTTTTTTTATCTGTCCAGTCTTTTGTAACCATCCAGTGGCGCAACTCCCATGCCACTCTTCCGTACATAGTCACAACCAGACTGGTACTGTCGGTGTGCTCTGCGAATAATCCTCAAGGACATATAAGAGTTGACCATTTTTTGGTGATGGATCTGTTCTTGTTTGATCTCCTTTTGTAAATTGTTGAAAAATAACTTCTTTTTTTTTCTGCCAAGTATTTTGGATATTTGATTGGAAACCTTTTTCAGGTCTGCTTTTTTTTTTTAATATCCATTTATATAGTTTTACAGAAATTATTATTTTGTTCATATGTCTAGCTCTTTGGAGAATGTGCTTTTGTCATGTTTTATTTTGCTGTACGTCAAGGCATGGACACGTTTGTGCCATATTCCAGGTTCTGTTTCAGCGTTTTGCTTCATGTACTCCTCTGTACCTGAACTGGTGTGCAGGGATTCCAGATGCGCCTGGAGACAGCTTGCAGCGCGTACCTGACGGCGCGGCAGGAAGTGTCCATCCTGGAGCAGCTGTCCCATGACCACATCGTGCCCTTCCTGGGCCTGGCCCTGCAGCCACTCTGCCTGGTGCTGGGTCTGGCGCCCCACGGTGCTCTGAGCGCCGTCCTGAAGAAGTTGCATGATGCTGGCAGCCTTATGCCACTGTTTGTCGTACGGAAGGTGATCATACAGGTGGGTCCTTTTTTTTTTCTTTTTTTTTTTTTTTTTTGCTTATAGAAGGGTGGGAACTAGGCAGGGCGAATGTTCATGTATGTGTGTGTGACGTGTGTAAGGAGTCGGTGCAAAGGATTGGAGGGGAGAGGATGGTGAAGGGGATTTTAAGTATTATGTTGTTTTTTTTTTCTAATATTTTATGTTTATAATCCCATCCACACTCCCTCCCCCACCCCCTTGGCTGACATGATCATTAAGTACTTCACTACAGAAACATGGTATTGTGCTCTTTGTAAAGGAATCTTTCTCACAGTTTTCTTTTTTTGTTCTTTTGGAAAATTCTGGATGTAATCATCAAGAATTTGCCCTGAATGTCAAAGAATGTGCTTTTAGCATAAAAAAAAGAATATTGATGAACTCTCTCTCTCTCTCTCTCTCTCTCTCTCTCTCTCTCTCTCTCTCTCTCTTTATTTCTCTCTTTTGTACTTACACCATTTTAAAACCAGTTGTTCAGTATTTGTGTATTTGCTAGTAATTTCCCCTTTTCTGTCTCTGACTCTCCCCTTTCTTTAATCTTCCTGTACACTAATCCTTTGGTTTTTTTTCTGACTTTGTAGCCCATTCAACTGTCTTTGTTTTACAAAATTTTTACTCTTTCTTCTTTTTTTTTTACAGCTTATTGCATGCCAGTTTTTCGATTGTAAACTGGCAACTGAGAAGTGAGATTGGAAACACTGTCCGGCACGAACACTAGTTGTCTGTCTGCAGTGTTAATGTATCTGTATTGCCCTTTTATTTGTATTCCTTTTTTTTTTCATGGTGAGACTTTTTCCACATGACAACAGCCCTGAAGGGGACTTGTGTGGTTGTCCAGGTCATGCTGAAACCGAAGGCTGTAATTTGTGTGTTGCAGGTGGCCAGCGCTTTGGCCTACCTCCACAGCCACAACGTCATCTACCGCGACCTGAAGTCGGAAAATGTTTTGGTGTGGGATCTGCCCCTGTCAGCTGATGTCAGCCCCAACTCTCTGGTGCATGTCAAGATTGCCGACTACGGCATTAGCCGCACTGTGCTTCCCACTGGTGCCAAAGGTTTTGGTGGTACCCCGGCTTTTATTGCCCCGGAAATTCTGCAACATGCTGGCAAAGGAACATACTCTGAAAAAGTAAAGATCCTTTTTATTTATGTAATTATCTTGATTCATTTTTACCATTGCATGAATTATCTGAAAAATGTTTTGTGCAAACCTTTCCTTTTTATTAATCTAAGAACATTTTTTGAGAACAGCTACAACAAGGGTAACAGTTGAAAACGTTTTTAAAGAGTAATCATGCATGCAGTTAGTCAGTTTGTAATGAATACTGACTGATGTATTTGAACAGCCATATAAAGGAAATTTTCTCACTTGTAGGAAATGCTGCAATTTCCACATAGAAGGTTTGAATCACCTCCCTGTTTCTGAGTTATTTTCCCCTTTCCTGTGTTCTTTCTGCTTTTTCAGATAACATGAGATAGGATCTGTTGTGTTTAATGTCCAGGTGGATATTTTCTCTTTGGGGATGTTCATCTTTGAACTGATGACATGCCGTTTTCCATTCCTGGACATTGGCAATAATCCCAACACCCTGGTCTGCCAAGGGGGACGACCCAGTCTAACAACACAGGTATGTGACAAACAGTATTATAATGGGTATCTGACAAGACAAAAACTTTGAGATGGTTTGCATTCCAAAGTGTATAAATTTACTTTTTATTGTCTTTGATGCTGTTTCCTCTGACTACACTGTGGCTCTTTTCTTGCTCTTTGTGCACAATATACCATTGCATTATTGTTGCTCTGCTTTGATAATGTTCTCAAAGCTTTCATGAGAAACTTAAAAAAAAAAAAAATCTGCTCCTTTCACATGTTGAAATTCAAGACTTTTTCAGATCCCCCAGTCATCTTTAAAACTTAGTTGTCTGATAAGATTGATTGATTAATTTTGTCATTTTGTACTTGTTTATGTCTTTTTTTTTTTTTTTTTTTTAAAGGAACTTCACATTATGAGGTGCATAGATGCTGTATAATTATTTGGCCTTGAAATGGTTTGCTTTGGGTTTTGATGCCTGGATTGGATTTTAAGAAACTGAATACTTTAAGAAAGACGTGCAACTCGCTACTGCTCTGTCCATTCACAACTGCATGTCTCACAAGAACAGTGATTGAGTTTTTTAAAGTATTAGTTCCAGCTCTGGTACATAAAACCCAACAGCTGATATATCCAGTTTTGATGACAGGAGGTAGAGCGAAACCCAACCTACCTTCTGGACCTGCTGACCGTGTGCTGGAGCCAAGAGCCGGCAGACCGCCCCTCGGCAGCCACTGTGGCCACCATGGTGACCTCCCCCCAGTTCTTCCACCTCCGTGACACCCTGACCCTGGGTCCAGACGTGGGCATCCTGTGTGGAGTGTCGGTGCCCTCCACAGAGATGCTGATTGGTAGGTCCCGTGAGGCGCGCGGCTGGTGATTGTGTTGAAGGATAGCATTACAAAGAAGCTGTGTTTTGATCCTGTAATTTTGTGCATAATGTTTGTTTGTCTACTGACTTTGTGTCTGTCTGCCCACAAAGATAGCTGGAAAACAGTGGGGTAAATTGTTGTTTTCATTTTGTGCATTTGTTTTTTCTGTCTACTGACTATGTCTTTGTCTGCATACAAAAATAACTGGAAAACAGGGGTAAAGGTCGTTTCATCCTACAAGGTTGCTTATTGGCAAATTATCTTAAAGGAATAACTTCTGAGGTCTCTTGGTTTGGAAATGAGGAAATAGTAAAGGACAAACCATTTGTTGCTATAGTGGGTCTTCATCTATACATGGAATGGTGATTGGGTACATAGAGATTGTTCCTCTCTTGGTAGCGATATTTCTTTTACAGGTTGTTAAACTGGTATTATGCTATTTACTTGTGGTCTGGGACTTCAGTATGAAGACAAGCCCAAAGTATAGTTTGTCTTTCCTGAATTGACTTCTGGCAATGAAGAAAACAGAAGAGGCTTGATTTCCTGCGTAATCAGTAGCTAAAGTCATTGTTGCAAGTTTTCAGTGTCCTCTTAAGACCTTCCTAATATGAAACAGAAAGGTTTTAGAGGAGAATGGAAGTCCGTTTGTTTTGCAAGTTTGTCAGCCAAATGTCATTTCAAACATAGCAAAGGCAGGAAGTGCACTCGGTTTAGAAAAGAATCGACTATGATTGTATGAGACTTAGTTGTCCGAAGTTCCGTTGGATACACTGTGCCTGCCTTATCTGTTTTCTTGATAGATAAATCACGTTCAGATTCCTCTTCCACTGAATGCGATTGCATCATGTCAAAGTGAGCAAGCCGAACTGTGACCAATGATTTTACTGCATGACCACATTTTTTGGATAGCACAGTACATAGACACATCTTATAGGCTAAAACAGCTTCAGCCAATCCATGTTTTTTCCTCCCTTCAGTGCTGAGTTGTATCCATTTCTTGTCCTCAAATGGTCATGCATTGGTTGGACAGCATCGTGAATGTTTGGTCTGTCTTTCTTATATCTTTTTTGCTTTTGCAGTGTTTAGATTTTCTAAAGTCTGTTTTGTTGTTTCCAGGCACTGTTATGGTCTGTTTGGGTGTTTGCATTGATGACAATGTTTACTTCCAGATGCAGAGCCAGGATGTGGCAGCTCCGCCTCATCGGAGGTGTACAGCCAAGTGAGACCCTGTCAGGTGTGGTTCAGTTCATGCACTGGCAATACCTCTGCTCTGGAGATGTTCTCCTTTGGAAAACGCAACACAGTTGTGGACTACAGGGTAACTGCATTTCTGTGTGTGTGTGTGTGTGTGTGTGTGTGTGTGTGTGTGTGTGTGTGTGTGCACTTCTTTATTTTCAAATAACTGAAAATCACATGGAAAACTGAATGAAAACTAGCAAATCATTGATTAGATAAAGCCTGAGAGGTACGTGGAGTTGTGAAATTTGATCAGCACCATCAGACTCATTCATGAAGAGGATGGCTGTGGACTGATTACATCCCAGTTTTTCCATTAAAACATATGGCTTTCTCAGATTTGATCTGAACAATTCTGAGGAGATTAACAGGCTCTCAGTGACCAGTCTGTGAGGCCAACCATTGCAGTGTGTTGTTTTCTGTGACTAAGATGTCTGGTCATAAAGTCAAAAAGACTAAAGGATGAAAATTATTGAAGAGATACGTTTGGTTCACTTGCACTGCCCTTTGCACAGCTAAAAATGGCTTCCCTCTTTGATGCTGACTAAATGCTTTCTTGATAGTTGAGGCATGTGATCCGTATCATTGTTGCATGACATATTGTGTCTCCAGTATTATGGCATGAAACTCCACCCAACTGTTTTTAAGGTATCTCTCTCTCTCTCTGTCACACACACACACACACACACACACACACACACACACACACACACACACACACTGCAATGCAATGCACTGCAGTGCCCTCCCCCCCCCCTCCCTCCCCCCCTCAGCCCCCACACCACATCATATCACACAAGGAATACTGAAAACACTGCTTTTCTGCACATGCATGCCTAACAGATATACTCTTTGGATGCAGAATTCTGTTTCAGATGGTAACACTTGATTATGTAGGTCAGTGCTGTACACATTCCCATGTGTTTGCAGACAGTGATGATGGTGACACTTGATTATGTAGGTCAGTGCTGTACACATTCCCATGTGTTTGCAGACAGTGATGATGGTGACACTTGATTATGTAGGTCAGTGCTGTACACATTCCCATGTGTTTGCAGACAGTGATGATGGTGACACTTGATTATGTAGGTCAGTGCTGTACACATTCCCATGTGTTTGCAGACAGTGATGATGGTGACACTTGATTATGTAGGTCAGTGCTGTACATATTCCCATGTGTTTGCAGACAGTGATGATGGTAACACTTGATTATGTAGGTCAGTGCTGTACACATTCCCATGTGTTTGCAGACAGTGATGATGGTAACACTTGATTATGTAGGTCAGTGCTGTACACATTCCCATGTGTTTGCAGACAGTGATGATGGTGACACTTGATTATGTAGGTCAGTGCTGTACACATTCCCATGTGTTTGCAGACAGATTATGTAGGTCAGTGCTGTACACATTCCCATGTGTTTGCAGACAGTGATGATGGTGACACTTGATTATGTAGGTCAGTGCTGTACACATTCCCATGTGTTTGCAGACAGTGATGATGGTGACACTTGGTTATGTAGGTCAGTGCTGTACACATTCCCATGTGTTTGCAGACAGTGATGATGGTGACACTTGGTTATGTAGGTCAGTGCTGTACACATTCCCATGTGTTTGCAGACAGTGATGATGGTGACACTTGATTATGTAGGTCAGTGCTGTACACATTCCCATGTGTTTGCAGACAGATTATGTAGGTCAGTGCTGTACACATTCCCATGTGTTTGCAGACAGTGATGATGGTGACACTTGATTATGTAGGTCAGTGCTGTACACATTCCCATGTGTTTGCAGACAGTGATGATGGTGACACTTGGTTATGTAGGTCAGTGCTGTACACATTCCCATGTGTTTGCAGACAGTGATGATGGTAACACTTGGTTATGTAGGTCAGTGCTGTACACATTCCCATGTGTTTGCAGACAGATTATGTAGGTCAGTGCTGTACACATTCCCATGTGTTTGCAGACAGTGATGATGGTAACACTTGGTTATGTAGGTCAGTGCTGTACACATTCCCATGTGTTTGCAGACAGATTATGTAGGTCAGTGCTGTACACATTCCCATGTGTTTGCAGACAGATTATGTAGGTCAGTGCTGTACACATTCCCATGTGTTTGCAGACAGTGATGATGGTGACGAAATGGACTTGGCTAACCATGTAGTGCGATTTGTATGTTTCAGACTCTACCCCTGAATAACATGTCTGTGGTGGCCATGTGCGTAGTGGACAATAGTGTGTGGTGTGCAGATGAAGAGGGCATTCTTCATATCTATGAGTGAGTGTCTAGTATAAGGTGCAGCTGCAAGTTAGAGGCTTGTATTGTGGAGTATAATTAAAACTGTGGTTATTACGTACGGGTTGGATAGAGGAAGTACAGAAACGTTTGTAGTGAATGATTCTTACAGGGTTCACGCAAACTGGTGGCTTATGTTGTTAGTAGATATAAAACTTTGTACAATCGCCAGGTACATTTTGTAGCTTGGTGGCCCTGTAGTTGACTATGAATAAAACTTTGATTGCTAGGTGTGTATTGAATGGAGGGAGAATCATCATGTCTGTGTATAATGAGTGACTCTCGTTCGTAAATGGAGGTGTATGCAATAAAGTTCACACAAATCAAAAGCAGACAAAGAAACATAAACATGACAGCAATCGATGTGTGCCTTCTTATTTCCATACAAATCCGTGATGATGCCCCCCCTGTGACTACTGCAAGATCGAGTTCTAAGATGTTTCGGTATCCTTTACTAATGAAATATTTGAGTGTGACATTCAAGCAAGAATGGGATCAGAACTTAGCGTGAAATACAGTGCGAGCAGGTGGAAACTGCTGGACTGTCATTTCAAAGGGGTCCCTGGTTTAGAAAGCTATCAGCATGTATCAGCAATGTGTATGAGGCTGCCATGAAGAGGAACCTGTCTTATCTGGACTTGCAGTTTGAGTCCTCCTAGAATTCACTGCAGTTTCAGCTTTCTTGAAAACAAACCAAGCTTGCTGTATGTAACATGTGGTATTCAGCATGCAAAGGGCCGCAACTTTTCATCAGCGCATGTTGATAGGAAGAATGTAGTAGCTTGCATGCTTGTCTGTCTTGATATGCTTGTGCTTGTATGATATGTACAATGGAGAGATGAAACAAAAAGGCTGTTGAATTTTATGTCTGTTTTTCCAGTCAGCCATGCCCAAATGAGGTTCTGTGTTTAGTCAGTGTATAGTATTGTTATTCAAGGGAGACAAAAAAAATTTCCTAATATCACACAGGGTTTGCACAAATTTGAAGAGAACTGTGAAAAGTTGTAGAAAATGGAAGGTGTATTTTGTTGAAAACTTGGGATGTTCATGATTTTATGAGTGTCTCAGTATATAAGTGCTCTTTGTCAAGAAGTCAGCCTTTAAAAATCGTTTAGAAGGAAAAGATGTCAGAAAGAAGCATAGATCATTGTTAAAGGAAAATGATATTTGTCTCTGATTCAGACTGTCTTGCATTCTGTAACTTTATGCTTAATTCCTGTACCAGAGTGATCTGGATGGAGTTCTTTAAGCAACTGTGGCTCTTTCTCTCTCTTATTGACATAGTTGAAACCATGCTGTGTTCATTTTAAGACATTGCTGGAGAAAAAAAAGAAAAAACTGAGTTCAAGCTTTGGATGCACAAATCTACTTCAGGTGTGCACAGTTCATTTTGTTTTTTGAACTGTGGTGGAAAAGCCTGTGATTTTATTTGTGTGTGTGTTTGTCGATGAAACATGTCAGCTAATTGGTGTTTTCAGCATCGACACGTTGGCTGTGATCCACCAGCTGCATCTTCCCACAGAGACGCCCATCACGGTGCTGTCTCTGAACGTGATGCCCGGCTCCCAGTCCGTGGTGGTGGTGGCCTCCCAGAGGGACTGCAGCCTCGTCTACACCTGTCGTCAGCCCCACCTGGGTGTGACGGTGGGAGAGGCAGTGGCTGAACAGTTCAGAGTCTTCAAGTGTTACTGCTCCACCCTCGTCCAGTGGGGGGCTAGGTGAGGAGTTGTAGTTGTCTGTTAAGCGTAGATGTGAGTAGTAGGTTTAGTTAAAGTGTGTGTATTTTTAGAAATTTTTGTCACAACAGATAAGTAAATAATAAACTGGGTTGGTCTTGTCAAGGAACAAGTTTCACTCTTGAAAACCATTAGTTTTTTTTTTCTCTCTCTGTCTCTCTGACCGCATGTTTGTGTATTTCCCAGTTGAAATGTTTCTTGTCTTCAGAATTTTTCCATGTAAGGGCTTCTACTTCTCCACAACTCAAATTTTGGAGAAAAAAAATCACGGGGAAAATAACAAAAAAACTGGCAGTGGAATTTGTGGAGTGCTGATCATGATTTGGGTAGAGTAGCACATGACACTACATTACAGAATCTCGTGTAAACTTCTTTGCAAGAGTGGGCAGTCACCACTTTGTCTACCCAATAGAAGGCAAGGTAGTCTTACACTCGACGTTGTGCTTCATTGCAAAATGAAAGAGACTGACAAAACCTCTGCAAACAAATAGTTCAGGTTATGATTGGACCAAAAGATGGATGATGCATCACTTGATGCTCAGGTTTGCATCAGATTGAACAACTTTGAAAGAAGTTGCAAAGTTTTTCTGGGAGGGGGGTGGGGGGGGGGGGGGGGGGGCCCAGTTGACTCCCCTGGTATTTCAGCAATTTTTGCTGTTCCTCAGTGGGACTCCTGCACATGTTTACAGTGTATGCTTCATGTACATTCTGTTTATCATCTCATTGGGAGCCCATAATTTATGATCTAGGGGAGAGAGGGACGGGGGTGATTTAAAGAGGGAAGGGGTGTGGTGTGGGGTGGTGGGAATATTGCTCTGTGACATTTGAGCCATGGACTTTGGATTTTCTTGCTTCTTTAGCAGGTGTTTTCCACAAGTCCACTTTTTCTTACTGTGTGCCTTCCACTTAAGGTGTAATGAATTACGCTTGTAGGCTTCGTTCCATCTTGACACCAGACTTATTGTCTTTTACTATGGGGGTAATAATTACAGTAATTGCTGTTGTTTTTTTCATTGCTTTTTTTTCTGGAGCTGTCAGTGTGTATTTAAGTCCCAAAGCCTAAAGATCATAGGGGATGGGAACTGCTAGAAATTCACAGTGTGTGGGGCACAGCAGTATGGAAGAATTAAGTTGTTCTTCCTTCTGCGACCTTAACTTTCTCCCTGAACTGAATCAGATATCCATGTACTGCTGGATGGACAAGAGGGTTTTTCATCAGAAAAAAGTCCACCCTCACAAGTGGTTTGAACTCGTAACCATCAGTTCTGGAGCTGAATTTGATGATAAATATGGGCTCCTTGAGTGTAAGGTTAGAAGAGAGACCAAAAAAAAGTCACTGGGACAGTTTTTGCAATTAGTCCTCTTTACCACATGCATGCAGCCCTTTAAATTACCACGTCATGTAGACTTATCAACTGCTGCCTGAGGAAAATCCATACATATTTCCGTGAATAAAAACACTACACATCACAATTTTTCTGATGTGACCTCAAGATGTTCTTGCTTCGCAGGAGTGAGCTGTGGTTGGGCCAGGGGTCAGGGGTATTTTGGTGTGGGATGTGACGACGCGCAAGTCTGCTGACTGTCTGTATCACACTGTTGACAAGATGCCAGTGTCTACTTGCTGCATTTTCCTTCTCTGCCCAGCCCAAAGGGCCTGATCAGTCAGCACCTTACGTCTGGTCATATAACTTTCCTGGTATGTATACATGAATAGGTATAAGTACGAAGTCTTAATACAAGTCTCAAAAACTGTTGGCTTATGCACGCAAAGGTGATATCTTAACACAAGTCTTGAAAAGTGTCATCTTAAGAATGCAAAGGTGTTATATGTGATCAAAAGTTCTTGTTTTCCTTATGGAAATTCTCTAGTGAATGTTTTAAAACAGTTGTTTATTTTCATGTTTTTTTTTTTTTTTTGCTGTCTCATCTGTGCCACCTTGGTGGCATTACCGCTACATCATTAACTCCAGCTCCCTGTCCACAGTCACATCTGGGCTGTTCCGCCACAGCCCTGGCACTAGCGGTCAACAGGGAGCAGTCATTGTCAACTCATGAGGCAACCCACCAGAGCAGACACTGTGCCACTATTGTATCACTTTGGTGGTGTCCAGTGGTGCGTGTTCTGAGCCAACATATGCAGACACTGTGCCACTATTGTATCACTTTGGTGGTGTTCAGTGGTGTGTGTTCTGAGCCAACATATGCAGACACTGTGCCACTATTGTATCACTTTGGTGGTGTTCGGTGTGTGTGTTCTGAGCCAACATATGCAGACACTGTGCCACTATTGTATCATTTTGGCGGTGTTCAGTGGTGCGTGTTCTGAGCCAACATATGCAGACACTGTGCCACTATTGTATCACTTTGGTGGTGTTCAGTGGTGCGTGTTCTGAGCCAACATATGCAGACACTGTGCCACTATTGTATCACTTTGGTGGTGTTCAGTGGTGCATGTTCTGAGCAACATATGCATGATATCACATTCTAAACCCCCTTGACAACAATACTTGCTTAGCTGGAGAGCCAGTGTGAGTGAGTGTCTCCCTCTGGAAAGCATCGCCATATTCATCCATCGACAGCTGTCATGAATTTGCTGATTACGAACTCATCAAGGACATAGACTTAGAGATGAACTTACTGAGAATGAACTCACATAGGACATAGATTTAGAGATGAAATAAAAACTGAGGTCACCATGAGAGCAGGTCATGAAGGGCCACAGAATTTGAGACTTTTTCTTTAAAATGCTGATTGATGAGGATGATGAAGATGATGAGAGGGTTCCATGCTGATCTGAGACTGCCTGACAGGGCTGTACTCTGTGCTTCCTTTCATGATATATTTTATCATTAACCAGGCCCGAGAGATACAGACACCTACAGTGTTGACATGGAAATTTGAGCAATACTCTCAGAGACGCAACCATGAAGTGTGTTCCTAGTCTTCCCAGCTGAGTCCATAGCAAACCCAACTCTGGGTAGAAGCTGGCTGGGGCAGAAAAATCCCACAAAAACAAATGACCAAGCTGTGGTGCTTACCGTTCACAGTGGTGGCTTGGTTAAAACAAACTTTCATGCAATGAGCAAATTTTCTGGTCCTGTACAAATGTTCAACTGCTGATCTTTTTCAACACACACACACACACACACACACAATCTCGATTTTCTGATATTCTTGTATGAAATAGTAATTTTACTGAAAATGGCAACTATCAGGCTAGAGAACTCCACGGGGCTTAACATCTGAGTTGAACTTTTGATTATGGTACAGTCTTCTGGTTCTGGTTTTTGAAACACTCACAAGTTCATCACAAGATACAGTCTCTTTGCTTGGGCTCAATTCCAGAAATGTTCATGAAAGTGTATAGGGTTGTTTAGCAAGTTCACAGCCAGTGAAGAGATGGTCAGAAGAAGTTCTATACCTTTTGATTCTACATATGGTAACCATCCCCTCCTCCAACACCCATCCCCTTCACCTGGCTGAACACACTTCGCCCAACAGTACTACAGAGCCTGGATCCCTGTATGGAAAAAGACCATATCTTACAGGCTTTGGACCTCTTCTGTTGTGGCCATTATATCAGCTGCAAAATGTCTCCCAGCCAGGTGCTGTTTTAGATTTGGAAAGAGTTGGCTGTCAGAGGGTGCCAGAACTGGAAAATATGGGGGAGTTAAAAGCGGGAGTCATGAACTGTTGATATGGCATCAGCTGTCTTGCACTCAGGTGTATTGTCTTGTCGAAATGACTCATTCCCGGTTAGCAGTGGCAGGTGGACCACTGACTGTAGATAACTCCACAACTATTACGTCAACAGACATGACATTTTTAGGGTCTTCTTCAAGGCACATGCAAATATGTGCCAGTTTTTGTTATAGCTCCTGTAAACTTACTTTATATAGCAGCTACAAACTTAAGAAACAACGCTGGTACTTCACAAGTAGCTTCAGCGATTAGTCTTGGTCCTGAGGGTGAAATGTGTTGAGGTGGTCAGTGGCTTACACATCATGTGTTGATACGTTTCCAGGCACTGTGGTATACTGCTGGGACACAGAGAAGCGCACTATCGTAGATCGGCTTGATTGTTCAGCCATCTACTCTATGGCAGACACCATTGCTCTTGGATCTCCTCAGCGTATGGAAGGTAATGTTTTGTCGTCTTTAAAGGAGTTGCATAAGTTACCACGAATTATTTTTGTCTTTTTGAGGGAAATGTGAGTTCGAAGGTATTCTTTGTTTTCTGATTATTTCAGATACAACGTTTCTTTTGATTATGACTAGAGTGGGTAATGAAAATTTTTTTGAAGTTTTCATTTTATAAGCATGCTGTAATAGATAGAATGTTTTGCACGCTAATGATTTATTCTTTATCAGCTTCTTCTTCTTTAATTCTCTCTTTTTTATTTAATGATTTTAAGCAAGAGGCAGTCAGTGTTTGAAGTGACTTGAAATTTTATTTTTTGTCAATTGTTTGAGGGTTAATACACATGTGATTCATGATCAACCGATCTCTTTGACCCTTTTAACCAGTTTTTTTGTTTCCAAATTTACAGCGGCACAAGTGACGGTGCTGAATGTCATTGACAACTACCTGTACATTGGCAACACAAGAGGTCGCATCATCGTTGCCGATGCCCTGAGCATGAAGCCGCTCTGTGCTTTCGCAGCCCACTCCCCTCGTGAGTTCTACGTCCGGTGCATCCTCCCCATATTTGGGAGTGAGAGCAGTGAAGATGAGGCGACGAAAGGCCAGTGTCCGGGCATTGTGTCTGTGGGCCGAGGGTATGTGGATCTTCTGAACCAAAGAGCAGACGGCCCTGTGAAGAAGGGAAGCTATGCTGCAGCGACGGGGAAAACTCCCTCTGTGGCTGTGGATGGTTTTGCCCATCACACATTCTTGCTGTCCTGGTCCACGCAGGATTGGGAATTCTATTGACATGGGACCTGTGCCAAATTGGCTGCTGTTGTGTGAATCTTCACACTGTATACTTTCTTACATACTGTTTGTCATTCCCTGCATGAAAACGGTTTGATTGTTGTGTACAATGATTTCATTTCATTGTATGCCTTTGTTTAGAATAATTTGTTCTTATTGTTTACCATTCCTGTTGACTTTGTAACATGCTTGTGTTAATGATGGCATTTTTGATAAGTTATCAGCCCTAGAGCTCTATGTCTTTCATTTCATGAGATGTGAGAGAAATCCATCAAGTTGACTTATTTGGCTCATTTTCCTGTGTATACAAATAAGCTTTTTACATTTCTTTTTCTGTGCAGACTTACATTCTGTTGCAGATGACATTTTCACTGTTCTGTTGTTTTCTTAAACACCCCAGTATGAATACAGAGACAAGTTTTGTCATTGGAATCAGTGGAAGGGCATGGAGTAGCAGCATTCTGCAGTGCTTAGCATCGCAGACTGTGGACTGGGAGAATGTGGGCTCCAGTCATCTCAGATATGCAGGGATTTTTTTTTTTCACTCTGATCTGGATTTACATGTGGTGGACTTGTAGGCTCAGATGGGAAGACTTGAATCAGCCTGTTGACTGTTGAGTTTTATTAGTTTTATAGATGCATATCTGAGAATGTTGCTGAAATTTTCTGACCAACACTGCAGCCTCATATCTCTCAGGCCTGGTTGACACCAGATATGTTATAAAAGGAAGCGTCAAATACAATCCTGTCATATAATCATGAATCAGAATGGGGATGCATCGTGATCATCTACATTCTCAGTGATCATCATTTTAAAAACAAAGTCTCAAATTCTGTGGCTTTTTGTGCGTGCTGTCATGGTGAACTCGGTTCAGATTTCTTTTCCATGGCCATGTCTGTGCTCAGTTCATGTTAGAGAGTCTGGCAAGTTCATGATGACTGTGGTTGGATAGACATTGTGTAGCACCTTCCAGAAGGGGACACCGGCTCACACTGGCTCCATGATAAAGCAAGTATTATTGTCAAAACGGGGTTAAACTGGTTATGTCTGGCATAAGATGGTTCGGAAGTCACTGCTGCATACAACCAAAGTGATTAAGCTGCAGTGTTGTGTTTCTCTTGGTGGTTTGCCTCATGAATGTCAGATATCCCTCTCGGTGGACTGAAGAGGCTGCAACTGGGCAATCTGGGGAGTGGTTGGGGATGGGGAGCTGGAATGAGCATGTTAAACATAATGCCAATAGGAGGGCACTGAAGATGAGACAGCCAAAATCAGAAATATATTTCTATTTTTACTTTTACGTTCACTGAATGCTGATTTGTTTGTTTGTTTGTTTGTTCTTGACATTTGATGTGGGCAGCAGGATCTACCCGACTTCCGTTTGTTTTGTTTTGCTTATATGTAAATGCTTCTCATCAGAAGGGAACCAGAATTCTGTAGCAAACCTGATGAGCTTTGAACATTGCAAAACATTGCTGGTCTTGTTGACCTCCACTTTAGTGGAAGTGCAGAACACAGAGCACTCACTGGAGGCAGATTCTGGCATTTGCTCCCTTCCATCTGAAATACAAATGTGTCATTTTAAACATGGAATTTATGCTAGGGTGTGCTGTGAAGATTGCTTTACTTCCTTGGAAATTGAAGGTATTAGGGCCAGATTGTAGAACCGCATAGAAGAACATGACATTTTGTTATTGATAGAAAAGAACATTTGATATCCATGTACACAATTCTGTTCATGCTGAGTGCAATGATTTATACGTTAGACATAAAAGAATGACTTTGAGCTGCCCAGAGCGGAAGTGGAGAAAGAGTAAGGAGAACGTGACAGATGTGAGGTACATTAGAACATGCACAGTTGAATTTTGGTGATGTTACTCAGCAGAGTGTTTGCTCTGGTAGGTGGCCTGCTAATTCCATCTGAATGACTATTGCTGGTGGGATGAAACTGGGGAGACCATGTATGTGAAGGGTTATGTGTGTGTCAGAGTGAGTGACATTAGTGTAATACCAGGGGGCAATCTTAACTAGTAGTAGCTGTGTTCATTGAGAGAGGTTGGTGGGTTTTCCTGTCCCTGCAGTCTTGTCATTATAAGTGGGCAGGTGAACAGACTGTACCATGCTGCAGCGTCTGCCTGTGTCTTCATTACATACAGGAACATGCAAAATTCCAACACTCTCCGTGATATGATCTAGGGGAAATAACCTCTATATTCAGCTTTGGGAATGGCCTAGCAAGTTGTACACTGCCATTTTGATGCTCTTACTTGAACTTGGTTCATCTCCTCAGCTGTGAAACAAAGAAACCTGTACCAAGTAGTCTGAATGAGCATGGCTGGAATTTCATATCCCAGGAAATATGTTGGTCATGTGAAAGGGTGTTTTCTAATAGATAGTTGTATCCACACATTGAAAGTTATTGTTCAAAAGTACCATAAACAGTTACTCAAGTGTTTGTTCTTCCCTATGATGCCTAAAACAACACTGATAGTTACTGTCTGGTTTCCATAACTGAAAAGAAAAAAGTGGCAAAACGTGTGTCAGCAGGAACCGATCACTTGTGGGAGTGTGCAAGACCAGGAATCATGCCCTTTTAGCTGCCGAGGGCTGAGTGGTGTTAACTGTCGTAGCCCTGCATCTCATGAATGCATGAAACATCACTTTATTTTCAAAGTCTGATTTGAAGTTTAGCACAGAAAGAGTGCTTTGATCAGTCAAAAAGAACAGCAAAAGAACACATTCACAAAAGAGAACAGGCTGAATATGAGATTCAGTGTTCTTGGGTTGCATGTCGAGTGCTTACATGTATTTTTCCTGAAGAAATTAAAAAGATCCAGCACAAATGGGTTGAAGGAAAGGAATAATGATGATGGAGCGGAAAGAACAAGAAATCTTTTTTTTTCTTTTTTTTTTTTTGTCTTTTCAGGTACATATGAAAAATAACTGTACATAATGTAAGGCTTTACTTGTGTTTGTATTTGAATCTTGGTGCTGTTGAGATATTCAGAGAGAGATGAAGAGAGAGAGAAAGCATGAGGAAGACAGCGATAGTCAACCAGGTATGTATTGCAGTGTGCTTGCAGAGAGATGGGAATGATGTACAGCGAGCAGCAGAAGATTTGTGCACACTGTCTGAAAAAGAGAGGAGAGAAGAGGAGGGGGGGAGGAGGGGGGAGGAAGGGAACACAGATTATCTGTATATTGACATGCGCAATGCATTTGTGAGCATGTACGTTTGTTTTTTCAGTTTATGTCAATGTATGTGTATATGCATGTACATTTGTGTATCAACATACACGTGTAGAGGAAACTGTGAATACGACTCTCATAACATGGGTTTTGTATTTTTAGATCAGTGTTCCTTGCAGTATTTAAAACCGAGAGTCCTCGTTAAAAATCTGAGGGTCCTTTGGTGAAATCTGTGGGTTCTTACGATTAAAGTACAAATTTAGAGAAATTTCAAATTGTACAATAATGCTGCAACAACACTCTCTTCCATTCTTCTACACAACACCATTGAACACCCACACAGATATCAACATGAACATTTACAGAGCTGCTTTCCAGCCAAAAACATCAGAAGCAAACAAAAATGGGTAAGATCTTATTTTAGAGCCACCCCCCCACTCTCATCTCCCCCTATCTCCCTCCATTTCTTTCTTCTCATTGCCCCCTGGTATTACTCTTCACCATGGAAAGAAGAAAAGGTAGGTAAAAGGGGGAGAAGGGGAGCTCTGAAAATGAGATTTTCTTACCAAACTTGCTGCGATTCTAAGACTTTGACATATATTCTTTCCAGCGTTTACAACATTCTTACGCTGGTCTTCTGTCACTCTTGGAATCACTAATTTTCAACTGTAACTGTTAATCGTCATTGGCATTCTACTTCTTGTTCAAAGTAGCCAACTTCAAAACTTTGAAGAATCATCACACTAGTGGGCCTGTGTTAATATTTGTGTCATCCATATCCACTGGCACATGATGGCCAGCTTCTTTGAATGACAATGGAATTGAACTGACGCACAAGATTTTTAAGTCAATGGCCTTAGGGGTAGTATGAGCACTACCGCTACTTTCATTGATCTCTTCAACAAAATTGAAAACAAGATCAACTAACATAGTGGCCGTACCTATACTTACTGCCACCTTTGTCAGTCTGTTCATTGGGAATGCAGAAGAAAAGGAATAAGTCACTCACCTGAATGAAATAGGAGGCCAAGTCCTGTCTCCAGCATTTTTGATGGGCAAGAGCCTCTAGATCAAAACCATAATGGTGTCTTTCTCGCAATCGATGTGAAGACTTGGATACACAGAGGCCGCAACTCTGAAGTTGAAGTGTTTGATGGCGTTTGTCAATGAAACTGAGTCATTGCACTTCTTGAAGAGTTCACAAATTTTGATATTTAACAAAACTGCAAAACCCCCCAAAAAAACCCAGTGTACTTGTGTCTGAAGAAACTCTGCATCCCGAGAATCCTCTGTGTGAAAATCTGTGTCAGACTGCAAAATCTATACAGAAAGTACCCCTGGTTGCTCGTGATAAGAAACACTGTAGATAGAGGCAGCACAATATCTTTGTCCAGTTCTGTGCACAGATGGACAGAACTAATCCTTTTGAGAATTTATTGCACTTTCTTTCTCCAGGTATCAGACTTTATAAAAGAATATTTTCTCTTCAGTTTGGAGCTGGCAATCAGGAAGAACTTTTTTTTTTGTCATCTCTCGTTTGAAGGGCAAATCAAACTTTGGGTTGATTGATTATTACACTGTTTCTGGAGGTCTACAAAAAGGGGAAAAAATTCTGTCTCGAGGTAAGCCTGTGAGACCCAAACCTAACATTCAAGACCTAAATCTGAGTGAGAACTGAACCTTCAAGACATAAATCTAAGTGAGAACTAAACCTTCAAGACCTAAGTCTGCAAAAGCTACCTGAGCCAGCAGGAGTTAATCCTGAACCTGCATGACCTACTGGTTTCCCAGTGATGCTACTGAAAAAGAAAAGAAGAAAAAGGGAAAAGAAATTGATAGGAGAGAGCAAGGAAGACAAGGACGGGAACGGAGGGGGACAGCATGAAGGGGACAGGTTGGGAGGACAAGAGGAAGGGGGTGGGGGAAAGGGGTAGATTAAGGACTAAACTGCCCAAGGTCCTCTTTGCTGCTCTTACTAATTTGAAATTGACTGAGGGTGAAAAGTTATCTGCATCTGTATTTGATGGTGTTAAGGAAATTCCCTATTTACACTTCATATCTGCTTTTCTGTTACTTTTTTGTGTTCACCTATCTGTGTAGCTGTTGATTTAAAAGAAAGTAAAACATTTATGGTGGTGCTATCACTTGCAAGCTAAGCAGTCTATTCTGTATTCATGGTTCTATGCTATTAAAAACTGTAAGAGAAATGGCTGCAGCTGATTATGTCACT
Organism: Conus canariensis; assembly: GCA_033310375.1. NCBI lineage: Eukaryota > Metazoa > Mollusca > Gastropoda > Neogastropoda > Conidae > Conus > Conus canariensis. Next base: position 44,181,231 of record CM065714.1, read on the forward strand.
CATATTGTAACTTTGCACGGTAAACGTGGCTTACAGCATTAGGATTGGGTTGAGGTGAGAAAGTAGAACAATTGGAACAGTTCATTTTGTGCTGATTTTTTCTTCACATGAAACTGTCCATGTGGTTCTCTATACATATTGAGTAAATAAACATCTTTGTGAAATCAGTAGGGCAAACCAGTTTTTTGCTTACTTGTGGGTATTTCTAACAAACTTTTGATTTAAAAGGAGAGGATTATCACATATTTGTAAGTAGTTCCCTGTTCGGACCAAGCAACGAATATGAAAGGATTCTTTTGTTATGTCTTCTTTTATGCTGTGCAGATTTGTATTAATTAGAATGTCTGTCTCATTCCCTTTTAGTAGTCAACCTTTTTTTTTTTTTTTTTTTTTTGAGTCTCTGGAACTAAATCCTGTTATTGTTGTATGCCTGTGTGGGTACGGTGAATATGAATTGGATGTGATTTTTGGAGAGTGTAAGGCAGACATCATCAGTATTAAATCATTTTTATGATACTAACTATTTCTTTGTGCCATCTTGTCATTTTTTTTTTTTTACATTTTTGTTTGAAGCAGATTGTTGTAAAGTGTAGATACGTAGATAAAAGAAATCTGTAGCTGCAGCAATTTTTGTTTGAATGTACATATTTGGTCTGATTGAATTGATATTAATAGCCTACTGGTTTGTATTGCTTAAATATAACCGTAGTGATAATAAGTAAGTGATTTATTTTCAGGTTAATCTTTTTGATGAAATTATCATAATTGATACATTTTTAAAACATTTTTTATGATGTTCTTGATTTTCTTTCTCTTTAGAAACATATATACTTACATAGATTCACAGACGCATACAAGACAGCGGAACTGTTATCATATGTATCATTATATGTAATTGACAGTGATATACATTATTCTTGATTAAACACAGTCTTTTACCTTTTCACGCAGGAAAGTTTTTGCCAAATTCCTGTTTTGTATTCTCCTTCTTTTTGGTTATGCATTGATTTGTTTTCAAAAGTGGGTAATTGTTTTGATTGAAAGTCCTTTGAGAACATTCTAGACAATTTTTTGTTGTTGTAAAACAGTGCTTTGAAAATTGTAAAACAAAATTTTGTACTGAATGGCAACAGAAGATGTTAAAATGGGCATCTCCATGCATATTTTTAACAGATGCATTTATGTATGCAGACATAGAGTCAATGGGAGACTTTATTTTTTAATTGGGTAATGATGAAAATTACTCTGTTGGCATTTAGATTATAGCTGGTTTGAAAAATTTCCTGCTATTGCTCATATGGCATTATTGAGTTATCGGTCACAGACATATTTTCCATCTTTATCTGTGTTGCAGTTGATTCTGTTCAGTTGGGTTTGTACGCTATAAAACTGAACGGTGTGTGTGATGTTTGTTCAGCCTTTTCTGTGTTACAGTCAGTTCTGTTCTGTTGGTTTTGTACGCTGCAAAACTGAAAGGTGTGTGTGATAAATGTTTTTCAGCATTTTCTGTGTTACAGTCGATTCTGTTCAGTTGGTTTTGTGCACTACAAAAGCTGAATAGCAGTTGTGATGAAAACAAACATGGGTATTGAAAATTAAAGTACATGGACCTGGTTTGGATCCCCTTCTTCTGTTCCATGCTTTCCCATCTTTGTCCGATTTGTGTCTGTCTTCAGATTTTGCTGTTTGTTTGTTTTGATGTTCCAGAGCATTTTCCACAGCAATAAATAATTAACAAACTGCTTGCTACCAAGTGTGTGTGAATTGTATGTTCTAATTTTCCATCTTTTCAAGAAATATTTCAAATATTGCCTTTTGTGTGTGTGTGTGTGTGAGGGGGGGGGGGGGGGGGGGGGATGTGGTGGACATTTTTGTCTTCATTGGATCCTGTGAAGGAGATGAGTCCATAAAATGATACTGCAAAACATTGTCAGAATTCACACAAAAAAGACAAAAATGATTATTTCTAGAAGCAGCAGTGATATTGCTGTAGAAAGTCTTGTCTTCATTGGATCCTGTAAAGGAGATGAGGTCATAAAATGATACTGCAAAACTCTGTCAGAATTCACACAAAAAAGACAAAAATAATTATTTCTAGAAACAGCAGTGACATTGCTATAGATAACAGTCAGGAGACCGTATTGTCAAGTCGTGTATCCCAGCTGACCATAGAGACAATATTTGGGCTGAAAATATGTTCAAACCAAAATCCAAGACAGTGACATGGATCACACTAATCTGTGTACTCATGTGCAGCACTCCAATTCTAGCTGTAAACAAAAGCAGTCTGCTTGATAATTGTTTGGAAAAAGGAACACTAAAAAAGTTTATGTTCATTTCTGTCCATGGCAAATCACATCAAAGGTTTATTATTATTATATCTTTTTTTTTTTTTATTGAGAGCACTTGTATAGCACCTGTCCTTGGTCAAAGGCAAAGTTTGAAACACTTTACAATTCACACTCATCTTTAAACAGTGGGCTGCCAGTCTTAGTTGAGCCAACTGAAGAGCTACTTTCTAGCACTACATTCAGTTGTTTCCTGTGTCGTTCAGTCGAATATCACTCACTCAGTGATTCATTCATTGAAAAAAATTGTATTGAGGATGCATGTTGTGCAACGCATATTATCCATACTGATGGCCAAACCGTCGTTTACTTCCAAAACTGGCCTCTTCTTAAAGATGCTGACAGAATTTTACATGTAAGATGTCACACAAGCATTTACTCACAGGACCTTGGTTTATAGCCTCATTCAAAGGTCTTTTTGGAAGATGGAGTCAGAACCAATGTTAACCCGGCAAATAACGACTGTGAATGTGCCAACAATTTAGATTACTTGTATGATTTTGTTCAGATCGGACGATGCGGCTTGCTGATTGTCACATATTTTCATTTGAAAGGCTGATCAGCGCATTAGTCTAATGCGCAGTCGTATCCATGAGACCCGCGTCTTAGATCCTTTCGTCATCTTAGTCATTCTTTCATTTATTCATCAGCTGTCAGTATGGTCTCTAAACCTAGCGTATATGGACTAGTCCGCACGCAGTGACATCTTCTCGACGAAACTGCAACAGAAACTCTGATTGGTCCAAGAAAAGATCGTTAGTTTTGTTCCTATGTGTGAGTTTCTATGTTGATTTGTGTTTAAAGATAACTTGTGGTTTTTTTCACCCCACACAAATGTGTAGCGTGACTGGTCCACCTGGCATACGGAAACACTCGAGAATTGCCCTCTGTGAAGGCGTTCAAGTGGTGTCATCCTGGCCGAGCTGTGAGTCATCAGTGACGTACATCCGGGTAGAGCCACGGAAGATGGTCATCGTACTTCTGTGGACTGGATTCATAGCCCATCCTTATGCTAAAACTTTCCAACTTTTTTCAAACTGTATTTAGTAAGTCATTTATGTGTGTGTGTGGTGTGTGTGTGTGTGTGTGTGTGTGTGTGTGCGTGCGTGCGTGCGCGCGCACGCGCGTGTGTGTGTGTGTGTGTATGTGGTTATTTTAGGGCCTCGGTTTAGTTCATAACCCTCTTTCTCGCAACATTGGGAAGAATCTGGTCATCACTATGTGACCTATGATTTAAACTCCCCACAACTGAAATTTACAGCAAAATCATGGACAAAATTATTGATCAGCTAAAGGCCATCTTGTTGTAGAAAGTTTACACTTAAATCTTTTCCATTCACTGTATATTGCAGTAATTCGCAATTGAGTTCTGTCTGAAGCAGATACTGCAGCGTTCAAGGTTATGTAGCTTTTTTTCCCAAAATAATGTCAGTTTATAGGGTATGTAATCTTAAGAGAGGCTGTGAGTTATAGTGAAACAGGAGTACATGCACTTTTGAATCTTTTGGTCTATATATACTTTTCTTTTTGTACAAACCAGCGTATTTCTTTGCTGCCTTGGCCGTTCGTCTGGCTCAGCTACCATTTCGTATTGTTTACATTTTTTTCTTCACACCGACCCACGTACATGCACAGGCGCACCAGCATATATTTTCAAAACACACACACACACACACACACACACACACACACACACTCGTAAGATCGCATGCACACACGCAAGCATGCATGTACACACACACACACACACACACACACACACACACACGAGCACGATCGCAAGTACTCACGTAAGTGCACGCGAGCACGCACACATGCAGGCACACACACACACACACACACACACACACACACACACACACACACAGGAGCACGATCGCAAGTACTCACGTAAGTGCACGCAAGCACGCACACATGCAGGCACACACACACACACACACACACACACACACACACACACGAGCACGAGAAGAAGAAGAAGAAAGTCCAGGATCGTACAGACCACAGACTATACAGACTACTAGAAATATCACGAGGCCATATCTGAAAGTGCGTGAGAACATCTTGCAAAGCATGGGGATAATCTGAAAGCTCTCAACACCTTAAGATGCACGAATAAAGGTTCAGAGCGGAAACCAGACATGCTGACTTATCGACAGGCCATGATAATCATACCAATAATTATAAGCATACAGGACTGAAGTATGTTCCCATTCAGAGAACGCGTCATGAACAGCTCACATATTTTCTTCCTTTTCTGACAGCATCTGTCTCAAGCAGTCACTCACTAAACAGTGTATACTCAGTTTTGCAACAAAAAAAAATTGTATCAAAGGCTCACCTTTAAAGAAAGAAAAAAATAAAAGAAAAGCAGCATTCGTATGGAGTTTTTGGCCTGTAACTATTTCAGTATGGGAGCAAGAGTTACCCTACTTGTTTGTTATTAAACAAACAGACAAACAAAAGAAAAACAACAGGCCCGGTATCTTCCAGTTCGGTCGTTTCCCTTCGAGCCTGCAAACAATATTTTAGACACAGAGCTTTCCGGTTACTCATGACAGAAACCGGACAATAGACAACTGGCTCACGTTTTGCCTCCGACACATAGCCTGCTTCACAATATGCTTTTTCTTTTTAATTTTTTTTTTAATTTTTGCATTGTATGAAAATGAATAATACCCGGAACAAAGTGAAACAGACTGCAATATTACTAAATTCGAACCAAAATACGAGGAAATACACAAAACAACGTGCAAAGTAAGTAATACGAAAGAGAGAAGTGATTTTTCTACAAATACGTCTTCTTCAGATGTAACAGGTACTGCACATTCAAATACTTTGAAGGTGCTCCCCAGATGTCTCGTAGCGGCAGAACCAGTCAAACAACCTGTAGTTTCGCGAGTACGAATCACGCCATGAAACAGCTGTTAGATACACAAATATCTCGAAACAACAAAGGAACAGAGGCACTTCGAGACTTCCTTCTTACAATCTGACGATTACTAGAAGCTACAGACAAGAAGCACACATCACAGGGGGTCCTTTCTTCTTCTTTTTTTATTTTTTTTATTGTGAAGATGGCTCAAGTCTCGCGGTCCATATTTTTAATCGCCTGAGCTGTCCGATTCTGTTGGCTGCCGCTTCTAACTGAGCGCTGATGCTCGTTCAGTCTACCCGGACCAAAACAACAACAAAAAAAAAAAAAAAAAAAAAAAAAAAAGAGGAGGCAGAGAAGGAGGAGAAAAAAAAGTGTGTGTGTGTGTGTGTGTGTGTGTGTGCCAACGGGCAAAATGGGTTCATGAAACACCACTTAGACGACAAGTAGTTTTTTCCCCTCCTCGTAAACCCACCTTTTTCAGAGGCCCACTTTCCCCCTCATAGATCCTGCCATATTTTTTTTTTTTTGTCCGTCGGAAATACTTCAAGAATAATCTAGACCTTTCAAATAGGCGATTTACATTATAAGGAAATTAATATTTTTCGTTTGCAATTTTTTTTCTTCTAAAAACTGCAGGGTTTAGTCTGAAAATTGCGTGTTCGTGAGTGTGTCTCCAAGTGTATGCCTAGCTATGTATATTTGCTTATTCATAAGCTTGTAATCCTCCGTTCATAATCTTGCTAGTTCTGTCATTTGTTCTCTGTTTCTTTATTAGTTTCTTTCCTGTCCTTATATTTGTTTCCCTTAATTTGGAATCCAACGTCTTCTAACATATTTTGGTATGAAACTATTCGTCACACTATAACAACGCATTTTTGTAGGACCCATTTCTCATTCATTGTTCCCTGTTTTGTATGTCCGAGCGTCCCTTCTGCCTATACACATTAACTGCTCCGTTTGCTTTGATTTTCACAGCAAGCCATGCTCAGGAAAAACCCAATTTTGATGACCGGGGGGCAAACAAACTGTGCAAATCACACGAACAGTCCAAGTGAACACTGTTAATGTTTTATGGGACGTCTGTGATGTCGTTAAACATGAAGCAAGCCAAAACACGTCTACGGAGAGAATAGTTGGGCTAATGCGTCGGTCAGACATCTGCTAAGTCGTAGCCATGAAATCCTCTTCTTAAATTCTCTCATCTTAGTCATTAATTCAAATACCCATCAGCTTAAAATAATGCGCGGTGTGGTTTCGAAACTTGGTGGATGTGGTGTAGCGTATATCTTGGACGTGTCATTTAGACAATCCAAGAAATCCGCTATTTTGTCTACGGCCTAAAGTTATATATGTTAAAGGCAGTCTACGAAATCAGCCATTTTGGCTACGGCCGAAATTTGTACATGTTAAAGGCAATCCGTAGAATCAGTATATTTTGCTTCCGGCTTAAATTGATTATTATAGGCAATCAACAAAACTCCGGTTTTTCCTTCGGTCTGAAACAATATCTTACTGGCTATACATCAGATCAGCCATTTTGGGCATTGCCCGTAAAACACTGGCATTCCAAATGTGTTATTTTCTGCCAGTTCACATAATGCCTGAAGAAGATAATCATCCTGAATATGGAAGTGTGAGGAAGAGCTGGACTGGGATTGCGACAACAAATCAGTTCAGACTGTTCTCTCAGATAGTTGTATGGAAGTTTACAGAAATCGGCGCCGCGCGAATCAAGTCGGCTAACATATACATTATTATCCATAAATATGAGACAGAGGCGAAAAAGGAACGAAGTTGAAACACTCTGGTTCCTGATTCAGCTTCTTTCCGTGTAAAATCGACTTCATCTTCGGTACAAACAAAACAAATGGTAACTTTGAAGGCTGAGGGTCAACAGGGACATATTTCCTAATTACGATAAGCCATTATTCGAGGTCGCACACTTTCGCTGAGTGGATTTTAGCGCGCGCGCGCGCGCGTGTGTGGGGGTGTGTGTGTGTGTGGTGTGTGTGTGTGTGTGTGTGTGTGTGTGTGTGTGTGTGTGTGTGCGTATGTGTGTGTGTGTGTGTGCACGCGTGCGTTTGTGTGTGTCTAAAAAAGAAAGGTGATCCGTTCATTTTAACTTATTTTCATGATAAAATATTAAAGTCATTGTGTGTGTGTGTGTGTGGTGTGTGTGTGTGTGTGTGTGTGTGTGTGTAAGTGCGTGTGCGTGCGTGCGTGCGTGCTGCTGCGCGCGCGCGCATGTGTGCGTGTGTGTGTGTGTGTGTGTGTGTGTGTGTGTGTGTGTGTGTGAGTGTGTGTGCGCGTGCGTGCGTGCGTGCGTGCGTGTGTGTGCATGCGTGCGTGCGTGTGTAGTGTGTTGTGTGTGTGTGTGTGTGTGTGTGTGTGTGTGTGTGTGTTTAATGGTGTTCTTCTATGACAGCGATTGTTGCTCAAGAAGGAAGTCACTGTCGGTCGGTACATATGCATAGACCAAGAGATGAGTGGACTTCGTTTGTTTCTGCTCTATCAAGGAAGTGACCCGCAAGCCACAGTTTCGACTATGAGCTTAAAGCCTAAATGAGAAGAGACTCAAGCCTTAAGACTTTTTAATGTAGGCTACAGGCCACGTCTTGTTTACAATCATACATTTAATCAAATGAGTCTGACACTATTTTGTCAAAGTTTGACATTCAAGTGCATGCGCAATAACACCAAAGCATTAAAAAAACAACAACAAACAAACAAAAAACAAACCCAACAACAACCAAAAAACCCTCGAGTTTCAATCAGGGGGTTTAGAAAGACAATAACGACGTTGATTTGCAGAAGTAATGTGTCTGCCAAGATTATGGAAATTTTCATCATAATGTATCAAGTTCGGGGACATGGTGATAGACAGATGAAGCGCATATTCGCTCGAAATGAGTTTCTATAATAATTCCTTTCATCTACTGGCGCAGAAAAGAATGTAATAGATGATCTTTAGCTAAGCAGGAAGAGAAGAGAACTCAAGACATGGCAAGGCAGAATTTGAAAGATTTCACAGTCGTAGTGTGGCTGATTAATGATAATATTAACGTCTGATCGGCCCAAATGCTTTAAATCACAAGCTATTCGCAGGTTGGAGCCATGGGGCGGGTCATCTCCCCAGGCTTATGAAGGCAGACGTGGCCAACGTCGTCGCCTTATGTTGCTTAGCCTGTCCTTATCTGGGAGAGTATGTGTTTAATAGTGTAGGCAGACACTGCACTGTCTAAATTTGGCGCTCATTCTCTGTTAGTGAAAATGCGTTCTGTCTGTTTTGGCCTATGGAACTCATAGGAACAAGACAGATTATGTATGTATGCATGTATGTAGGTCTCTCTCTCTCTCTCTTTCTCTCTCTGAAGCTGGGGGGGGGGGGGGGGAGGGGGAAGGGGGGACGGAGGGGGTAGGGGGACAGACATTCCCTCAACCGTCCCTGCCAATTAGAGGACTTTTTTTTTATTTTTGATGCATGAGGAAACAAACAAACAAAGAAACAAACAAGGTCCCAAAATGACATATCTGTTCGGAGAAAAATCCATTGGATGACAACACCTATCTTTCCATCGTTACCTTTTCTCGATTGATGGATTAAATCTAGACGTTCAAATATCTTAACTGAAGCGCACTCCAGGATAGCAATCGGGATCACACCCATGTTTTGGCATGTTCTTTCTCTGACTGAATTGTTAAGTGTGACTGATGAAGTTAAATTGCCCTAGGCCTGCCGGCCAGCGGCGTCTATCCCATGAACAAGATGTCAAACATGGTGAACGCCAACGCTAGCTCAGATGACCTCCCTTGCAGATTTCCGAACATCGCCTAATAGAAAAGAATTCCTGTTTGACCTCTTACAATTAAAGACAACATGTCACTTGTTTATGCAGATAATCAAGCGAGTTTTATGCAGAATGAAGCTAAAATAGAAAGTAGGTTGCTTAAACTTACTAGCTTTTTATTTAAGATCCGTCACTTTGTATGTATAAATATCGGAATATGATTATGTCGAATTCTAGATAAGAACTTTCTTGACAATAGTTGGAACAGCTGTAGGAGTTGCTCCGCTGGCATTAAAGGAAAACGTAACTATGACAGTGAGCTATTCGCTGTAAATCTAGCAATTATAATGATCCATTCGCAGCAAACGTAACGACTTCGATACCATTCCACAAAGTAATTTTCGTGACAACGCTTATGGCGAGTCCATGTCGAGGATTTTACCGTCTGCAAGTTCCCGTTGCTATCATGTTGGGGGAGAGCCTCTGGTGATGTTCTTCGTGCAATGAATCAAAACAGACTCAGCTTATCTGAAGTAACTCAACAATAGTGCTGGGTCTCCTATTTTGGGTGGCCTCATGGAGAACAGATGCTGAGTTTTCTCGGTGGACTGCCGCTTAACGAACATTGAGGTGGTAGCTGTACGGGATGAAGTCAAGATGAATAACGTACAGCAGACTGTAGTGACACCTAGAGGATTCCAAAAAGGCACGGAACATAAAGGAGAAGGAGGAAGAGATGTGTGTGTGTGTGTGTGTGTGTGTGTGTGTGTGTGTGTGTGTGTGTGTGTGTGCACAGACAGACAGACAGAGCGTCCACGCGCTTGTGTGTGTGTGTGTGTGTGTGTGTGTGTGTATGTGTGTGTGTGTGTGGATAGAAACTATATATTGTGTGCAGAAAGACAGATAAAAGACCAAGAAAAACAAGGATAAAGAGAGCGAAAGGAAACATGAGTAGAAAGAAACTCGTGGAGAGCGTGGCAGCAGAGAGTCCTCAGAAGAGAAGCCCCCTTCAAGCAAGTGTTTCGGCCCTTATCTCCTGACACTCTAGGGGGGTTGGGCCACACCCGGTTCATGACTCCGGATGTCCCTCTGCTGCCCCTTTTTTTTTTCCCATCTTGGGACGAGCCATGGCTGGGATTCGAACCCATGACCCTCTGGACATGCTCATTTTCCACTTAATGACTCGCGCTTTAACCACTGAGCCACAGGGACACCTGATATTTGTAGGGAAATTAAGCCTTATGAAGTTCACTTTTGTTCCTCCTTGACCAGATCCAGCTTGAACACCTCTCTGCCGCTTCTGCCATTGCTTTCAGGGCTCTGTTTTTTTCCTTCCCTGCAACTGAGAGCTGTTTCATGAGGCTGTATGCAGACGTTCCTACAAACCCCCTAGCTCCAATTTCTGCAGTGAGGACTTTGACCTGATAGCCTTCTCTCCTCAGGCTGTTTGCCAGATCAGCATACTTTTCAGTCTTGTAGATTTGAGCTGCCTCCATTCTGTTCTCATATGGCACCGTGAGCTCGATCATGATCAGCTGCTTGGTTGACTGAGAGTGGACTACTATGTCTGGTCTCATGCCACTCTTGCTGATGATCTCTGGGTGACTCTTCCATTCTGGGAGGTCTGCAGTGCACTCCCAGTCATCTGCCCCATCCAGCAGACTCTGCCTGCATGTTTCGAGTGGCACTGTTGTTCTTGGCCATGATTTGCTGCCTCCTGCCGTGAAGAATGTTGCGGGTGCTTTTGGAGTCCTGATTTTCCCTTTTGTGGTGTTGGTACTAGCCCAGACTACTTGTACAATCTCTTTGAGCACTTGGTTGTGCCTCCATGTGTACCTTCCTTGAGCCAGGGCTACTTTACATGAGCTTAGGACATGCTCCACTGTTTGTTTTTCATGGCAGAGGGGGCATGCAGGATCGTCTGTTTTCCCCCACTTCACCAGGTTTGCATTTGAGGGCAGAAGGTCATATGCAGATCTGAGAATGAAGCTGATCCTGAGAGGGGCCATGTGCCAAATGTCATTCCAAGTGAGACTTCTTTGGAGTGCATTCTCCCACGTTGTCCATTGCCCTTGCTGGCTCTGCTGGACTGCTTTTTGGAGTCTTTTTTGGTCTTCTTCTTTCCTCATCTCCTGAATCATCATGTCTCTTTTGGCTTTTCCTTTGGCCTTTGACCACCATTCAGTTTTGGTCACCCCCAGTCCTTGTCTGTTGGTCTGTGTGTGTCCTGTTATTTCTCTGATCTTGAGACTTTCTTTTGCAGAATCCATCGCCTCTTGAACTTTCCATTTTCTGCCTGTCTTCAGCTGGGGCTTGATTGCTTCTACCACCTTGTCTCCTGAGTCCTCCAGCATGCTTTGAAGTCTGATCTTCCCTGCTTTGTATTCCTCCAGGATGGATTTCAGTGGTAGTTTCAGCTTTGCTTGGCGACAGTACAGCGCTATGTCAGTCAGACAGGGTGGGACACCAAGCCATTTCCTTGTGAACTTGTTGATTTTGGCTTCCATTGCCTCCACTATGCTGGTGCAGATGTCGTATATCATCAGAGGCCATAGCAGCTTTGGTATCAGCATGAACTGCAGACACCAGACCTTGTATTTGCCAGGGAGCCCACACTGGTCAATGGTCTCCAAGCCTTCCTCCGCCATCTGCTTGGTTTCTTTTGCTTTTTGTGTGTCTTTCAGCGTATCATCATACCATCTTCCAAGGCTCTTGACTGGTTCTTCTGTGACTGTTGGAATGGCCTGGTTGGCAACACTGAAGACCACAGATCCGGCCACTTTTCCTTTCCTCAGTGAGAGACTCCGTGATTTCTTTGGCTTGAACTTCATTCTGGATGAGGCAACTATGTCGTCCAGCCTCTCCAGCACATGACGTGTCTCGTCTTCTCTGGATGAAATCACTGTAGTGTCATCCATGAAGGCCTTGAGAGGAGGCATCTTGTATCCATCGCCAAGGTCTGTTTGTCTCGCGTTGTTTGTTGCTGCTTTCAAGATGAGTTCCATTGCCAGCACGAACAGTATTGGGGAAATTGCACAGCCCATTGCAATACCCACTTCCAAGTTGATCCAGTCTGTTGTGTACTCCTTGGTAGAGAACCGCATTGAGAAGCCATTGAAGTACTTCTTGAGCATGTCGCGGATGTTCTTTGGCACATGGTACATCTCAAGAGGCAACTGTATCATCTCATGGGGCACAGATCCATATGCGTTTGCCAGATCAAGCCACACTACGTCCAGGTCTCTCTTTTCTGTTTTTGCTTTTTGGATTGCGTCCCAGATCATTGTGGCGTGTTCTACACAGCCAGCCACGCCTGGGATGCCACCTTTCTGGACTGACACATCCAAGTACTTGTTTTCCATCAGGTACTTGGTCAGCCTTGCTGCCATGACAGAGAAGAAGATTTTCCCTTCGACGTTCAGTAGTGATATTGGCCTGAACTGGCTGATGTCACTTGAGTTTTGCTCTTTGGGGATGTACACACCATCTGCCGTCATCCACTGGCCGCTGATCTTCTGGTTTCTCCAAGCCGATCGCAGCAGCTTGTGGAGCCACTCCAGCACCTTGGGACATTTCTTGTAAAGCTGGTAAGGTATTCCGTTTGGCCCTGGTGATGATTTGGCTCTGGCTTTGTCGACCACCTTCTTGATTTCCGCCAACGTTGGAGGCTTGCCATTGAACTGTTCCTCAGGGTTGGTTGGCCACACCAGACCTTGAATGTCGAGTGGTGCTTTGCTCTGTGGGTCAGAGTATGTTTTCCTCAGATGCTGCTCAAGAACTCCTTTGTCCACACTTAGGGTCCCAGATTTTGGCTGCTCAAACAGTGTTCGGGCAAACTGGAAGGGGTCTCTGAAGAAGCGCTCTTGTGTCTTCTTCTTTTTGCTCTTCCTCTTCCTCGCAGATTCCGCTTTGCTGAGGGCGCTGTGTTTTTCTTTCAGGTCTTTCCACAGTTTTTCCAAGCCTTGTTTTTCAGCTGGCAGTGCGGTCTTCATTTGCATCTTGAGGTTTTTCTTTTGGACCCTGATCTTGTCCATCTTTTCTTGGCGTCTGGATTTCTTTGGAGGTGTTTTCTCTTTGAGTAGTTTTGCTCCATAGGCGTCTCTACATGTGGCATACACAATGTCCCCATATGTGGCTAGTTTGTGTTCCAGGGTGCTTTTCCCTATCAGTGCATCGAGTCTTTGGACGATTTTTGCATCCAGTTTCTCCCAATCTTCAGTTTCGTTTGCTCGTGGCAGGTTGAGTTTCAGGCGCCTGGCATCGAGGGCCTGTGCAAATTCCTCATCCGAACCAACAGCGTGGATGTCCTTGGCACTGTGGTTTAAATCCTGGCCTTGGTCTTCCGACGTCTTATCTGCTGATGCAGTGCGCTGCTGCTCATTCAGATGAGTCTTCACACATCCCATCTTTGTTCTGTGGATCTTCATGCCACGGGTGGTAGCGAAACGCTTTCCACAGACACATGGATATTCCATTTGGTCCATGTTCATAGTCCGTTTGGGATTTGCAGTCATGATTGGTTGAGCACCGATGGATTCATCATTCTCTCCCCCTTTCGGTGAATCCTGGGAGCATCTTTTCCTTTTATTCTTAGTAGCCACATGTTTAAGGCAAAGTGGGGAGCCAGCCCACAGAGCCCTCGGTTCTGGTCTTTCCCAGTGTCCTCCGGTCTTTCCCGGATGTCCTCCGGCCTATTCCCGGAAGTCAATGGTTTACCCATGCATCAGTAGAAAGAAACTCGTGGAGAGCGTGGCAGCAGAGAGTCCTCAGAAGAGAAGCCCCCTTCAAGCAAGTGTTTCGGCCCTTATCTCCTGACACTCTAGGGGGGTTGGGCCACACCCGGTTCATGACTCCGGATGTCCCTCTGCTGCCCCTTTTTTTTTCCTATCTTGGGACGAGCCATGGCTGGGATTCGAACCCATGACCCTCTGGACATGCTCATTTTCCACTTAATGACTCGCGCTTTAACCACTGAGCCACTTCTGTTTAACAACGTGCGTAACACTGACGATACGAACGAATAATAAACAACAACAAAACGTTACAAATACGGATTTTGACACCAATCGATGACCATACTATCTGCTACGACTTCCTTCTTCCCACCACCAGCCCCCACCCTCTCCCGTTTGTTGAGGACACGACCTATGACATCAATGTAAACGACCGAACACGATACTGTGCTGGTCTGTGTTGATTAATGCGTTGTTTCCCTAATTACAACACAAACTCACTTTTGTGGTCGTTTGGCGGAGCTCGGTCGTCAGACCCTGAGTGTCTGCCTCGCTGGCCTCACCATGGGGAGCTACTGGCTGTGTCTGGTGCTAGCGTCGGTGGCCACCGGCTTGGGAGAGACTGCTCCCCAGGCGAATGAGGGAGGTTGGTGGGAAGAATGTCACTTTGTCATTTGATGTCTCATGTGTGTGGTGTGTGTGTGTGTGTGTGTGTGTGTGTGTGTGTGTGTGTGTGTGTGTTTGCTTTTTTTTTTTCGAAAGGAGGTACTGATTTGTCCTTTTTGATCTTTTGTTTGCTTGTATGATTTTTCTTATACATAATCACAGGGTGAGTCATAAACACACACATACACGCGCGCACACGCGAAAGCACGCGCACATGCTCTCTCTGTCTGTCTGTCTGTCTCTCTCTCGCGCGCGCACACACACACACACACACACACACACACACACACACACACACACACACACACACACACACACACACACATCTATCTATCTATAATTTTTCATTCCCTTTTTCTTTCTTTCACAAACTTTCCGCCCTCCCCCCCCCCCCTCCCCCATCTTAAAATTAATCTCCGCCAAGTTTTTTAAGAAACGACAAAGGACTTGTTAACCCGCATCTGCTTTTCACAGCTTCTAATTTGTTCAACCTACTATTGTTTGAAACAAACTTAAAAGAAAAATTACTGCACCACCTAACGAAAGAAGCAAACAAATTACAACACAAACATGGCGCGTTTGGTCTTCTTCGGGCAAGACTAACAACATCCGACACAATGAAAACGAAGCAAAAACAGACAGTCACGTATCTCCTCAAACTGGCCACAAAATGGATGCTCTGCACAGTTCTTGACTGCTTTCAGCAGTTCTGTGACTGACAATGCTTGGGTTGTCAAACAGCAGAACTGACATGGGCTATCAAACAGTACAGCTGACCACTCCAACTTGCTGACACCTCTTGACCTCCCTTGTATCCTCAAGGACAGGCTCAAAGATGTCCTCCTGCATTTCATATTTCTTACACTGATAATTTTAGTTTTTCAGCTACTTCTTTTTTAAACGCTTTCTTCTTGTTTAACTTTTCTATCCTTCACTGGCTGCTTTGGGTTCTGCTGGATTCTGTTTGTGACGCTTGGTGGTGAAAGACACCACAGAATTCCAATACCACAGAATCACGGACTGTGGTATATCTCCATTTGATGCCAAGGGATCTGCCTGGCAGTTAGCCGTGTATCATTGATGAGTCTGAATTAGAAGATCAAAGACCTCTGAGATGTCGATATGAATGGTTCTGTTTTCAAAACAGACTGCGACACTCCCCATACGCTGCTATTGAAGGCTTTTATATTTAAAATCTAACGCCCCCCCCCCCCCTTTTTTTTTTTAAATTCCCGTTTTCTTTCTTTCACAAACCTTCCGCCTGTATCCCCCTTTTTGTTCTTTGTGTGTATTTATTTATTTATTTTTTTTCAGTCTTTGCCAAGTCAGTGTGTGTGTGAAACCTTGCCAAGTCATAAAGAAATGACAGAGAAATCGTTCGACCGATCTTGTTTTTCCCACATCACTAATTCGTTCAAATATTTATCTGGCTATCTATATAAAACGCTGTTATATTAATGCGTACACCACTGTGAAAAGAAGCATTTTTCCGCAACGGGATTTCTTGAAACAATCATTGAATGATTACAAATACATTGTACGATTCAGTTGCAACTGTTTACAAACACAAGAGTGCTAGTTTGTTAACGCAGAAAAAATATCAGTCAAGCACAGCTGTGGCACATCCGATAAGACAGAAGTGCAACAACTAAAAAGTAAACTAGTTTCAAAGTGAAGTGACTGCAGGCGGAAATCAAAATACACATTAAAGAAAATTTTCTATTCCGCCGAAAGAAAGCGACCAACGCGTTTCGACCTCTTTTGTCATCTTCAGGCAAGACAAACAACATTCAGGACAATGAAAACGAATAACGAACAATCACAACATTGGACGCAGATTGGGTGTGTCAAAACGAGACTGCTGGGACGGAGACAGTGCGAGGTAAAAATCATAATGATAATAAAAAAAATATAATAAAAGTGATGTTGATAAAGAATAATAATTAAGAGAGGATTACTGCCACTTTTAGTAATAATATGATGATAATAGTCGTATATTTTAATAGTAGATATACGAACAGAAGGGGAGAAAGGAGAGGGGATAGCGAGATAGTCGAACAGCATGGCTGGCTGTAGTGGCAACAGTAATAGTGGCGATGATGATGGTAGTGATGATGATGATACTAATAATGATACAACTACTACTACTATTGCTATTACTGCTGCTTGTAATACTACTGCTACTACTACTACTACTACTAATGAGAGAAGGGAGGAAAAGGAAGGAGGAGGGGGAGGGGGAAGACAGGAAGAACAGAGAGAAGTAGACGGCGGATATAGATTATGGGTAAAATAGAATCTAAGAAGTATATTAATAGCTGTAGTAATAATCATGATTATAATCATAAAATAATGATAGTAATCATATAGGAAAGATGATAGAAATATACTGATGATATTGATACTAGTAACTATAATAGTTGTAACAAGTATGAAGTTGTAACAACAGTAATAATGATTATGATTGTAAGAATATTAGTATTACTAATTGTAATAATAGTAATCGTAATAGTGATAATGATGCTGATAATAGTGATGTTAATACTTTGAATTAGTAGGAACACTTTTTTTTTGGATGATGATGGTGATGATGGATATAGTACTGATAATAATGATATGAAGACAATAACAAAGATAGTTACCATGATAAAAGTGACATTAGTAATAATAACAGATGATGTAAATGAAGGAAAATGATCAATCTATAAAAGCGAACAGTACTACCGGAGCATGGAAAGGGAAGGCGATGATAGCAGTAATGATGATGAAAGTGATGACAATAATGATGACAATGATAATGATAGTAATAACGATAAATATAGTGATATCAATAATAGTAATAGTAGCTGGAAAGTAATCTATGCTAATTATTTATCTGTACCTCAGTTCTGGCATAGCTCACTAGATAGAACCGCAACAGCACAAAAATAAACATTGCGATGTGTTCCTATTTCATCATGGCACAATCCACATTGAGAGAGCTGCAACAACCAGGAAAGAACTTTACAAAACAATCGTTCTCCGGCTCATTATGGCAAATCCCACAATGAGAAAGCTGCACAAGCTAAAAGTAAACAGGACCAACAATCTGTGCTTGCCTCATTGTGGTGAATCCCACAAGAAGGACCTGCAATGGGTAAAGAATCAAACACACGAATTTTCCAACATCTCAGGTGTGGCTTATCTATCTTTACCAGGAGAGAGCCGCGCCAGTGTAATCATACTATCAATCCGTGTAATCGAGCATGTTTTTCTTTTATTAGTTTTGCTGCTCGTTAACCCACAAACAACATCAAAAGATTCTTTTTTTGTTTAGCTGAATATGATTTACTTGAAGAATGTCCGCCTTCTCACTTGACGTAAGAACGACGAATAATACTGACAAAGCCGGTGTCAAAAAAAAAAAAAAAAAAAAAAAATTGAACACACATCGATTGACGACAGCGATCTCAACCACTAAGAATTTACGTACAGATTTGTTGTGACTGGAAACGAATATTTCAGTAAAGATGGAGATGCCCATTCAAATGCAGGAGCTGCAGTTATTGGCTTTTACAGTGTCAACACAGTGTTCGACAATGTGAAACACCACTTGCAATGCTTTGCGATAATGGTGTCACATGCCTTTGGATCAGTTCCACACGATGTGATTCAACTGGTTCTCGAGCTGTATCATGTCCCTAAGAACATTCGAGAAATGATGAAAGGTATTTCCATGGGTGCTACATTTACACGTTTTGCTGCTCCTTAGACCACAATTAACGTCAAAAGACACAAATGACTAGACACATGTAGGCTAGGGTGGTAAACTTATTACTATCACTATTGTTGTTATTATTTTTATTGGCATTTTCATCCCAGTTTAGTATTCATCGTTATCATTATTATTGTTTATGTAGTTGTTACGGATTAATAATTACGACGTCATCTTCTGAATCTTCGTTTCCCGCAAATAATTAAAGGCACACATGCACGCACGCGCGCGCGCGCGCGCGCACACACACACACACACACACACACATACATGCGCGTACACACACATTCACACACACACACACATACACACTCGCGTGCGTGCGCTCACACACACATACACACACATTCACACATTCGCATATACCAAAAAAGACGAGCACAGAAAGACGCACGCACGCGCGCGCGCGCGCGCACACACACACACACACACACACACACACACACACACCACACACACATCAGATGTTGTGGCGCATATGGACTTGTGACACCTCCTTGATGAAACTGAAACAGAAATCCCCTCCCCTGCTCTGAATGGGGGTCAAGTGAATGAAAATTGCCAGCGCATATTGATAGTCCCTCTGAGAACTGCTTGTGTAACACACCAGTGCCATCACGCAGGAAACACTACCGTTCACTCAACTTCAAACGTGACTTCTTGTGTTTGTATTCTTACAGGAATCAAAGCAAATGTGATTAGAAAACACCCAAACGTTCAATATAAAAGCCCAATGAACACACAAGTTGGATCATTTATTTGCTTTAAACGAGCCCGACCTTAATGTTTGATGGACACAAATTATTAAAGATCTTGTCGGGTTTAGAATAGGTGACTTCCCTTGGTAGCGTTTTATGGCGATGGTGACGTTTATGGCATGTTCTGTCGGTGCTAAGACTGGAAGAGAGGATATTTCTGGGTGTGTGTCACGACAAAGAATTACACTTGATCCTGTTGTTCGGAGACACTCCTGATGACTCAGAACGCTGAGTGAGGTGAAGGACAAGAGCTGGTTCTTATCTCTCGCTGACTCACATCCAGACAGAGGGCAGCTCGACCCTCGTAACAAGTTCGGAAGTCTTAACTTCCTGCAGAAGGTTCACAAATCAACCTTCACAAAACCGTTACACCAGTAAAAGAGAAACGAAGACGTGCCCTTCAGTTCTAACAACATTTATATATCACCCACTTTCTCCCACAGCCAGAACCCCCGATTTTGTTATTATGTATAAAATCGAAGGTGGCGTAGCACAGAAAAAAAGGAATATAGAAAATCTGCAAATCATAGCGTAGCATAGCCAACCAGAATGCATGAATCATTGTAGAAAGTACGGGAATCATGACGTATTATAGCCACTCAAAACGCTTGGAACGTGGAAGAAAGTTCGAGACCCGTGACGTAGTACAACCGATCAAAATGCATAGAAGTTTTGAAAGTAGCTTTAACCCTTTTTACACGGGATTCCGTCGACAGAATCTTTCAGAAATCAGAAGAGGTAAGGGACAGAAGAGGGCAGGGGAGGAGGGGCTGGGGCAGGGCAGGGAGCGGGGAGAGGGCTGATGGCGGGGAAGGCGTCAGGACGTGGAAGAAGTCGTCTCACGCCAGCCTGTGTTTGAAATCAGACGCAGATGCCGTTAATGTTATAATTCTCTGATATGCGGAACTATACTGTGCACAAAAAGAAACGCATATTTTTATTTGTCATTTCATGCGTCATTTAGCATTCAAAATATTACAACCACAGAAGAAATAAGACATCAGTCTAATGTTATGTCTATTCATTATGTCTGACTATTCACACTGGACAGAATTCCCTCTATACGGGCATGTTTCTGTCAAAATTTTCCTTAATATTTTCAGCGAAAAAAATATGCCTTTCTTTTTGTGCACAGTATTGGTGGGCTTTGGATGAGTGTTATTGGGATGATGGAGAGGCATTTTCATTGTCGACGTAATGGACCGATTGTTCATCGTTTGCTTCCGCGTAATCGAGTATTTTTTACGAAAAAGAACCATGGATGATTGTCCTCCCCCCCCCTCCCCATCTCTGCCCTCCCCCAAGAAAGAAAAAAAGAAAAGAAGGCGAACATTCAAGTGTACATTGAATCAATGAAACTGGCAATCAGAAGCAGTAGAGTAAAACGTGACGAGAAAGCCAACATTCTACAATGCATTGTATGGACTGTCTGACTACCTGACGTTAGAGAGGCCGAGAAAGCCTCTTCGCTAACATCACATACATAACAATACACAGCAGTAGTCGAAAGAGTCTGATGTTGGACAATGCCCGCAGACAAGAGCACCTGCCACATCCCAACATACATCAAGCGACTCTGTTTATAAATCCCTAAGTTTTACCCTTAGCCGTCATACCAAGGAACAGACAAATGGCAAGGCAAACACAATGCGTTTAGACCTGTTGGGTCTTCTCCGCGCAGGTTTGTTTTGTCATTTGCTTGTTCCTTCGTTAGGCGACCCAGCAATTCTGATGTTGCTCTTGTTTCAATTTCCGGCTGCAGTCACTCCACTTTGAAACCACATTACCTTGAGTTCAAAGCTGGTTGCATTGTGAATTCATTCCTACACGTACTGCTGCAATTTCGAAGGGAAGAAATGAAATGTTTAGAAAGGAAACATGTTTTTTACTTGTTTTCCCTTTCGTCTGCTACACCGAGTTATCAAACAACTTTAGTGAAGTCACGTGAAATCTATAGCAATAAGGAAAGTGATGGGAAATGAATCTGCGTTCCCAGCTGATGAAAAAGCAATCTTTGAGCTTTGGTCGTCTGCTACGGAAGCACTGCAGTCGAGGTTTAGTACAGGGGTCGATTTGCGCTTCAGCATTGCTGTCACCTAGGACAAAGGGCGAGCACAGAGCTTGTATCAGTCGAGATACAAAGGGCGGCAACTCTGGTGGGAAATTTTTTTTTCGTTTGAACTTAACATTTTGGAGCACGAGGTAGGCTGTGTTTCGACTGGTTGCGTTCCAAAAGGATCAGACTTTTACAGGAAATCATGCATAAACGTTTTCTTCTAATCGAAGAATCAATATCTCACAAGATTTCAGGGGCCTGTCTAGAACCAACTGTCGCTTTGTGGAAGTCTGGGAGTCATGAAAAAGAGTGCAAAGACATCCTTTAACTATTTCTCTCCCCCCACCCCCAATACACCAATTTCCCCAATCGCCCCACCCACAGTAATATCACCCCTCTTCCGGTACGACCTGAGTTACGGTGAGAGTTCACGAGCGAACAAGTCATTGCTTTTGTGAGTTTTCTTCCGTTCAGCTGTCTGTTGTCATCCATTTCCGTGCTTCTCTTCC
>CM065714.1:44210220-44225220 GCA_033310375.1 Conus canariensis
CTCTGCACAAAACCTGATGTTGTCATAGCTACTGAGACCTGGCTAGACGAGGAAGTGAAAAACAGTTAACTGTTCCCTCAAAACTATGAAGTTTTCAGAGCGGACCGAAATAGAAATGGAGGAAGTGTACTGATAGCAGTCAGCAAAAGCCTAACCTGCCATGAGGTCCCTGAATTAGCAGTCCCGGAGTGTGAAATCATCTGGGTTAAAATCAAACTCAAGGGCGCAAGACAGCTCCTCGTCGCATCCTACTACAAACATGATACCAGCGACGCAGACAGCCAAGACAGATTTGAGATATCTGCCCGAAGAGCTATGGCTACTGGAGCTCACATTGTCATCGGTGGGGATTTCAACTTCCCAGCTATGGACTGGGTCAATGTCAGGCTGAAGTACACCTCAAGATACCCAATTCTCCACCACAAGTTCATAGACACCATCCAAGACCTCGGCCTGGAACAGATGGTGACCTTTCCCACAAGAAGAGAAAACACCCTTGATCTGTTCCTTACAAATCATCCCTCCCTAGTTCCCAGGGTTGAAAGCATGCCAGGACTCTCAAACCATGACATCCCATACATGGAATTCCAAACCCCCCAGTCCACCAAAAGCAAACCCGGCGGCCCGTCCCACAGTACAACAAGGCTGACTGGCCAAATCTTCGACAAGCTACTATACAGCTGTCCGATGACATTACGTCTAAGTATAACGACAAAAGCGACCCAGAGGAAGTCTGGACAGAGCTGAAGAAAAAGCTCCACTCGGCTGTCGAGGCACACATTCCAGTCACCACTCTTCGATCTAAGAACAAGCCATGGGTGGATTACAACACCAAGAAGCTGATCAAGAGGAGAGACAGACTTTATAAAAGATGGGAAAAGACTGGAGATGAAAAAATCCACTCCAAAGTCAGAGTCCTCAAACGCCAAGTTCAGCGCAGACTTCGAAGAGCCTACTGGTCCTACACTGAAAACTTGATCTCTGACAGCCAAGAAACAAAGTCTGGAACGAAAAAATCCTTTTGGACTTATATCAAGTCTCAGCGCACGGAAGCGGCCAGTGTCTCTCCATTGAAAGTTGCTGGCAAGCTAGTTACAGAAGCAAAGGATAAGGCAGAAGTCCTGAATGCGCAGTTTCAGTCTGCGTTCAGCAGCAAACTATCCTGCTCACCTGAGGATTTTGAGACCTGGACTGGCATGAGCTCAGAGCCTGAAGGACCTACATGTGACCACATCCACATCTCAGTAGCGGGAGTCAAAAAGCTGCTAAAAGGCCTAGACCCGACCAAAGCCCCTGGACCAGACGGCATCACCCCTCGCCTCCTAAAGGAAATTGCTGATGAAATTGCCCCGGCTTTAACTCTTCTCTTTCAGTCTTCCATAAACACAGGCATTGTACCAAAGGACTGAAAAAGGGCAAACGTCTCCCCCGTGTACAAGAAGGGTGAAAGATATAGGCCTGAAAACTATCGTCCCATCTCCCTCACGAGTGTTCCATGCAAAATCCTAGAGCGCATTGTGGTGAGCACAATCATGGGTTTTGCAGAGGCAAACAACATCCTGCGAGAACAGCACGGTTTCCGGCGAGGCAGATCCTGTGAAAGTCAACTGCTGGGGCTTGTGGATGAGCTATCCTACAATATGGAGAAGGGAAAACAGTCAGACGTCCTAGTGATGGATTTCTCCAAAGCCTTTGACAAGGTCTGCCACCCTTCTAATCCACAAGCTCCGCCACTACGGGATCACCGGCCAGGTCCACGAATGGATCAAGAACTTCCTGGCAAACCGACAGCAGGCGGTGGTTGTTGATTAAGCTTCTTCAAAGGCCGTTCCAGTAGAGTCAGGGGTCCCCCAGGGATCAGTCCTGGGCCCAGCCCTTTTTCTCCTCTACATCAACGACCTCCCTGAACAACTCTCCTGAACAACACGGCTTTTTGCGGACGACACTCTCTGCCACAGAACTGTAACTTCCTCCCAAGACCAAAGGAAGCTACAAC
The DNA here is from genome assembly GCA_033310375.1 of Conus canariensis. Taxonomy (NCBI): domain Eukaryota; kingdom Metazoa; phylum Mollusca; class Gastropoda; order Neogastropoda; family Conidae; genus Conus; species Conus canariensis. The sequence goes on from CM065714.1 coordinate 44,212,217, forward strand.
AGGACCTGGACCACATGGCAGACTGGGAAACAAAATGGAAAATGTCCTTCCACCCAGACAAGTGTCAGGCCCTCAATGTCTTCAGGAAGAGAAACACACTAACTGGCACCTACCATCTTAATGGCCAAAACTTCAAAAGATTTGAAGAGACGAAGTACCTGGGGGTCACCATCTCCCAAGACCTCAGTTGGGACACCCATATTTCCAACATAACCAACAGGGCAAACAAGACCTTAGGCTTTCTCAGGCGAAACCTGAGAGTGGGTTCCATCAACATCAAGGAATCTGCCTACAAAGCCCTAGTTCGCCCCACCCTTGAATACACCGCACCTGTCTGGGACCCCTATACTGCCAAAAACATTAACAACCTAGAAAAAGTCCAACGTCGGGCAGCTCGATGGGTTGTGAATCGCCACCGTCACACCTCAAGTGTCGACTCCATGCTGACACACCTACAGTGGTCCACCCTAGCAGACAGAAGAAGAGCAGCAAGGCTGACCACCTTCTACAAATACCACGGAGAACAGGTCAGCATCAACACCCCTTTCAGGCCCACACCAAACACCCCAGCAAGGTCTACAAGACAGTCACATGGGGAGACGTGTCTCCTTTCTGCCTGTAAAACAAACTACAGGAAGTATTCCTTCTTCCCGAGAACTGTCAGGGACTGGAACAGCCTGCCTCCCGAGGTTATCTCCTCAGCCTCGGTAGAGTGCTTCAAGTCCCGAATCTGACCAGCCAGCGCCCCCTCCCCCCTCCCCCCACTACCTCCACCACCACCATCCCACCCCACAAGTCCACCCCCCCCTCCCACTGCCAGTTTTGCATAACCAACAACCCAGATTGTGGAAACCCCCAGCTTTATACACATCAGAACCATCAAAAGGATGATGGCAGATGTTCATAGAAAGAAGAGAAGAAAAACGAATCACAAGACAAAACACGACGCGTTTTGACCTCTTAGGTCTTCTTCAGGCAAGACACTAAACACTCAGAACAACGAAAATGAACGAGCAATTAATTATCTTCATTCACTTCAGCGCAAGATGGGCGTTGAATCAAAATATTTGATTTCATTCTGTTGGTGGCAATGTGTTTTTGTAAGAAGAACGAAAATTTTGTCATTGAAGGCAGCATTTCACAACAGCACTAAACTAGAAAGCCAGCAGGAATACGTGCAGAACTATTATTATTTCCAACGACGATATACACTTGTTTGATGTTTTCTTGAGAAGAAGCGGGAGTATTCTTTACCACGTTTGCTGCATTTTAGATTCATGTAAAAAGAAAAAGTGATTGTCATATGCAGAATTCAAAACAAATATGATACAAGAACTAACTTTTCAACTTACGCATCTAAAAAGTAAAAAAAAAGTATGTTCGTGGACTAAATATAAGCTTGGAAAGTAATCAAATCTGAATTTGCCATTGGGTTTAACGATTTAATATTCAATCGAAAAAGGAACAAAATTATTTTATGACACACTTGTGCAGGACAAAATTAAACCCAAATGCTGTCAGAAGGCAATTAACCTTCAAGAAGGCACAAAATGTACAAGAAAATAGATCAAGATGATTTCAGATTAGACTATTATTAAGAATTTTATTGGCTTCGATGGGGATAAGAACGAACGACAGATATAGTGATCGTCATCAAGAAAAAAGCATTGAACACATAATTTGGAGATGTGAGCACGTCATATCCGTTTGGTAACACTTCCAATTTGCTATGAATAACTTGTGTCCTAGCATCGCAAATTGTTCTTTAAGTAAATCAATTACAGTTTTTGGATATGATGATCTTTTTCTGTCTGACAAAATATTTGATTTCATTGTGTTGGTGGCAATTTGTTTTTGTAAGAAGAACGAAAAGATCCCTTACTTGAATGCATTGAAAAAAAAAACTGAAAGAGAGATAATTCTGAAATGAAAAACAGTGGCCGCCAAGTGTTGGATGGTAATACATTTACATCCGCAGTGAAAAATTAGCTGGTCCAAAAGGGTATCCTCCAAGAAGGCAATATTTAGTACAATTCTAATGTCAGTTTGCCCATCCAAACATGCTGAATTTAACCATGTATGGAAGAGAACATGCTTAGATAATTATATATAATATTATCTATGAGAACATGCTTAGATAATTATATATAATATTATCTATGATAAGAATACCTATTCTTTCTGGTCAGATGTTGCAAAACATTATACAAATCTTTGCTCAAAACGTACACCAGAAAGTACTCTAGAATTTTTACTAAAAAAACAAACAAACCATTATTCGGGACACCAAATCTTCATTTGAATGATTGGTGAGAGAATTTCGTTATTGCTGTTGGTAACACAACAGATGCAAATTGTGATTTCTTGAATTTTCATGATTTCACAGAAAAGTACCACTCTAGGAGACGCATCCATCAAGTGGATAAAAGTAGGCTATGCGGTCTAAGTCTTCCCAATTGAGCCATAGCAAACTCAGCTCTGGATAGGAGCCGGTCGGGGCGGGAAAAATCCTTCAAAATAACTGCTCTGGTAGGAATCGAATCCACGATCTCACAACCTGGAGTCCACGAAACTAACCACTTCGCCACGGTGGCCGGTTGCAACCTTTTTTTTCCTCAAAATCTGGCGACAGGGTTGTGCACACTGAGCAGACTGGACTCTAACTTTCCAATCTTCAGTGCCTATTTTCACATGCAGCTGTTCTGGGTACTTTCTGTAGCATTTAAAAGTTTTTAAATAATTTTGTTTAACGTTTTTTAGTTTAAATTTGGAAAATAAAAATTCAAAGGAATGCCAAGCTGTCAGCACTGCCTAGTTTTATATGACATGACACGTCAGAAGTTTAGCTACCTTGCCATTAAATGCTTTTGTTGTTGTTTTTTCCCCAGGATATGATATCATTTTTATTATCTGACCTTTTTATGGTGTGAAGTTTTTGTTGTTCTTTTTTTTTCTGTACGAGTTTGTAAGCGCTGAAAAGGTTCTGTGTGGTAGACTGGGCCATGACGATAAAAAAGAATTGTAAAGGAGAGAGAGAGAGAGAGAGAGAGAGAGAGAGAGAGAGAGAGAGAGAAATGGAAAAATGGAAATGGTTTATTCAGGTTAGGCCACAGCCCCTACTGAAGGGGGGAACTATTTACAATGGCACTTTAACGACAAGAAAAAGTAAGGATACATCAACATAATAATGACAAATTCCAACATCTTTTGATCATAGAGTACAACATATAAATGCTTCAATATCAACATTCACATCCTTCAACTACAGTCGCACGCCTTTTAAATGCCTTATATAAATAAATGCATACATTCTTCTGTATAATTTCGTTACTGTTAGCCATCAATAAGGCCACGTTGAATAGACATGGATTTGCATAAAATTTTCCTGGAATATATTGTTGCCGAAGCTCACAGAGACTAGGGCAACAAAACAAAACATGTACTTCATCTTCTATTGCGTCATTACACAATGGGCATGCTACAGAATTGGTTGATACCTGATTATAACGGTCCCGATGTATTGCCATGTCTGTTACTCCAAATCTAAATTTTGTTAAATAACATCTAATATGTCTGTCGATGTCAATTAAAAGATACCTTTCACAGCTCCTTGATGATTTGAAAGTTCTATATAAAGAAAACCGGTCACTGTCTCGGATATGTTCACTCCAGTTTTGCCATCGGCAATCGATAAGCCTCTGGCGAAATTCATCCAGAAATGCATTGACATTTTCAACCCCTTGATTTAGCCATACCATTCCAAAACCATTCTGAAACAATGTTTCTCGAATCCTTGAAACCCATGTATATTTACCGCGTGAGTCTAGCCACATCAACATCTCGTAAGCTTTCACCGGCAGTCTATTTCCATCCATACGTAATAACTTAAGCCAATATCTAATACACCGAACAGACGTATTTACATAAACAGGGTAGCGTCCTGTCTCTCCGTACACTAAATCATTCGGCGTTTTAAGCTGTACCCCTAAAAATTTTTTTAATGCAAATAAGTGAACCTTTTCAATACGAGCAACTGCTTTATCTAATCCCCATATTTCAGCACCGTACATGGCAATAGGTAGAACCTGATAATCAAAAATTTTCAAAAATACTGCAAAGGAATTATTCTTAAGCGTGTAAAACTTTTGCATAATACACAGCAAGGCGTTCTTTGCTCGGCTTGCAAGGTCTTCACAAGCAAATACAAAACTAAGTCTCGTGGAGAAATATATACCAAGATACTTATAACAGTTGACAATCTTCATTTCCTCTCCATTAAGAAACCACCTTTCACTCGCTGCAAGATAACCACCTTTCCTGAATACAACAACATTACTCTTTTTCATATTGACCTTAAGCTGAAGTCTTGAAGATGCACTCCATAGACTATTCAGTTGTGTTTGAAGCCCAACTGGTGTTTCTGAAAGCAAGGCAATGTCATCTGCTAACAACAAAATAAACAACTCCATGAAATCAGGAGTCAATGTTGCACCGTGCCTTCCTTTCTCTATTATTTCCAGGGCTAGCTCGTTTATAAATAAGGAGAAAAGTACAGGGCTGCAGAGAGAGAGAGAGAGAGAGAGAGAGAGAGAGAGAGAGCGTGTGTGCGTGCGCGCGCGCGCGTGTGTTTAGTGTGTGCGTGCGTGTGTGTGTGTGTGTGTGTGTGTGTGTGTGTGTGTGTGTGTGTGTGTGTGTGTGTGTGTGTGACACATGTCTCGTTCTCGTAAATGCACAGTATTTCTCAATGCCGCCCGCACAGGCGCAAGAGCGTGCATCTCGACAGGGTCCAGAACGGCAAGAAGAACGCCACCGCGTTGAGGAAGAAGACCAGCGACTCCACCACCGAAGATCGCTACAGTCTGGAACCAGTCCACGCCACGGGTCACCGCCCGGCCTTACCCTACGGCTCCTCCGCCCACCAGCTGAGCCCAGTCAACTACTCGCCTCCCCCGTCCTACGACCCCTCTGCTGCCCGCACGACTTCCGTTCCTCTGCAACACGCTCCGGACCGTCCTCCGCTGCCCTGCCCCCGTGGACACACCGAACCTGTCGACTTCGATGACGCGGACGATTATCAGAACGACGCCTTTTTTGCCGGAGCAGACATGGATACGTACGCCAATGAGGTTTTCCCCCCACCACCCCGCCCTCAGGCAGACGAGAGCTTCTACGGAAACGTACAGTACTGAGCCGTTTGGTTATATCCACGGTCACAATCGTTAGCAGGAGTTTAGAAATCTTTTTTTTTTTGTGGAAGAAAATCGCAAAGGATATTAAATGTTAAAGAGCGAATTTCGGAAAAAGAGAACAGAGCACGCAATTAAAATTCGTCATAAGGCAAAAAAAAAAAAAAAAAAAAAAAAAAAAAAAAGGGGGGGGGGGGGATGGGGGATGGGGATGGGGGATATTACAAGCAATGTGTTAGTTATGTAATGTTCTCTTCCGACCCCTCCTGTTCCCCTCCTTACCTCTCCTTCCACGCTCAACACCTTTTTAGTGGCTTGATTTGATTCACCGAACAAGAGTAAGTTTCACTTTAAACGCTTCTCTTCACTCCTTCACATCTCCTACCCACCCCACCCACACCACCCCTTTACTCCCCCCCCCCTACATTCAAGAACTAATAACCCACTGCAGACTTTTCAGATGAAGCTGGATCCCACCCTCCCACCTGGACGAGGTTACCCGCCCCTGCAGGTTACCTTTACTCAGCTTTGCAGACTATCCGGTGCGAACGAGCCCTAGGAAAGTACCATCGCCGTTGACAACGCGAAAATATGGCCTGTCAGTAAATAAAGATGGAACCAACATTTCCCCAATTTATTTCCATGTTAGCTTTATCTGAAACTGATGTCCTCCCTTCTCCTCCCCCCCCCTCCCCCCTTTTCCTGGTCGGTTAGTCTGTAAACAATACATTTTAAACTGAACCTACCAGAAACTGTGTGCGCCTTTTTCTTGAATGAAACCCAAAGCTTTATGCTGATTATTAAGCAGAAAAGAATCGAAGAGCCGTTTAAGACATTTGGCTCCAGTGTGTGTCGCTGTAACAACGCTCAGCTGAGCAGCTCAGAGAGAGAGAGAGAGAGAGAGAGAGAGAGAGAGAGAGAGAGAGAGAGAGAGAGAGAGAGAGAGACTTTATAACTCGGCGGCATGCTCGGCAAGTTGACCCACCAGTGCCTAACACAATTTAAACCCAACAATACATGCCCCATAAAATGAAGGTGATTATGTTAAGTTCAAAGAGAACCACGTAGGGGATTTTACTAAGCAGTGACACGAAGATGATGAAATTAACCACCTGTTCGTCCAAGGGTCTTAAAGGCACGTTGGTACCAGACCGGTGTCTATGGGTTATGCTAATCTGGTAGTTTGACAATGCTCATCGCTGTGGTCATCAGAGGAGTGATGTATAAAACAGCAAATTCATTGCGCGAAGATAGGAGAAATAAAACCCCAACAAAACACTCCGTTTGTGTGATTGCAATGACAACTTTGAAGATAGCTAATAGGAAAAAAATGATCATGTGCCTGAAATTATAACTAGGATGATAATCGTTGGGAAAATGTATGCTTCCGATGATAACTTGGATGAAAGTGGGTGGGAGAACGTGTGCTTCCAATGATAACTAGGATAAATAATAATGTATGTGTGTGTGTGTGGGGAAGGGTCCTTACAATGTTAACAATGGTAGTTAATCGGGACAATGATTAAAACAAATTTCAAGTGTGTTTACAATTACATTTTCTGAATAATGGCAAAAACAGGATAAAAGGCGCAGGAGGGAAGGGGGGGGGGGGGGGGGGGGGGGGAGAAAAGAGGCATACAAATACAATTTCAACAAAAACAGCTTTTCCAGTAGGACGACCAACATCAAACTGCAAGCAAAACAGGATGGAAATATCTTAACAATGTTGATCATTTTGCCAAGTTTGATTACACGTGTACTTTTACTTGATGAAAAAAAACCCGCCAGCTTTAAAGATTATCTTACACACACACGCACACACACACACACACACACACACACACACACACACACACACACACACACACACACCACCTCCTGTGACTCGTGTGTGTGTGTGTGTGTGTGTGTGTGTGTGTGTTTGAAAGTAGTAGTTTGGAAGATACCTTATGAAGCGTTTGTGTGCTTGCAATGATGACCAGTAAGTTAATTGAAAAACTAATATGCTTGATCTTACAAAAAGTAATAAGGTAGATAACTGAAAAAAGTTACGTGTTCGTTTTTCTTATGATGATAAGAAGAACAATCATTAAAAAAAAAAAAAAAACTTGTGCGTGTATGTTGACAATGATGAGAAACTGTGGAATTACTTGCGCTGAATAATGGCTATAAAAATAAATGAAAATTCTGTGTGTGTGTGTGTGTGTGTGTGTGTGTGTGTGTGTGTGTGTGTGTTGTGTGTGTGTGTGTGTGGTTGCAACAGTAATGAAGAAAATTGAAGATTTAAAAGTGACTCGCGTCCTCTCATGCTACAATTAGTTACAAAGACAAAGATAATTTACAACGTCATTTATGCTTTTGTGTGTTCAATAACTATAATGCGAAATGTCACTTGTGCGCTTGGCTATAGAATAATTACTTGATGAGTATTTTAAAACGTTAATTGTGCATGTATGTTTATAGTGCTGACTGAAATGAAAATTTGAAACGTCACTGGTGTATGTGTGTTTGCAATAACAAAAAAGAAAAACCTGAAACTTCACGTACGTATTTGTGTTTACAACGATGACTAAAATGAAAATTTGACATGTCATTTATGCTTATATGTTGAAATGTCGCTTAACATTTACAACTAGAAAGATATTCTGAAATGGAATACTGGGTCGAACGAAGGGGGTAGGGGGGGGGGGGGGGAGGGGGGGGGGGCGGGGGGGGGAGGGGTGGGGGGGGAGAGGGGAGGGGAGGACAGGGGGGGGGGAGAACTTAACAATTACAACTAGAAAGATATTCTGAAATGGAATACTGGGTCGAACGAAGGGGGTAGGGGTGGGGGCGGGGGGGGGGGGGGGGGGGGGGGGGGGGAGGCGGGGGGGGGGGGGGGGGGGGAACTTAACAATTACAACTAGAAAGATATTCTGAAATGGAATACTGGGTCGAACGAAGGGGGTAGGGGTGGGGGCGGGGGGGGGGGGGGGGGGGGGGGGAGAGGGAGGGGGAGGACAGGGGGGGGGGGGGGGGGAGAACTTAACAATTACAACTAGAAAGATATTCTGAAATGGAATACTGGGTCGAACGAAGGGGGTAGGGGTGGGGGGGGGGGGGGGGGGGGGGGGGGCGGAGAGGGGGGGAGGAGGGACGGGGGGGGGGGGGGAGAACTTAACAATTACAACTAGAAAGATATTCTAAATGGAATATTGGGTCGAACGAAGGGGGTAGGGGTGGGGGGGGGGGGGGGGGGGGGGGGGGAGGGGGGGGGGGGGAGGGGGGGAAGGGGGGAGGGGGGCGGGGGGGGGGGGGAGGAACTTAACAATTACAAAATTACAACTAGAAAGATATTCTGAAAGGAATACTGGGTCGAACGAAGGGGGTAGGGGTGGGGGTGGGGGGGGGGAGGGGGGAAGAGGGGAGGGAAGGACGGTGGGGGGGGGGGGGGGGGGGAGAACTTAACAATTACAACTAGAAAGATATTCTGAAATGGAATACTGGGTCGAACGAAGGGGGTAGGGGTGGGGGGAGGGGGGAAGAGGGGAGGGGGAACAGGGGGGAGAGGGGAGGTTCCGCGGCTTCACTACAATGGCTTTTTTTTTAGCATGTTGCCCGCTAGCCCTACTGGGGAAGGATACCAGCCCCTCTATTCCCCCCCCCCCCCCGCCCCCCATTCTCCCCACCTCTTTTGATCCCTCCTGTGTCATACAACTAATCCGGCTCTGGTACCTATGTTTATCGTGATAACTGGGAAAAGAGTTCTAAGTGAGTATTTTCAATGATAACAAAGTAATAAATGAACAAAACTGACTTCTGACTTTACGCTGATAATGTTGATTAGAAACATAATTTTTCAAACAACGCTTTCTGCGTGTGCGTTTGGCAGCAAGTGGAAAAGTAACTTACTCGAGTGTGTTCGCGATAAAACATGGGAGATAACCGTAAAACTTGTGGCTTACAATGATGGCTTCGACTGTAATTCGACTGTAATTGAGAAAGAGTGAGCAAGGATGCGGGGTTATGAAAAGAAAAACAGGAAAAATAAAAAATAAAAAGAAAGAAAGAAAAAAAATAAATAAAAGAAAGAAAAAAAAGGTTGGTGGTGGATTTAGGAGAAGAAGGATTGACCACGATAGGCGGGTCAGTTGTTCGAAAGTCTTGAAACAATTTGTACGAATGATGTGAATTAACTTGTATTATAGGCTGTTCTTTCTTATCCCTTCGAGCTATGTATGACTCGACTGAGACCGAGAGAAGAACGTGTACACTGATCCCACTCCACTGTAGTCAGTGTTACAAACGTATTACAGACTGGTCTTTTTCCGTCACGCCTTTTAGCAGTGACAAATATGAACAAATCGATTATGGTTAGAATGTTTCATCGTCGTCTGAACGTGAAATTGTATTGCAGACTGATTTGTTGAAAATGTCGAGTTCTTTTTTTCATGTTTTTGTACAATAAACTTTCGTTTTCACTTGGAACTGATGATTTTTAAATATGAAAAAATGCGCGTGCGCGCGCGTGCGCGCGCGTGCGCGCGCGCGTGTGTGTGGAAGGAAAGGGAGTGAGAAAGTGTGTGTTTACGTGCGTGCGTGCGAGCGTGCATGTGTGTGTGTGTTGTGTGTGTGTGTGTGTGTGTGTGTGTGGTGTGTGAGAGAGAGAGAGAGAGAGAGAGAGAGAGAGAGAGAGAGAATGAATGAATGAATGAATTGAAACAGGCCAGAGCTCCATGTGAAGGGGTGTGAACCCTATTCACCATGAACAATACCACAGACTATTAATAGCAAAGTGATACAGAATCAGAATGATCCATCAAAACACATACGTAACATATCACAAGGACTATTGTCAAACCATTTCAGCTCTCTTTTCAAAGCATTCACACGAGAAAACTATTAGCTTTTTTCAGCGGATCTTTCTTTGTTGAAGAAAAAAATTTGTGCCATTTGACCTGTACGTCGATCAGTGTAAAATGCTGATAATATTTAATCATTACGCGGTTCTTGTAGAGCAATACGATAGAAAATAATACAAAATTCCGAATCTGATGCGAGTATAATAGAGATGAAATGGGAAACACACACACACACACACACACACACACACACACACACGCACGCACGCACGCACGCACGCACGCACGCACGCACGCACGCACGCACGCACGCACGCACACACACACACACACACACACACACACACACACACACACACACACACACCAATTATGAACGCCAATTTGAAAAGGAGTGCATTCAACTGAAAAAAAAAAGAAAAAAAGTAAGAACTGACCGGAGTTTTAAGTTACAGAAATTAGAACTCCCACATCATCCAGCTGACAGTCACAACGCTCCTTCCCTTTCTCCTCAGCATACTGCTCCTAAGAAGATTCACCGGCTTCCTCTTGTCCAAGAGCACACAAACAAAATCGAGTCATTTCATCTCGAAGCGAATGTACTGCAGTGCAAAGTGGAAAAAAAATATCGGCGGCACATAGATTTTTACGGGTTCTCCAAAGACTTGACCTCACTTTCCTTTGTTCCCATCGGGAGTCCGGTCCCATTAGCTACAACTGTCCGCAAGAACAGTTCTTTCACCACGTTCCAGTGCACAGCCATCTCATTTCGTGACAGATTTCGCCAAGTTAAGCTTAAGCTTCGGGGAAATCTTTCCCAGCTTTCTTGACAGGACTTCGACAGTAAGATACCTTGTCTGAGATCACAAACTTGAAGGGTTTGGAAGGGTTACATGGCTTTCTCTTTCGGGAGCATCTACCTCATTCAGTCCCCAAAAACATGCATTTGAAATACAACTGGTCCATTCTAGATTCTATATTGTTGTCGTGCTGACAATCGTAGTGTCAGAAACTTTGTTGGGGGTGCGTGAGACGTCGTGACCAACGGTTTTACCGAACGTAGTCTTTCTCTGACAGATCGCCTAGTTCCTCCGCACACATGCACACTCTCAGACACACAGTTCGTGACAACGGCCAGGAGGGTGTCATGTTTCAGTGATCAGTGTCCATACAATTCCACTGCCATGGAGGGGTTGCTTTCACCATGGGAAAGGCGAACCAATTAGCTGTCTGAATGTATCACACTAGATTTCCAGCCGTTAAAAGAATTGGCATGTCGCTTTTGCATTGATGTTTAATCATCGATGTCTGGCTGTTTGGTAGAGGTAGTTCAATCGCAGCTCACGCACACACACACACACACACACACACACACACACACACACACACACACACACACCACACACGCACACACACAACACACCACACACACACACACAACGCACACACGCACACGCACGCACGCACGCACACGCGCGCCTTTCAAGTTCCAGGTATAATTCATCCTTTGACCCTGATTAGGGCACGCCGTGGCGAAGTGGTTGGCGTTGCGGACTCCCGACTGGGAGGTTTTGGGTTCGATTCCCATCACAGCCATTTATTTGTGGTTCCCATCTAGAGTTGAGTTTATGTACATATATACACAGTTACCTGAAGAAGGCAATTCCGAAAATTTTGGACATTTTAAACTTGTTTGTCTGGATTTCTATCTCCTTTGACTGTTTATTACCTATACACACACACACACACACACACACACACACACACACACACACACACACACACACACACACACGCACGCACGCACGCACGCACACACACACGCACACACACATGTATATATATTATATATATATATATATATTTATATATATATATATATATATCCCGTTGGGAAGACTGGGACAACACATTCAAGTTTTATCCACTTGTTGGATGCGTCTCTGAGAGTGATCCTCAAATTTCTTGACCATCACTACAGGTCCCTGTATCTCTCGGACCCGGTTGACGCCGGGATATATAATATGAAAGTAAGCGTAGTACAGCCTTGTCATGCAGTCTCAGACCAGAATGGAAATCCGTAGCATCACCTTTATCATCCTTATCCTCATTGGTCAGGATTTCAAAAAGTCTCAAATTCTGTGCCCCTTCATGTGCTGCTCTCATGGTGACCTCAGTTTTGATGTCGTCTCCACGTCTATGGCCTTGGTTTGATTCTGCCGGAGTCCTCGGTATCGGCAAACTCGTGGGGCTGTCGTTGGACTGACATGGTGGCGCCCTCCAAAGTGAGAGCTCACTCGAGCCGGCTCCGCGAAGAAGCAATTATTGTCGTCAGTAGGGGGCTTAGTCGGTAGCGTCCCGCGTATGTTGGATAAGAACAGCACCACTGAACACCACCTAAGTGACTCGGCAGCAGTGCAATGTCTCTTCCGGTGAGTTGCCTCATGAAGACTTGACACTGACTGTTCCCTGTGGATTGTCGCTGGAGAGGCCGCGGCGGTCCGGTCTGGTCTGTGGCTGTGGACGGGGGGTCGGAACGAGCGACGTGGATGCAATGCCACCGAGGTGGAGTTAAATGACTCTCAAACTGACTAGTGCACGGAGGACAAGAGTTCAATAACGCTTAACCAACATCACTTGAATCACAGAGAAAAGGAAAGGCTGGCATATTCACACGAATCAGTTGGGGTGTGAAAATACACATTTGTCAAAAATCTATAATGTGGCAATCGAAAATATAAACTTGCAAACAATAGACCAGAAGTTGATGCGTTATTTCACTGCAATGGATAAATGCTGATAATGTTAGCTGATGACAAATAAGAACTTTCTTTGAGGATGCTCTGAAGATTTCCAATTGAAAAAAAATGATACAAACCGTCGACGTTTTGATCGTTGACCGTCTTCGGGACGGATGACATTAAGAAAAGAAAAGAAAAGAAAAGAAAAGACAAATATCATCCGTTCCGAAGACGGT
>CM065714.1:44240220-44277720 GCA_033310375.1 Conus canariensis
CTATTATGGTTCCTGCGCGCGCGCGCACACACCACACACACACACACACACACACACACACACACACACACACACACACACACGCACACACACACACACACACTCACTCACTACTATCCATAACAACAGCAACAGCAGCGGCAATAGCAGTAGCAGCAGCAGCAGCAACAACAACAGCCACAACAACAACAACACACATCCTTGCGCATATGGTTATAATCTTTCCATTTAAGTTGGTGACACTCTCAACTCTGGGTTAAAACCAGGCGAATTCGAAAAATCCCACAAATGAATGGGTCTGACGAGAATCGAACCCACAATTTCCAAGCCTGAAAGAAGGGGAGAAAATAATTATAGGTAGAGCTTTACTAGGGCTATCAGTTTTCACGAAATCAGTGCGATTTTCACACAGAGAAATATGTTGTGACGAAAACGTTATAAAACACAATGTGATAGCATACAATATCACGCAGTACAATGCCGTGCAATACAATATCATACGATACAAGTCTAATCACAGGTCGAAAACAAGTATGGTAGGTAAATGAAAAAAAAAAGAAAAAAAAAAAAGAAAAAAAAAAGAAAACAAGGCAGAACAATTTTTTGTAAAGAAACATAAATGACAATGGAAAAAGACTGAGTCTTTTTTTTTTTCGCAAACAAGCATGGCAGACAATTGAGGGAAAAAGGTTGGTTTTTTTGTGAACAAACTCACGCGGCCATATAGAACAGGCAGAATATTCTGCAAGAGCATATTGGAAGGCCATAAAATGGAAAAAGGCAGGACATTTTTCGCGGACAGACCCACACGGTTGTTAAATAAGGCAGAGTATTTCATTTATGAACAAACGTAGAAGAGAGCTATCCGCACCCTTACCCGCACCCTGACTCACCCATCCTCCACCCCCTCCCCCCCCCCCCCCCCCCCCATGAAAAAAAAAAGAAGAAACCTCGGTGTTGTTTCGTACGCATGCATGGAACCAGCTGCACGCCATTCCGAACATTTTCAATCAAACGACCGATCTGATGACAAAAAGAAAGGAAGGGGAAAATGAAAGAAAGAATGAAAGGGGAATGGGTGAAAGAAAGAAAGAGAGAGAGAAAGAAAGAAAGAACAGAATGGTAGAAAATGAGATCGTGTAGACCAGCAAGAATAAAATAGAAAAGGAAGAAGGAAAAAAAGAAAGACAAGAATAAAGAACGAACATGTAATGAAAGCTTAAAAATAAATATACAAACAAAATTCAGTGAAGGTTTCTTTTGAAATCAGCTGCTTTCTTCCCCGTCCTCCTCAATTTCTAGATTATCGATCACACCAGCCCCCAGAGCACTATTGATCTCCCGTCATCGTCTCTCTAACCAATGAGAGAACATGCACCGTGCTGCCAGACTGATGGCTGTTTAATGGAAATCGGACCACAGTTGTATGCCACTCACAAAGCCAGTCTTTGGATAGTTTTCTGTCTTCAGTCACCACTACCCGCGCGTACGGTCAACAGTTTGTGCCTGTGCTTTGTCACTGTAGGTGTTTCGTGCTTTCTTTTTTGTGCCTGTGCTTTGTCATATAGATGTTTTTTTTCTTTCTCTCTCTCACTGTTCCATGCTTAAGGTTGAAGTATCCTTTTTTGTTTGTTTTGTTTTTCAGTCCATTAGTGTACAGTGTATTGCATTTCCGGCCTTGTTTTTAATCCAACCTCATTCGATTAAGTGGAGTATCGTAAAGAACTGACAAGTATGATAAAAAGAAATATTTCCAGTTTCAGCATTCTAATATTCCTGTCATTTACCGTGTTGAAAAAAAAAAGAAAAAAACTAACTTTGAAGAAATTACGATCCAGAGGGGAAGACATTCGAGAAAAAAAAACACTTTACAGGCATTGTGTACCTTTTTAGCAGAAGAAAAATGGCGAACAGCTCTTTAGCGTCCCAAAGACATTCCACGGATTTAAAGGAGAAGAACTTCAAATGGTAGTCTTCTCCGCAGTTTAGAATTATTTCTTGAGGCTTTCCTGCCAACCTGTTACATTCCACTGATTGCAAACTTTTTGTTTCCTATGATTCTGGTACTATATTGCAAACTGAGAACTCTGGCATGCCAATAGCATTTTTTTGCTATGCGTGCAAAGGTGTCTTGGGTTTTCTTTGAACCAGATCTGGATGGTATCCAATACAGGAACAAGCATTACGTTTTTCGTATATGAAAAATATAAGACCTTCAAGGTGAAAATGAAAATCTTATCTCAAGAAAGTTTCGTTTAGTGTATCACAAGGATCTGCGCTAGGTCCCTTGGAATTCATCCCTTACATGTTGACACAAGTCATGATATTGAATTTATAAACATTAAGCTGTTTGTTGAAGGCAATACTTTAGCACGTTTACGGCAAAAAGAAAACACACAAATATGACTGATGTTTGAGTTGTGAAATGACAAAGTTAGCAGAATGGTGTGTGTGGTACTAATGTAGCTGTGGTTTTGGGTTGTTGTTGTTGTCTATTCTCCTTATTTCTGGATTCCAAAATTCAAAGAAGTAAAAACTAATTAGGAGATATGATAAAGAACCGAGTGTGAATATTGCATGATGTTACTTAAAGCGGTTAACGAAAATCATTGTAATTCGAAAAGTTTTGAACATACACACCATGTGTAGTTTGATGTATGGTGTGTGTTACATGTGGACAAAAACAAAGCAAACGAACAAACAAACAAAAAAAACCGGAAGAAACGAGAGCAAATCGATCATTATGGGATATAAGATTATAATGAAATATGTTTTCGTCTCTGAAAGACGTGCGTAGTACTAGTAGAAAGAAACTCGTGGAGAGCGTGGCAGCAGACAGTCCTCAGAAGAGAAACCCCCTTCAAGCAAGTGTTTCGGCCCTTATCTCCTGACACTCTAGGGGGTTGGGCCACACCCGGTTCATGACTCCGGATGTCCCTCTGCTGCCCACCACCCCCCTTTTTTTCCCCATCTTGGGACGAGCCATGACTGGGATTCGAACCCATGACCCTCTGGACATGCTCATTTTCCACTTAATGACTCGCACTCTAACCACTGAGCCACAGGGACACCTGATATTTGTAGGAAAGTTAAGCCTTATGAAATTCACTTTTGTTCCTCCTTGACCAGATCCAGCTTGAACACCTCTCTGCTGCTTCTGCCATTGCTTTCAGGGCTCTGTTTTTTTTCCCTCCCTGCAACTGAGAGCTGTTTCATGAGGCTGTATGCAGACGTTCCTACAAACCCCCTAGCTCCAATTTCTGCAGTGAGGACTTTGACCTGATAGCCTTCTCTCCTCAGGCTGTTTGCCAGATCAGCATACTTTTCAGTCTCGTAGATTTGAGCTGCCTCCATTCTGTTCTCATATGGCACCGTGAGCTCGATCATGATCAGCTGCTTGGTTGACTGAGAGTGGACTGCTATGTCTGGTCTCATGCCACTCTTGCTGATGATCTCTGGGTGACTCTTCCATTCTGGGAGGTCTGCAGTGCACTCCCAGTCATCTGCCACGTCCAACAGACTCTGCCTGCATGTTCCGAGTGGCACTGTTGTTCTTGGCCATGATTTGCTGCCTCCTGCCGTGAAGAATGTTGTGGGTGCTTTTGGAGTCCTGATTTTCCCTTTTGTGGTGTTGGTACTAGCCCAGACTACTTGTACAATCTCTTTGAGCACTTGGTTGTGCCTCCATGTGTACCTCCCTTGAGCCAGGACTACTTTACATGAGCTTAGGACATGCTCCACTGTTTGTTTTCCATGGCAGAGGGGGCATGCAGGATCGTCTGTTTTTCCCCACTTCACCAGGTTTGCATTTGAGGGCAGAAGGTCATATACAGATCTGAGAATGAAGCTGATCCTGAGAGGGGCCATGTGCCAAATGTCATTCCAAGTGAGACTTCTTTGGAGTGCATTCTCCACGTTGTCCATTGCCCTTGCTGGCTCTGCTGGACTGCTTTTTGGAGTCTTTTTTGGTCTTCTTCTTTTCTCATCTCCTGAATCATCATGTCTCTTTTGGCTTTTCCTTTGGCCTTTGACCACCATTCAGTTTTGGTCACCCCCAGTCCTTGTCTGTTGGTCTGTGTGTGTCCTGTTATTTCTCTGATCTTGAGACTTTCTTTTGCAGAATCCATCGCCTCTTGAACTCTCCATTTTCTGCCTGTCTTCAGCTGGGGCTTGATTGCTTCTACCACCTTGTCTCTTGAGTCCTCCAGCATGCTTTGAAGTCTGATCTTCCCTGCTTTGTATTCCTCCAGGATGGATTTCAGTGGTAGTTTCAGCTTTGCTTGGCGACAGTACAGCGCTATGTCTGTCAGACAGGGTGGGACACCAAGCCATTTTCTTGTGAACTTGTTGATTTTGGCTTCCATTGCCTCCACTATGCTGGTGCAGATGTCGTATATCATCAGAGGCCATAGGAGCTTTGGTATCAGCATGAACTGCAGACACCAGACCTTGTATTTGCCAGGGAGCCCACACTGGTCAATGGTCTCCAAGCCTTCTTCCGACATCTGTTTGGTTTCTTTTGCTCTTTGTGTGTCTTTCAGGGTATCGTCATACCATCTTCCAAGGCTCTTGACAGGCTCTTCTATGACTGTTGGAATGGCCTGATTGGCAACACTGAAGACCACAGATTCGGTCACTTTTCCTTTCCTCAGTGAGAGACTCCGTGATTTCTTTGGCTTGAACTTCATTCTGGATGAGGCAACTATGTCGTCCAGCCTCTCCAGCACATGACGTGTCTCATCTTCACTGGATGAAATCACTGTAGTGTCATCCATGAAGGCCTTGAGAGGGGGCATCTTGTATCCATCGCCAAGGTCTGTTTGTCTTGCGTTGCTTGTTGCTGCTTTCAAGATGACTTCCATTGCCAACACGAACAGTATTGGGGAAATTGCACAGCCCATTGCAATGCCCACTTCCAAGTTGATCCAATCTGTTGTGTACTCCTTGGTAGAGAACCGCATTGAGAAGCCATTGAAGTACTTCTTGAGCATGTCGCGGATGTTCTTTGGCACATGGTACATCTCAAGAGGCAAGTGTATCATCTCATGGGGTACAGATCCATATGCGTTTGCCAGATCAAGCCACACTACGTCGAGGTCTCTCTTTTCTGTTTTTGCTCTTTGGATTGCGTCCCAGATCATTGTGGCGTGTTCTACACAGCCAGCCACGCCTGGGATGCCACCTTTCTGGACTGACACATCCAAGTACTTGTTTTCCATGGGGTACTTGGTTAGCCTTGCTGCCATGACAGAGAAGAAGATTTTCCCTTCGACGTTCAGTAGTGATATTGGCCTGAACTGGCTGATGTCACTTGAGTTTTGCTCTTTGGGGATGTACACACCATCTGCTGTCATCCACAGGCTGCTGATCTTCTGGTTTCTCCAAGCTGATCGCAGCAGCCTGTGGAGCTACTCCATCACCTTGGGACATTTCTTGTACAGCTGGTAAGGTATTCCGTTTGGCCCTGGTGATGATTTGGCTCTGGCTTTGTCGACCACCTTCTTGATTTCCTCCAACGTTGGAGGCTTGTCATTGAACTGTTCCTCAGGGTTGGTTGGCCACACCAGACCTTGAATGTCGAGTGGTGATTTGCTCTGTGAGTCAGAGTATGTTTTCCTCAGATGCTGCTCAAGAACTCCTTTGTCCACACTTAGGGTCCCAGATTTTGGCTGCTCAAACAGTGTTCTGGCAAACTGGAATGGGTCTCTGAAGAAGCGCTCTTGTGTCTTCTTCTTTTTGCTCTTCCTCTTCCTCGCAGATTCCGCTTTGCTGAGGGCGCTGTGTTTTGCTTTCAGGTATTTCCAGAGTTTTTCCAAGCCTTGTTTTTCAGCTGGCAGTGCGGTCTTCATTTGCTTCTTGAGGTTTTTCTTTTGGACTTTGATCTTGTCCATCTCTTCTTGGCGTCTGGATTTCTTTGGAGGTGTTTTCTCTTTGGGTAGTTTTTCTCCATAGGCGTCTCTACATGTGGCATACACAATGTCCCCATATGTAGCTAGTTTGTGTTCCAGGGTGCTTTTCCCTATCAGTGCATCGTGTCTTTGGACGAATTTGCATCCAGTTTCTCCCAATCTCCAGTTTCGTTTGCTCGTGGCAGGTTGAGTTTCAGGCGCCTGGCATCGAGGGCCTGTGCAAATTCCTCATCCGAACCAACAGCGTGGATGTCCTTGGCACTGTGGTTTAAATCCTGGCCTTGGTCTTCCGACGTCTTATCTGCTGATGCAGTGCGCTGCTGCTCATTCAGATGAGTCTTCACACATCCCATCTTTGTTCTGTGGATCTTCATGCCACGGGTGGTAGCGAAACGCTTTCCACAGACACATGGATATTCTATTTGGTCCATGTTCATAGTCCGTTTGGGATTTGCAGTGGTGATTGGTTGAGCACCGATGGATTCATCATTCTCTCCCCCTTTCGGTGAATCCTGGGAACATCTTTTCCTTTTGTACTTAGTAGC
This sequence comes from Conus canariensis, assembly GCA_033310375.1. Classification (NCBI taxonomy): domain Eukaryota; kingdom Metazoa; phylum Mollusca; class Gastropoda; order Neogastropoda; family Conidae; genus Conus; species Conus canariensis. The sequence continues at coordinate 44,246,675 of CM065714.1, forward strand.
CACATGTTGAAGGTAAAGTGGGGAGCCAGCCCACAGAGCCCTTAGTTCTGGTCTTTCCCAGTGTCCTCCGGTCTTTCCCGGACGTCCTCCGGCCTATTCCCGGAAGTCAATGGTTTACCCATGTATCAGTAGAAAGAAACTCGTGGAGAGCGTGGCAGCAGACAGTCCTCAGAAGAGAAGCCCCCTTCAAGCAAGTGTTTCGGCCCTTATCTCCTGACACTCTAGGGGGGTTGGGCCACACCCGGTTCATGACTCCGGATGTCCCTCTGCTGCCCCTACTACAATAAGAACTTCATGGATTTGCATACTCTGAGGCCCACACAATTAAAAGAGAAAAAAGCGAAACACCGATGTTTGGTCAGTACTATATTTTCAGTTAATTTCTTGATTGCCGTAGAAAACCTACAGACGACAATCTGTCTTGACTTTTATGAAGGGAAGAATTCTTTGCGAGTGTTTTCACCTGTCCATATTTTGGTTGTTGATGCAGTCTATGGGACTGTGACTTTGCTCGGCACGGGAAACTAGCACCAGCCACCGACCTATTTCTACTCAAAGACTTCAGGAGACAGCATGAGAGCAGTGTGGGCACTGGTGGTGTCATCGGTGGCACAGCTGTTGGTGTCACACATGTGTGGTTCTGCAGAGATTCAAGTCTCGACCACGGTGAGTTGAGAACAGCTCTGTGTCTGCCTTTATAGCTCTGTCTGTGTCTGTCTGTCTGTCTCTGTCTGCTCGTGCTTGTCTTTGACTGTCGGTTTGTCTAATTACCTCTCTGTCTTTGCCTCCATCTCCTCCCCCTCCCTCCCTCCATCTCCCTTTGTCTTTCTGTCCGTCTGTCTGCCTGTCTGTCTGACTGTCTATCTCTCTCTCCCCCTCCCTCCCTCCTTCCCCCTCTCTCACTGGGACTACTCTGGTGGTATATTATGGGTTGGAATGTTGGAAGACCTCAAATACAAACTTATCGTATTTCCTTTAAACAAACAAAGAAGGAAGCAAACAAACAATCAAACAAAAGAACTACAGATATTTAATGGAAAATGTGTCATGTTGTACATTCACAGACATGCAGGTGAATGTAAGCCGCGCGCACATACGATCCGTGTATGTGCGTGCGTGCGTGTGTGCGTGCATGTGCGTGCGTGCGTACGTGCGTGTATATATGCATGTGTGTGTGTAAGAGGGAGAGAGTGTGTGTGTGAGCGTGCGTGCGTGTGTGTGTGGTGTGAGTGTGTGTGTGTGTGTGTGTGTGTGTGTGTGTGTGTGTGTGTGTGAGAGAGAGAGAGAGAGAGAGAGAACACGTGCGTGCGTGTGTATATATGTATGTGTATGTGTCCGTTTTTTATGTATATGTGTGTCTGTCTGTCTGCCTGTGTGATTGAGAGAGAGATTGAGAGAAGAAGAAGAGGAAGAAGAAGAAAAGAAGAAGAAGAAGAAGAGAAGAAGAAGAAGAAGAAGAAGAAGAGGAGGAGGAGGAGGAGGAGAGAAGAAGAAGAAGAAGAAGAAGAAGAAGAAGAAGAAGAAGAAGAAGAAGGAGAGAGAGAGAGAGAGAGAGAGAGAGAGAGAGAGAGAGAGAGAGAGACTCAAGACTCAAGACTCAAGGTATTTTATTCATATTAGGCCTCAGCCCATCATGAAGGGGTATGTGAACATGTAACTGAGTGAAGATATATAACAGATTCAAAGAAAAGCTAACGATGATATGAATGTATTCATGTACCTTTCAAGAAGTCACATCATCTCTCATTTTAAATCCGTTATACAAAAACAAAGAAAGGTTACGTACGTCTTCAGGTTTGGTCGATGACATCAACAAACTCAGTTTAAATAGTGAAGGATGTCTATAATATTTAGGCTTAATCAACGTTTCCCGCACACGTTTAAGAGCTTGGCAACAGAGAACAAAATGCACCTTACTTTCTTTGCTTTCAGTACAAAAGGGACAAATTAAATCGTTGTAATCGGTAGCGGTGACAACTCAGAAATCCCGAGCCTAAATCTAGTCGCAATATAGTGAAGATGCCTATCATAATCTAAATATTAATAAGGTTTTAAACTGTGGTTACTGCAAAAAGCTCTATACAAGCTGAATCTATCACTAGTTTGGATATGATTGGACCAAGTTTGCCACCTACAGTCAATAAGCCTTTGCCTGAAACAACACATAAAGACATGAACATTTCCAACACCTTGACTTGCCCAAACGAAACCAAATCCATATTTAAACAAACATAAACGAACATTTGTTACTCATTTTTTTGTTTTGTTTTTTTGTTTTTGTTTGTTTGTTTGCTGTCCCAACCTCTGCGCCACCTCAGAGGCAGTGCACCTACGCCGCTCATTCCGACACCCTGTGCACAGCCACAGCCCGGTCGGCCCCGCCGCAGCTCCGGCACCATCAAACCACAGGGAGCAGTCAATGTCAAGTCGTCAAGAGGCAACCCACCGGAGGAGACACTGCACTGCTGCCGAGTCACTTCGGTGGTGTTCAGTGGCGCCTGTTTTGATCTAACATACGCAGGACACCACCTACTAAGCCCCCTACTGACGACAATAATTGCTTAGTGGCGGAGCCGGCGTGAGTGAGTTCTCCCTCCGGAGGGCGCCACCACGTCCGTCCGAAGACAGCCCCCATGGACTCGCCGATACCGGTGACCCCGACGGAACCAAACCAAGACCACAGACGTGGAGAGGACATCGAAATTGAGGTCACCATGAGAGCAGGGCATGAAGGGCCACATAATTTAGGATTTTTTTTTTTTTTTTAATGCTGATCAATGAGAATGAGGATGGTTAAGATGATGCTACGGATTTCCATTTCGGTCTGAGACTACATGACAGGGCTGTACTCTATGCTTCCTTTCATAATATATCCCGGCGTCAACCAGGCCCGAGAGATACAGGCACCTGCAGTGTTGGTCAAGAAATTTGAGCAACACTCTCGGAAACGCATCCATTAAGTGGTTAAAACTTGACTGTGTGGTCCCAGTCTTCCCAACTGAGTCCGCAGCAAACTCAACTCTGGATAGGAGCCGGTCGGTCACATGACTCTGATGGGATTCGAACCCACGACCTCCCAGCCGGGAGTCCGCGACGCTAACCATATCGCCACGGCGGCTGGTTGTTACTCATTTTTTCTTACCTTTCGTATTCAGGTCAGACAACATATCATAAGCTTTACGTGGAATCCTGTGATTCTTCATTTGTATCAACTTAAGCCAGTAGCAAATACACTTAACAGCAGAATTTCTATATATTGGATAGCAATTTGTTTCACCATAAACAAGATCATTTTGGTGTTCGCCTGTCTACTCCTAAAAATTTCTTCAAAGCAAATAAATGTACTGATTCACAATGGACAACAGCATTGTCTAGGCCCCATAATTCAGAGCCATACTGCACAATTGGTTGTATCTGAGAATCAAACAACTTAAAAAATAAATTAAAGGAGTTGTTATCTAACATTTATAACCTTTTAAGAAGATAAATCAAGACACTCTCGGCTCTGCTTACAAGCTCTTTGCATGCAGCAGTGAAGCTGAAGCGCGTAGAGAAAAAAAAATTCCTAAGTATTTATACGCATCAACCACAGGCATTCTTTCACCGTTATATAACCATTTTTCTCTCACACTCAAGTATCCATCCTTCCGAAATACTATGATATTGATTTTAATTACATTAACTTTAAGTTGAACAGATGCAGCAGCATGTTGTAGGCACTTTAATTGTGTTTGCAGACCTGTAACTGGTTCTGTCATCAAAACGACATCGTCAGCCAACTGCAGAGTAAATAATTCAAATGCATCAAGTGAAAATCTAGCGCCATGTTTCTCATTGTTAATAATTGAGAGAGAGAGAGAGAGAGAGAGAGAGAGAGAGAGAGAGAGAGAGAGAGAGAGAGAGAGAGAGAGAGAGAGTACGAAGGTTTTTATGTTGCACGCAAGCCGTTATTTCCATTTGTCTTTGAACTCGTCCGTTTTGAAAGTCTAATTCAGTTGTATTTGTTTGTTTTATGCTGTTTTCTTTCTTCTCACACTTTTTTTTTTTTATCTTTGTGCACCTCTTTATGTGTGTGTGTGTGTGTGTGTGTGTGTGTGTGTGTGTGTGTGTGTGTGTGTGTGTGTGTGTGTGTGTACGAGCCCGCGCGAGCGCGCGCGCGCCCCCGTGTGTGTGTGTGTGTGTGTGTGTGTGTGTGTGTGTGTGTGTGTGTGTGTGTGTGGCGCGCGCGCGGGCGCATGACAGTGATGTGATGTGATGTGATGTGATGTGTGTGTGTGTGTGTGTGTGTGTGTGTGTGTGTGTGTGTGTGTGTGTGTGTGTGTAAAATTTCTATGTTGCACACAGGCCCTCGATTTCATTTGTTTTGAAATTGAGCCTTTTGAACGTCTATTTCAATTGTACTGATTCGTGTTGTACTCGTATCTTTCTTTTTAGCCTTTTTTCATGTATTCAGGCAGGGTGTAAAAAAAAAAAAAAAACCTGTTAGCTTATCCATTTACTATTGTTAAAATATTCCTAATACCTCGTGCGTAACCATTCTGTGCGTCCATCTGTCTCTGTCTGTCTGTCTGTCTGACCGTCTCTGTCTGTCCGTCTATCTGTCTGTCTTGCGTCTCGCTGTCTCTTGATCTCTCTCTACTTTTGATTGCCCGTCTTTTTCCCTCTCTATCTGTGCTGCTCTCTCTCTCCCCCCCCTCTCTCTCTCTCTTCATTTGAATGTTCATTTGTGTTCCTTCGTTACCCCTTCTCTATATCTTGTCATGACATACTGTTCACCTGTCCACCTTTCATTGACGTCCTTCGTTTCTCTCCTTCTTCTTCTTCTATTTTATTTTTGTTGTTGAATGTATTTGCAAAGTTGTTTTCTCTTTATCTTTGTGTGTGTGTGTGTGTGTGTGTGTGTGTGTGTGTGTGTGTGTGTGTGTGTGTGTGAAAAGTTGACTGTCATATTTTTGGATTGCCTTTGTATTTCAGGCTAATATTCATTTCACTATCTAGATGGTTCGTTGACTTTGAAGTCACATATTGTCATTATTTTTTCTGCTTCATCGAGGGCAAGATGTAAAAAAGCCTGTATTGTGCTTATTCTTTATCCCTCATTAAAAAAGATTCGTTCGTTCGTTCGTTCGTTCGTTCGTTCATCTTTGTCTCTGTCTCTCTCCCTCTCCCTCCCCCTGTCTCTCTCCATCTTTGTATTTGTCTCTCTCCCTTCTCCCTCCACCCTCGTCTTTTTGTCTGTCTGTCTGTCTGCCTGTCTGTGTGTCTCTCCATCTTTGCCATTGTCTCTGTCTCTCCCCCTCTCCCCCACCCCTCTCTCTTCCTTCCTGCGTCTCTCTCTCTCTCTCCTTTTCTGTGCCACTGGATATGTGATTTTTCAAGATGTGAATGCTGTGTGACAATTCATGCATAACATTTAAAAAGAAAAAAAAATAAAGACTGTGAACGAAAGAAATCGTCAATAAAATCATGAATGTCAAAAGACCAGAATCTCACTGTGGTGTGTGAGTGTGTGAGGGGGGGCGTGCGTGTAGTGTGTGTGTGTGTGTGTGTGTGGGGTGGGGGGGTGGGGGGTGGGGGGGTGGGGTGGGGGTGGTGTGTGTGTGTGTTGTGTGTGTGTGTGGCGCGCGTGCGTGCGTGCGTGCGTGCGTGTGTGTGTGTGTGTGTGTGTGTGTGTGTGTGTAGGGGGGTAGGTGGGGGTGGCGATGGTGGGTGAGGTGAGGGCATGCATTGCGCTTGTGGGTTGGAGGTGGGTGGGTAACCAAGCATGTGTACATACGTATGTGGAGAACAATACCGTTTCATCCAATCGATTCTACTGATGACTGATGGCCGCAGCAGACACGGAGCAGGTTGTCCACGGAGGCAGAGGAGCAGGTGAGGGAGGTGACTGTCAGCACCACCAGTGATGAGGACAGCACTGATGCCGCCACTGACCAGCCCTCCCCTCCCTCACTCGTTTACAACAGCGGGGTGGTGTCTGCAAGTGGTGAGTACAATGCGCGTATACAAAGCATATCAACACGCATGCACGCCCATAGGCATTCAGACACAGACTCACGAACACACACCGGCGCGTGCGCGAGCGCGCTCATGTACTTTACACACACGCGCGCACACCACACCACACACACACACACACACACACACACACACACACACACACACACACACACGCACGCACGCACGCACACCTACACAGTCACGCACGGTCGTATGAACACAATCACGCACGCACGTACACGCTCAGGCCGACACAAAGATTTAAAGATTGGGTTGTCCAGTGATCCTTTTGGGGGCACGAATGACATAAATCATAAATGAAACAGTGATAGTCACATACAACAACAAAAGCAAAAACAAAATATTAATTAAAAAAATCACACACACACACACACACACACACACACACACACACACACACACACACACACACACACACAACTCACGCGCGCGCGTGCTTAGTTGGGGGGGGGGGGGGGTTGGAGGGGGTTAGGGGGAGAGACGGAAAGTTATACGTAAGGGGGTGACAGATAAGCTAGTCTGCTTACCACTTTCGGATTAAAACAACAACAACAACAACAACAACAAAGCAAAAACTAAAAAAAAAAACAAAAAAAAACAAACGAGGTCACTTCTAATCCTATCTTCTCAAGTGTCTTTAATCAAACTGGACGGGCGTTTGCGTTGCAAGAATCCAGATCTTGTAACGGATCAGTGTCCATTTCTTTCCATTGGAGGAGCAAACAAACTATAAACAGAACACACAGAATTTTCAGTACACTGATGAAACTAGGGAACATAGAGTAATGTTCGAAAAAAAAAAGAAGGAATTTTCCTACCTGAATTAGTTATACTTACCCGTCCAAACAAGTAAACGTGTCGGGCATATCAAGACAAGTCTCTGAACCAAACTCCGTAAAGTCTAAGCGGTTGCTTAAAATGAACGAGGCTTTCAACAACTTCAATCATTAAGATCAGGATGAAGTTATCGTCCTTTGCCAAAATGTGAGACTGTCGAAGTGTTAATAATCACGATACTGGTTGTCCCTGACATAAATGTGCATGGATCATTAGATGACAAAAAAAGATAAATCAAAATTTCCATGCCTCTACTTTTTTTTTTTTTTTTTTTTTAACATGAAAAGGGAATGAAAGGAAACCAGAACCCAATTGTTCATTTCTGAGGGTGCGTTAGGGGGCGCTGCTTCAGATGTATTCACATTCAGATGGGTTGCAGATATGATATTAAAACATATAATTCTGAATGAAAAACATCTTCAATTTTTAAAGAACGGTGCGTTGTCACCAGTGGACTCAATAGTTTTCTTTCGTTAAATTTTACGCCGGAAAATACTTGCTCGCGAGATGATAAAAGGTACAGATTCTTAAGTATACCTATAAAAAACTAATGAAAATTCATTTTCAGTCAGAAAAAATACTGAAGACACACGTTTTACAATAAGTCACTTAACAAACGGAAAATCCTCTGAAGACAAATCCGCGTATTGGAGGTAAAAAGCACACAGATATGTTTAATTTGTTAAAAAAGAAAGAAAGAAATTCCCAAATTCAAAATTCAAGGACTAGCTTACTGTTGACATTTAATAAGCCATAAAGAAAAAAACCCTCGTCAAAATGAAAAAAAAAATGCTCTCTCTCTCTCTCTCTCTCTCTCTCTCTCTCTCTCTCTCTCTCTATCCCAAGAGTTCCTTAGGATCTCGGAGATCCTGGACTGGTTCTATTTCATCCTGGAACCGTTGGCTCTGGTGCTTCTGGTGCTGAGTGCCGTTGCTTTCCTCCAGGACCGTCAGTTTGCCACCAACTGCTACCTGGCCGCTATCTGTCTGTTTGAGGCCTGGTACATGCTCATGTTCTTCACGCATTATGTGAGTATTCTCTGTATGTGTTTGCTTGCGTGCGTGCTTGCGTGCGTGCGCGCGAGCTTGCGTGTGGATGTATATGTACGCACAAGGTTGTCAGTTATCTGCATTCCACATCATTTTTTTTGTCTGGCTGCCTCATTTTCCCGTGCCATTTCAGTGACATTACACCCACGCCGCTCATTACGGCTCTCTGTCCACCGCCACAGCTTGACTTGTCCTTTCGCAGCTCCAGAACGCTCAATACACAGTGGGCAATACACAATGTCTAGTCGTCATGGCGTATCTAACTTAAGGAGACATTGCACTGCTGCCGAGTCACTGCGGTGGTATGAAGCGATGCCTGATCTGATCCAACATAAGCAGGACACCAGCTTCTGAGCCCCCTAGGCCACGACAGTCGTTTACTTTTCACGTCATTATCATCAATGACACTTGTTCATAAGCCTGAAAAAGTATCTTTCAACAGTTCTTTGCCGTTTATGATGCTATTAGAGTCGTCTAGCATTGGTTGTAGTCAATGTGAAGGAAAATGACATCAATGTTCCAAGACCACTTGAGAAAGAGGTAAGAGAGGAAGGAAGGACTCGAATGAACAGAGACTCGGTGAAAAAAGCCATCACAACCGATCACAACTGCAGAACTGAGGAGAGCCTTTAACGACTCGAAGAAAAGAATATCTCTAAGCCCAGACAACATTTTCTGATGAGATGCTGCAACACCTTGGCAACGCTGCCCTCATAAAACTGATGGATATTTACAGACTAAATTGGAGAGCAGGAGTGGTACACCTGTACTGGATAGAAGCTAAGATTGTTCCTCTTCTGAACAGATGGAAAAGAAAGAAAGAAAGTTTTGAATTATTGGTCAGTCCGCCTGACAAACTGAGGTTGCAAAACCTCGGAAAGCATTATATGCCGGTGCCCACAGTGGTGCGTAATTTGACTCTTTAAGAGCATCATCGTCAAAGGGCAGACTGACGTCAGAAGATACAACAGCCCACAACATCCTACACACCTTGCACAGGTCACAGAAGACGCGTTCTAAGATCAGACAGTAACACTCGGTACGTTCACTGACCTCTAAAGGGCCTTCGTCAAGGTGTGGAAAGAGTCAGCTTATTAAGCTCTTACGCACTGGCCTTCCAGAAAACATGTTACGGTGGAATGGATCAAAGCTGCAGCACTGCAGAGCCAGTGTAACAGTGGATGGCTACTGTGGCCACAGGGTGCTACTGCACAAGGGGAGTTCAATAAAAGGGTGTGTGTATGGGGGTATTGTCACCCGCTCTGTTTATATATACTTCCTCAATAATTTTGCGCCACAGCTACCCAAAGGTGCGCAGCCTTGCACGCGCATGATCTGGTGCTCTGATGCACAAAGAGTATTCTACATCTGCAACATACAGAATGAGGCTTCTCCTGACTTACGGACTGGACCAACAAGTGGTGTATGACCATCAACGAAGCAATATCAACAGCCACACTTTTTTCATTCTCTACAAGTAGAGTAAATACCAGGTACGACTCGCCGCCCATGTTGAAAATACGAAACTTGCCTCCCACCTCCACCCACAAAACTCTACCTAGAAAATAAGATGACAAGATCTCCATTAGCAGATCAGTTCTTCATCTCATACAGACACGAGTAAAGCAATGGAAGCAACAATGCCTGCCTTGGTGATGGCCATGAACGAACATTTTACACAAGAAGCACAGATACAAGCTTCCACTGATGGATCAGGCACTGAGGCAATTTGGAGAGAAGCAGGAATACACATCCGTTTCCCCAATGGACATAAGCAGCACCAACAGGCCTTCATATACCAGCTACATGATTAAGAGAAGAGTCCTGATCCATGCTTAAAACATCTTACAACACAACACAGATTCTGATGCCCCGACCGTCTTTCTCACTGACGTCATGTCCGTCACAGACAGCATGCAAACTTCCTCATCCTCAAGGGACATAAACAAACATTGGGTACTTTAAAGTGGCACTGCAGTGGATCCACCCCCACTGCGGTATCTAGTGAAACGAAGAAGAAAATAGTCTTAGCTTCAAAGAGATAAAAACCATGATAAAATCTCTGTACAGGACACCACTGCCACATGATAGCCACCATCAGCGAAACAGCCGGGTACAGGTCAATGTTCGCCGCCTGCAGACATGACACAACCCCAGGGACTACCAACTGTACAGACTTTTTCACCCTGTGCCATCCCCTCTCTGCTCTTGTGAAGAAGTAGACCAGACCACAGAATGCGGCCTCCAAGCCTGTGGAGGCCTGCAGAGGCCGACAGAAGAGATACGGCTGATGCCCATCATTTGACAGAAGTTGTCTACGTCTGTGGCAGTCGTGAGGAAGATCACCCACTGGATCCTGAAGACCGGTCTCCAAGTGTCATGGCGTTAGGGACGACATCAATGGTGTATACACGAAGTTTAACGACCACACGTTCCCCTTTACAGAGAAACTCTGAACTTCTTCTAGAGCACATGTGGAATTAGTTGTTCAAGAGCACATGTGGAATTAGTTGTTCTTGAGCACATGTGGAATTAGCTCTTCTAGAGCACATGTGAAATTAGCTCTTCTAGAGCACACTGAAACTGACGGGAGCTACAACGAAAGAGGCAGAAAAATAACCTCTCTGAAAGTACTTTCATGGTTAGACTACAGGCAAATTTACTAAGCCTCAAATCCATAGGTGTGCTTTTTTGTTATAAGTGAGTGAACGTGAATATGTTTTATCTGTGTTTGTCAGCTAGTTGTTGACAGCTGTGAGAACGAGAGCTCCTGTACGTGTTCACCCCATATCTTCACAGTGGTCACCATGGCGTCGTAATGACACTTGGCCACAAATGTATACTTGTTCCTCGAAGCGCTTCACATTCTCAATTCCAGTGACACATGCTCATGGATCTGTGAGGTTACTTGTTCACAGATGTGTACATGCACATCCACCATGTCTTCACGGTTATATAAGGTAGAATACAATGCGTCATGAATTCTTAAAAAAATGTTCAAGGCTTTATGGATGCACCTACTTCCCAGAGTTTTCATGCTCGTGTTCCATGACTTGGCAGGCGTGCAGGCAGCATCCAGAGTGCTGGACGAGCCTGAGGTACGTGCAGCTGTCCATCTGGACCGTGTCCTACACGGGCATGGCGGCACGCCGCGTTGTCTACATCGTCAACGCCCTGGTGGCCTTCCAGCGGTGTGTCGCTGTGGTTTTCCCCTTCAAGGTTCGTGGCACACTACACTCAGATGACGAATGTACAACACACGCACGTCCGGCGCACGCCTGTATACGCACATAGACGCGTTCATTCACACACAGACACACAGAGACAGATAGACAGACACACACACATACACACGTGCGCACACGCATACTATTCAGCTATTTACTGTAAAATGCCATTGGGGCTGCTTTAGGGACATTCGTCACATAAGACCCTACGTTGCTGCTGAATCATTTTGTTAGTGTTCTGTAACTAGTGCTCTAAGTCGCTGGAAAGAAACTCCATGGAGGGTGGTAGGTGAACGCATGCCTGATGAAGCAGGTAGTGAATGAGAAAGTGGACACATGTTTGAGTGTGCTCTTGGTAGATTGAAACTGGTATTTATTCATTAATAACTTCATAATTCTGTCCGTATGGCCACGTGTCTTGTGTGATTATGGACTTTGATAAGCAGGCAGTAGTGGACGTCCTCATTGCCATCTGCAACAAGATCTGGCACACTAGGAACTGGCCCATGCCGTTGACTCAATCACCAATCGTCACCTTCCCCAAGACGGGAAATCTCCAACACTTCCAGATATGCACTTCCAGAACTACCTCACTATCAGCTTCACCAGCCTTTCCAGCAAAATGATGCTCAAAATCATTCTGTATAGGTTACAGCTGACAGGGAAACCATTACTGCCAAAAAAAAAAGGGCTGGATTCCGCAAAGGTATGGCTATCATCAAACAGATCTTAAACCTGCATACCCTTTGCAGAAAGAAATTCCAACAGCAGATGGAGTTCTGCCACACCTTCATTGACTCTGAGAACGTGAAGAACCTTAGCATGAGCAAAAGCTACTCAACGCCTTCCAGCAGTTGTACGCTAAATCAAGTAGTGTAGTATACATATAGGATGCTATTGGAGAGCAGTTATGTACTTCAGTTGGGATCCGTCAGGGCTGCCTTCGGTCTCTCACGCTTTTCAACATATTCAACATTCTGATGCACTTGAAAATCATGTCAGCATAGTCAGCATTGCGGGAAGAACTATCACAAACCTTCGATTTGCAAATGACACTGGTGGCCTGACAAGTAGTGAACAAGAACTTGACAAGCCTGTTGAAATAGCGTAAAACTCAGCGTCAAGAACACCGAGTTGATGGTCAGTTACAACACTACCACCAGTGCTGATTTCGCTGCCAAAGGACGGACTAGAAACTGTTCAAAAGTTCACCTGCCTAGGATTCATCACTAGCAATGGGACATCCAAACCAGAAATCCTTTCAAGGGCAGCAAAAACATTAGCACTGTTCAGATTGAAACCTGCATTGAAGGACTGTAACATCTCCATGAAACACACGATCAGGCCTCTGCAGGCACTGGTACATTCCATCACCCTGCATGCATGCAAGACGTGGACCCTCACAGTGGATCTGGACAGGAGAATCCAAGCCACGGAAATGAAGTGTAATAGCAGGACAAGAGACATAACATGTACTGATTATATTACTAAAACGCAAGTGCGTCAAATCATCAAATAGCACATAGGATCATACGAAGAACAAGTGCGTCATACCATAAAGCAGCACACTGGACCATACAAATATTTACTGACATAATTAGGAAAATTACGTTGGTATGGCCATATAACACATTCTAATGGTCTTGCTAAACAGCTGTCTAGGGAACTGCTGGACGAAGGAAACGAGGAGAAAACACAAAAATGGACAGAACGGTTAGCGAAATCATTTGCGAAGACCCAAGCCTTGGCACACAACCAGCAGGACTGGAGGAACATGATGAATGTTCTTCAGTGTGGTGCCATCAAGATTCCTCACGGAGTTGAAAGAAAACAGAATAGAAAAGAGAATATATGAATACTATCTTTGTCGCTCGTATCTTTTTTTTAAGATGGTACCTTTTTTCCAAACTGAACAACAACTCTGAAAAGGCCCTCTGTGATCGGCTTGGCGATAATTATGGAATTAAATCGTTTAAAAATGTAGACAAACGATGATTATTGAACGTTATGATGGTTTTGATAATTTGTTGATTTTTTTTCCATATGGTTTTATTTGAGACATATTTAACGTTTGAAGATAACTTGAATAAACAGTTTATTTTACGATAATAGTACGCATTACAAACGCTCATTTGCATAATGGAACAAAGCTTGATTGTTGTTCATAAAATCAACCAATTCATTTGTATGAGGCTACTTCTGAGGGTTATAAAAATACTAATCGGTTTACCATTGGTTGAAACGCAATCCAATACAAACGATAATCAAACATTATTCTGAGTAACAGTTTCAAACGTTTGATGTTAACATTACATAAACTGTTTATGCAAAGCATTCGTAAACATTTTAGTAACATTTTTTTGCCATGTTTTAGTACACGATGGTTTCGTAGACAATGTTTCTCCTCAATCTGAAGAATACTTTATCATCTGTTGAGAAAGCAGAAGAATAATATTTTTCATTTGATATCACTACTATATCTATTTGGCATGGTTAACGAATTTTGACTAATTCTAATTCAGATACGTTTAATGTCTGATTTACAGTTCTTAACCATTCCTTTGTCGGGTAATTTTTTCCCCAATCCGCTTGACGGACTATTTTTTCCATCTTCAGCATCCTATAAAGTGTCGGTAGATGTCCACGAGACTGATCACCACCCCCGCAATGTGAGCATTGGGACCTGAACATCAAACAAAGGAGGCAGGCCTGCCATCACTGCCCTCACCGAATAGACCGACTGTCATAAACATTCCACGTTAATGTCCAGTACCTGAAGGGGGAATTTTATGACCAGTGCATCGATTGTGCTGGACGTAGCCTAATTTTACGATGAGAAGAAAAGACAGTGATGAATGACGAATGGGCACCGTTGAACATTTACCAGCATATTGACGAATCCGATGTGGGTCCGTCTGGCTTCGATCAAGCAAGGAATGTTGATCTACTTGCCTCAGTGAGGATGGAGACTGGCTAAGAAAAAAAATTCTGAAAGCAGATTTACAGCAGAAACTCTCTCTCTCTCTCTCTCTCTCTCTCTCTCTCTCTCTCTCTCTCTCTCTGTGTTGCGGGCAGAGTGCGTGGGTGTTTGTAATGTAAGACGCACGTGTCAGAAGAAATGAATTCAAAGACGCAGCAGGTTCCGCACACCCAAACAATCCACACAGACAAGAAGACTGCGTCACACGGAGAACATTTGCATAAACTATGCATCTACATTATCGTTACTAGCCCTCTTGCCATGCATTGTAAATTCACTCACACCAAAAACGTACAAGCCACAATTACAAATTAAGTTCCCAAGAGAGCAAAGCACGTTAAAAAAAATAGGAGCTATAAAAGTGCGTTCAGCTTGAACTGATTAACAAAAATACCTCTTTGGGAGGATCAATGGGAGTTTCCGCTTAATTTTCACCCCAGCCACACATCGGCTTTATCAGTCGGAAATCTTTCTGTCAGGACACTTACCAAAAAAAATACAAACAGTTTCGAAGACTGCGTGCAGTTTCTTGGATAAGAAAACAACTCAGAGAGCCCTCACTTGGGCTCTCAACGATTCAAGTGGAAACCAACGCGTCTGTCCTTCGAACGCTAGGTAGGGAAATTTGTTGCAGCCTCTGCTGTTACGGGCTGAGAAAAAACAACTGATACAACTGATGTGTAAAACTAACAAGTTCTGGAGTTCACACGCTGTCTCATAATGTTAACGGTTCTGTGTCTACATGCAAGGCAAAAAAAAAAACAACCCCCCCCCCCCCCACTCAACAGTATAGGAGCGCACGCTCTTTTTTTCAATGGCACGGCTGCCAAACAAGAGGTTCTTTTCATATGAAGACTCTGTCAGCCCAGCATCAGTTTCTAAGGCTTTTTCCTGTCTCCAGGGGGAAGGCCACCAGACCTTCAATAGCTGAGCAGAGCAACGTGGGCCATTCCAAACCCTTATTCTGCAAGGAATTAGATAGGTCTGCAACAGACACTCTATGGCCTGCCTGGATATCTGAGTATTGAAGTTTTGTTGTTGTTGTTCCTTTGTGTATTTAATTATTTCTTTCTTTATTAAGTGTGAAAAAAATATTCCTTTTTTAAGCTAGAGATGCACGGTCAGACCTGGAAAACATTTAGTATTTAACAGCGAATCGGGCATACAATTTTGAATTAATTTAGAAGCGGTTTCCAAAGGGGGAAATATAACAAGTTTGGAGCAATTTTGATGTCGGACTATCTGGTGCCAGTTATAGGTAGGCCCTAAAACGTACCTAACTGATTTGTCGTGGGTTCTCAACAATTCAAAGGTGCTGGAGGTATCGGGGTGGGCGGGAGTGAGGGCGAGGGGTGCTAGACGGGAGGAATGAAAGTCGCGGACCAAGGGGTGGGGTGAGGTGGAGTATATGATTGAGTTAATGAGTGAATGGAATTTAAACATAGATAGAATATGGATGTTCACACGTGCGATGTTTTGACATAAAATTCAGTTCCGGATTATGCTCAATGTCTTGAGCTTATACAACAAAGCGTCGAATCTCTCTCTCTCTCTCTCTCTCTCTCTCTCTCTCTCTCTCTCTCTCTCTCTCTCTCTCTCTCTCTCTCGTGTTTTCGTAGAACATAAATGGACATATTGGACCCCCACCCCCGTCTCTCTCTGTTTCTCCCTCTTTCTCCGTGTGTGTGCTTTTGCATTACTGTAGACTCGCAAAGAAAAGAAGCAGCGAGACTAGATTTAAACACTTTATACACTCCTTGAACCTTGTTCAGATATGTTCAACCAGCCATGACTGCATTTTATCCGAGATATAGCGGACAACGGATCCGGATTTTTAGCACGCATTGTATGATGTTGTACATGTGCATATGGAATCGGTTTTGACATGGTTACAAATTTTTTCTTTCATAGCGATAGTCATTCAAGTTACAAATCCATCTCTTGTCATGTGGAGGACGTGTTAACTTCGTCAGAAAGTGAACTGCTGTACTATTGTGACCAGGTTCGCAGTCTCCGCTGGCTTCAGAAACCACGGGTACCGCTGGTGCTGGTGTTCTTCTTCTCCTTTCTCCTGCATCTGTACCGGCCCCTGCAGTACACCCCTGTCCGCATTAAAGGTGAGGTTCGGTAACAGGAATGGTATGTAATAGCGAGGAGCGGGGAATAGGTAGTGACGTGTGGAGAAGGGGTAGAAGAGCTGAACTCGGTTATAAGCCTCTCTCTCTCTCTCTCTCTCTCTCTCTCTCTCCCGTCGCGCGCGCGCGCGTGTTGTCGTCGTGCGTGCATGCGTGAGTGTGTGTGTGTGTTGTGTGTGTGTGGTGTGTGTGTGGTGTGTGGCGCGCGTGAATGTGTGTGTGTGTGTGTGTGTGTGTGTGGTGTGATGTGTGTGTGTGTGTGTGTGTGTGTGTGAGAGAGAGAGAGAGAGAGAGAGAGAGAGAGAGAGAGAGAGAGAGAGAGAGAGAGAGATACTCAAACTTCAGTTGTCACGAGAACCCGAAGGGTCTGTAGACATGACATGGTAATAGAATAATAAATAATCGAACAATCAGAAGATAGTGATTTATGCTTGAACCGTGATTGTATAATGGCTAACATATGACGTAAAGTAATACCTTTTCTAATGAAGCAGTCACGCACAGACAGAATGTTTTACGCTTGAACCATGGTTAGATAATGAGCAACATATGACTCCAATCATTGTCTATTTTATATTCATGCAGTCATGCATATATTATTTGCAGGATGTATTTCTAGATTGTCATTGCAAAGCATTTCACTGTGACATTGTTTATGCAGGTTTAAGTCTGATATGTCATGAGGCAGCTGCTCTATCAATTTTTCTCAGTAGCCTGTACTTAGTGCATGAGTTTTATCTTCGGTTAAACCACATGCAGAATATAACTTTCGTGCATCGGCTCTTTCTATTCATAGGTCGTAAGCACTGACATGAAGTGTGCTGAGTTGTCATCTTTCTCCTAGTAATGTGTGGTATAAACGCAGTCTTGAAGTGATGCATGCCCCCCCCCCCCCCCCCCAAGTACTCTTATGTATTCAAACTCTTATTGCTTTTTTATGGCATATTTCGTTTCATGATACTTAGGGCTGATTGATTGTGCCAGCTATGATTCATTCCCATTTTGTGCCGAACACTTCGGATAGAAAAAATCACGTGAACTTGATCCTATCCCGACTTCTCTTCTTTATGAAAATCTCGACTCCCTACTACCTGTCATCACAAACGTTTCCAACAAGTCTCTCTTGAGTGGTTCAGTCCCTGATGATTTCAAAACTGCCATTGTTCTTTTGAAAAATCGTCACTCGATTCAAATGAACTGAAAAAACTTCCGGCCAATCTCCAATCTCCCTTTCTTGTCAAAAATTTTAGAGAAGCTGGTCTTCCATCAATTATCCCAACATCTTCTTCTGAATAATATTCTAAGTTTCCACCAGTCAGCCTATCGTGCTGGACATAGCACAGCGACTACTCTCATCCGAATCTTGAATGATATTCTGACATCTCTTGATGACGACAAAGTATCTGTTCTTCTTCTCCTCGATCTGTCTGCAGTTTTAGACACAACTGATCACGAAATACTCCTTTCACGTCTGAGCACAAACTTCGGCATATGTGACATTGCACTGAATTGGTTTAGATTGTATCTGTCAAACAGACAGCAGTTCGTCCTTATTAATGAGAAACGGTCTTCGAAAATGTCATCAAACTTCGGCGTTCCCCAGAGGTCTGTGCTAGGTGCAGTGCTTTTCGTAATGTACACAACGCCCCTGATTAAGATCATTAACAGCCATTCTGTTCATTTTGAAATGTTCGCCGACATTCTGACACGCCAGATAATTATGACAATCTCGTTGCAAAGTGAGACGACTGCAGGAACAAAAACAAATCTTAAATAAATGTTAGCAAACCGCCAAAAAAAACCCCAAAAAACCGTGAACAAATGAATCACAAGACAAAACACGACGCGTTTCGACCTCTTAGGTCTTCTTCAGACAAGATACAAAATAATTAGTACAACGAAAATGAACGAGCAATCACTTATCTTCAATCACTTCAGCGTAAGATAGGCGTTGATTCAGCTGATTCTTGCGCTGAAGTGAATGAAGGTAAGTGATTGCTCGTTCATTTTCGTTATCCTGTTTTGTAATGCCTGAAGAAGACCTAAGAGGTCGAAACGCGTCGTGTTTTGTCTTGTGATTCGTTTGTCCACGTTTTTTTTTTGGCGGTTCGCTAACATTCATTTAAGATTTGTTATGACAGTCTCGTCAAAAATCTTCAAGATTGTGTCTTTGATATCGAACAGTGGATGTCTAATTATAAGCTGAAATCAAATGATGATAAAAAGGAAGCTATCCGGTTTATAAAACACTCTCAAGCTCAAGACCCCCGTCTTCATCCGTCAATAGTCCCAGGCTCCATTGACATCTCATTTATGCCATTTGTTCGTGACCTTGGCTTCTATCTCGACTCTGATCTCACCCTGAAACACCACATAGCCAAAATCTGCCAAGCATCTTTTCTTGAACTCCGTCGCATCAGCTCTATCAGACCTTTCCTTACAGAACTCTCTCTCTCTCTCTCTCTCTCTCTCTCTCTCTCTCTCTCTCTCTCTCTCTCTCTCTCTCTCTCTGTTATCAGTATTACTGTTGTTGTTGTTGTTGTTGCTGTTGTTATCATCATTATTAATCTTATTACTTATTATTATTATTATTATCATTCTTCTTCTTCTTCTTATCATTATTATTACTGAGAGTACATTTATAGCGCCTAAACTTGGTTAGAGACCAAACTCGCAGCGCTTTACAATCCGCGCTGTCGTTTACACAACGGGTTGCCTACTTGCGTAGAGCCGACCGAAGAGCTGCCTGCTGGAGCTATATTCAATTGTTTCCGTGTCATTCAGTCGAAACTCCCCCCCCCCCTCGCCCCCCGCCTCTCTCTCTCTCTCTCTCTCTCTGATGGAAAGCTGGTAGTAAGTGAAATATAGCAAAAATCGTCTCCGGAACTGTGGAAAAATGCAATCAAGCGATAAATCAGTGACCGTGATATTCGGCTTCTCAAACCCTATCATCAACAACCACGCCGCAAATGAAACCACCATGAACATCACACAGCAGTGGACTTTTTTTTTTTTTTTTCTTTTTTTTGGAGATCAGAATTTTCAACTGTTTCCTACCAAGAGGAAGAGCAGTTGACGGGAATCTTTTTTCTTTACTTTGTATTGCTAATTTCTATTATTAATGGACATAAGTTACGCATGCATTAATATGAGCTCGCTCTCTCTCTCTCTCTCTCTCTCTCTCTCTCTCTCTCTCTCTCTCTCTCTCTCTCTCTCTCTAAGAGTGTTCATCGTCGTCGGTGTGTCTTGACTGTCTTCCTTTCTGTTCACTTCTGACTTTCTGTCGGCGGAGGTCTTCATTCTTCAGTACGGCGTTCTCTTCAGTAACAAGTTGAACCCATAGTGGTGTGGGTTCGTGTCTTGGAAGGTCGAGTTCTCTCTTGTTTCCATCAAAGGCAAGGGATGTTCTGTGTTGTGGCTGCGCTCGCGTCAGCACCATGTACATTGGTTTTCTTCGGCTTCATGGTTGCCGTTTCGCTCACTTCCACTTTTCGTTCGCCTGGTGTTCCCAGCTGTAGCCGTTCGCTGTGATTCTCCGTGGCCAAGTTTTATTTTCGTTAAATCATTCATTCGTCATCTTGTTAGTCTGTATTCTATGTACCTATTATAATTTGATTCCCTTTTTCATCATCTCTCCTTTTTTTTTTCCTTCTTTTCTTTTTTTTCTTTTTTTTTTTTCCGCATGCACATGTCCCCAATATATGACACATCATTAGGTTCATGCATTACTCTCTCTCTCTCTCTCTCTCTCTCTCTCTCTCTCTCTCTCTTTGTTTTCGTTTTGTTTTATTTTGTTTTGTTTCTTTATTCTTGAATATTCAACATGCGGTTTTTCATATATTTCGTAAAATTAGTTCAGTCTCAAATATCAGTTCCAGATTTTTACACTTGCCATATTTAAACTTTGAAATAGAAAGTTTTGCAATTAATAGAACTATGTTCACTTGTTTTCTTGATTTATCTGTGAATACATCTGTTTTGGTAATGCCAAACAGAGCTGTTGTTACATTCATAGGGATCTGTATGTTGTAGCGTGTGAGAATATACTGTTTTACTTGGTTCCAGAATGTGGATAACTTAGGGCAGGAATAGAAGGCGTGCTCAATGTAATCTATTTCTTTGCACCAGTGGCATTTATTTGTTTCCACTACACCCATTTTTTGTAACAATATGTTGGTGGGGTAAATGTTGTGAAGGAATTTAAAATGAAGGAGTCTCAGTCTAGATTCCTTTGTACATTCATAGGCTACGTTAAAGTAGTCTTCAATGTTGATGTTTAATTTACGCTTCCAAAAGTGTGTCGCGCATATTTCATGGTTTTGCTTTAGGGCAAAAACCTTTCTGATTTGTTTATTTGATAGAGCTGTGAGGTTTCCTTCGTCTGTTGCAACATCAGTAGGGGGTTCGTCTTTGTGATCAATGTTAGCAAGTTGTTGCTTCCATGTGGATGGGATTGCGTTTGCCAGCGCATTGTATTCGAATGGAAGGTTTGGGGAAGTGCCTAGTTTTTCTTCTATTTCTCTAAAGGTCATTATACGTCCATTTCGCCAAAGATCTTGAACGAGAAGGATACCTGCTTTATACCATTTTGTAAACTGCAATGTATTTCCTTTGTATTTTATATTTCGGTTGTTCCACAGAGGTTCTGTTTTAACATTCTCTATTGGTCGGTCTTTGTTAAAGGTGGTGACTGCAATTATTACGTCTTTCCAAAAGACTGAGGTAACTTTTTCTAATCCTTGAATTTCTTTAGGATAACATACAGTTAAAAACGCAGTAGCTGTTCTGGAAAGGTGACATATTATTTCGCGCGAGGATGCTCCAGTGAGCTTTGGTTTGTTTGAGGAGTCTTGCTGCCCATTTGACTAGGAGCATTTGTTGGTGATGTTCGATGTTAATCATACTTAGGCCGCCTTTTTCCTTTTCTAGGCTAAGGACACCTCTTTTTATCTTTTCAAATGCTTTTTTATTGTTGAACTTTTTTTTCCATAGGAACCTATAAATCAGTGAATTAATAGTGTGGAGGGTTTGTTTTGGTATGGATGCTGCTTGCAATACGTGTGAGAATTGTGACAGCAGAAATGTTTTAATAAGAATAACTTTACCATAGAGGGATGGGTTTCTGTTTTCTCATTGCTTGATGATTTTGGTAATCTTATCTACTCTGGCTTTCCAGTTTTCTTCGATCTCAGAGATTTCTTTGTCTGCCGAGAAGTAAATGCCTAAAACTTTGAGTTTACCAGATTTCATAGGAATATTATTAACAGTGCCCGTTTCACACTTACGTGATCCTAACCATATACCTTCTGACTTACTTTTATTTAGCTTTAGGCCGGAGAAATCCTCGAATTTTACAACTATGTTTGTGGCTTCCTGAATATCTTGTTCATCTTTAAGGGTCAGTGTTGTATCATCCGCAAATTGTTTTATTTTAGTACAGCTGGACGCGTTTCTTTCGTCAGGGTTTTGTGTTAACTTAATTCCTTGGATATCTTTACTCTTCCTTATTCGGATAGCTAGTGTTTCAACAGTTATCACAAAGAGGAGAGGACTGAGTGGGCAACCTTGCCTAATGCCTCTTTCTGTTGGGAACCAGTCAGATAACCAGCCACCATTGTGAATACAGCTTTGTGTGTTTTCCATAACGGTTAAAACAGATTTTTTAAATCGTGGGCCGAAATTGAACAAATCAAGCGTTTCTAGGATACAGTCTTTAGACAGGGTGTCGAACGCTTTAGAGAAGTCTAGTGCAAGTAGGGCACCTGGTTGGTTCGTTCTGTTGAGGTATGTAGTGAGATCATCAAAGAATCTCAAATGGAAGGCTATGTTTCTGCCTTTTATAAATCCTACTTGGTCTTCGCTAACGATTGATGTTATTATGTTCTGCAGTCTCAAGGCTAGTGCCTTTGTGAATATTTTGTAGTCTGTATTTGTGAGTGTAATTGGCCTGTAATTAGCGAGGTTATGTTTGTCTAGATCGTTGCCTTTGTGTATTAATGTTATGATTCCTTTTTTCATAGAAAAGGATAGTTCACCTTGCTCAAGTGAAGCGGTAATACAATTCAGTAAGTGTTGTCTTAATTTATCCCAGAATTTCTTATAGAAGAGTGGTGTGAGACCATCACTCCCTGGTGCAGACTCATTTTTTAAATGATTAAGGGCTTGCGTGAGCTCGTCTGATGTAATTTCTTTGTCGCAGAATTTTTTTTCTTCATCTGTGAGTGTGGGGAAGGCATCATCAGCTAGGAAATCGTCTTTTATCGTCTCTCCATGTTTAAGTAGTGTGTCTTTTTTATATAGCTGTGTGTAGTATTGCTTAATTTCATCTAGTATTGTTTGGGGATTGTCTGTTAATGACTGATTTACACACAGTGATGCAATAGTGTTTGCTGCTCCTTGTGTCTTTTCTAAGCGCAGAAAATATTTAGTGTTCTTCTCACCCTCTTCAATCCATTTGACTCTTGATCGAATTTGAGCGCCGCGTGCGTCTTTTAATTCTTGCAGTTCTATTTCTTTTTTAAGTTGATGTGCTTTTGTTGCTAGGCCTTTATCCAAGGGGTTGTACGACAGTTTTTGTTCAATTTCTTCCAGTTGTTTGACTTTGGTTTGTTTCTGCCGAGGCCAAATTTTAGTGCCCTTTGAAAAGTTTATACAGAATGATTTATATCTTACTTTAAACATTTCCCATGCCTTTTGTGGGTCTTCCTTGTCATACTGAATAAAGTGGGCATCAATGAAGTCAGTCGTTTCATTGAGAAACTCTTCCTTTGACAGCAATGAGCTGTTAAATTTCCAGTATCCTGGACCTCTTTGGAATTTATTCGTATTATATTCAACTTTCACAAGTTTGTGGTCTGAGTGTGGGAATATTTCAATGTTTGTTCCTCGTATGGATGTGTATGAAAAAGCATCACAAAATATGTAATCAATTCTTCTTGCAATAAACGGGGTAGATTTGGACCAAGTGTAATCTCTGGCATCAGGATGGAATGTTCGCCATGTATCTTTTAAGTCATAGGATGTTAATAAATCCGAAAGAGCTTCTCTTTCTTGTAGTGGGTGAGATTTTCCTGAAATGTTGTCAATGGGGTGTACTGCTGTATTAAAATCTCCCATGACCCAAAGATGATCATAGTCTTGTCCTTGTAGTATTCTATTAAGCTGATTTAGAAATGTTAGTTTATCACTTGTTGAGTTAGGGGCATAGCAGTTAGCTATGACATTAGTTTTATTTTCTAATACAACCTTTATTAACAGTATTCGATCTGTTGCTTGGATGAGTTCTGTTTTCATTTGTTTATCATTTATGAGAATGATGAGTCCATTACTTCTGTTTGTGCCTGGACTGTAATAGGCGTTTCCTGTCCATTGTGCATTGATTTCTTGTATAATATCTTTTGTTACGTATGTTTCTTGTAGACATAAGATGTCTATGTTTTGTTTCCTCATGAAATTAAATGTTGTTCTTCTTTTTAGCTTATTTCTAAAGCCACGTACATTAAGTGTACCAAAACATATGCTGTTATTCTTCATAGGAAAAGGCATTAATAAATCAGAATACCATAATCGTTAGTCCGTTACTCAAAACTGTAGGTCGAAAGGGTGAGGTCAGTCCGTCTGCCGTGTGCACACATCAGGTTCCGCTTTCGTCTGCTAGCCCTGACTCTTCACTTTCCCCCTGTTGACGCTCAGGCATCTTTGTTGGGCGTTTCGCTTCGAGCTCGTCCGTAGGCGATTCGCTTCTCTCTCTTTTTTCCTTTCTTCCTGATGCGCCACTCTCCGCAGTGCCGCGTGGCGTGGTGTTGTCTGCTTTCTCCCCCTCTTTTCGTGTGTTGTGTTCCGTGTTAGGTCTACCGAAACACGCCGGCCCCGCCTTGTGCGGCTGCGGTGGTACCGTTAGGCCTACGTTTGTATTCCCCACCACCTCCGTGGGGGTGTGTTGTCCGGCGGGTACTTCGGCACTGGCCTGGTCGCTCGGTTCATTTGCTTCTGGCATATCTTTCGGACAGTCAATTCTCTTGTGCCCTGGCTGTAGGCAGTTTTTACAGACAACCTGATTTTCACAGTTCGCTGCCACGTGGTTCTCTTGCAGGCACTTGCCACATCTGAGTTTTTGTTTCATCTCCCTATAGAAGATGCCTGCAGTGAACACACCAACTTTTAAAACTGGCAGCAGAGGTGTGCGTGGTAGTGTAATGTACACAAATCTGCGGCCAGTTTCGAACTGTGTCAACTGTCCCCCTGGGGTTCGTGCCAGTTCGTTTCGCACTGCACAGCGTAGCTCCACACCAATTTTTTTAAGCGCGTCTTCAATGTCTTTGTTTTGGATGTGCAGTGGAACATTATCCACCCACAGTTTCGTGGAAGGTTTCTCCTCCCCCTGTCCTCTAACACTGAAGGGGTTCGTGTCTAATAGAGCCACTCGTGCCCCCCTGAAAAGAAAACCTTCCAACAATAGTGTGTCTCTGTCTTTCTTTTGTTTGGGATAAATTTGCCACAGTCCTCTAATACGCTGTGCTCCCCGAATCGTTCCCCTTCCTGACACCGCTTCTGCTGCTACACAGATGTCGTAGGTTGTTGGAAGGGACTCGTACTGCGGCAAAGCACGCGCGGTCACATACACTGGGTCCACTGACGGGGCCGCACCGGCCACCGCCATTTTGCCCCGGGCCCTACACTGGTTCACTGGCCTTGTTTTTCCTCCGGGCTTCGATCGAGACGTTGTTGTCACGGAAATAGACAAATAAATACCTACCACTGAACACAGCAAAACTCTGTACTATATTTGGAGCATCCACTCTCTCCTATACACACCTCTCTCTCAAAACACTCAGAGCGCTGGAAACCTGTGGCCTGCTGACATCAGAGGCCGGCCGGAAGTTCCCACAGCAGTGGACTTCATTTATCCACGTGCTATGCCACGCTGATCAGATCATAGTTTCCGAGAATGGAGTCCCTGGTGATCTCATTGATTTCTGTGGTTAGAGAAATAAACTTTGGCGCGGCAAGTCGTTGATTTTGTGTCCATTGAACGGTCCGTTAAGCGTGCAAAACTTGAGGACCGTTTGTGCAGAACCGTTTCCGGGGGCGGATTGGGGGAAGGTGGAATACAGAACTCCCTACCACCCCCACCCCCACCCTTCTTCGCCTATCTCCTCCTTCCGCGAAGTCTTTTCGTTGTTGAGAAATCAACCAATAATTCATCTGTATTGTAAAGTTGATGTCCAAACCAGATCATTATTTCATCTTACTTTATTAAGAGTAACAGAGGCTGAGTGGTTGCGATAGCCGGCCCACCCATTCCTACTAGCTCCCCATCCCATCCTCCTCTCGCCACGTCTCCTCTCTTAGCCCATTCACTACCCCTTCTCTCCTTTCTATCCCCCCCCCTCCCTAAGCTGTTGTGGCTGAACTAACTGATCCACCTGGTGTAACAGCGCTAGGCAGAAAACTTTTGGGATGGAAACTCTGCCTTTCTGGCATGGTTCGTAAATGAATAGTGATCCCAGTGGATGGACGGGCTTCATGTGTCAGTAATCCAACCAGCTTCTGGATAACTTCCTACAGATGGGGAAAGTGAAAGGTGGACGCAAGGATTCTCGTCGCTGTTCCACGAGCACAAGGCGACGTTCCTGGTCCTGGCTGACCTGGCCAAATACCTGGCCAACTACATCCCCATGCTGCTGTGCCTCATCTCCAACTGCGTGATGATCGTGGCTCTCAGCAGGCACAACAGGGACCTCAGCAAGATCAACAACGCTGGTAGCACACTCAAGGAACAGGATAATAGCAAGAACAAGGTTGGTCAGGATTTTTTTTTTAAAGTTCAGTCGTTTCATATTTAGTCAGCTATATATTACCCTTGTAGCTTTACGACTGAAAAAAAGTAATGTTTTATGGTGGTGAACTAATAACTGACTTGCCAGAGGGGTGGACACTTACCTGGAGTGTCGCAGGAGTTATGTAAACAGTATTTTGCCAAATGGATGAAAGGTGGTAATAGATATGTAAGATTTACTACAGGGATAATCTCATCCACTAAAGTTTTCAATTTTGCATTTAATGCATTGTGGATGTTGTTTGGGTGGTGTTGAAGTCACCCGTTGAAACACCTGAGGTCCTCTAGTCGATTCTTGCTGGGCACTTCCCTCAATTTACTAAACCATCAGTGCTGGTCTGATGCAATCTAGGCTGATGCACAAATAGTCCCAGCCAGTGCTAACTGGCATTAGGCTCTAAATCCATGTTGAGCTGGTTTCAGGTTTCAAGGTATTTTAAAGGTTATTAGCACCTTATTAGCACCGAATGTTATGTGTGATATGTAAATTCGTTTTGAATGAAAAGAAAAAATTATAAGCTTTTTTTTTTTACGTTTGAAAATATCAGTCAAGCGCATACTTGCAAACGCTCAAACAAATGACTTTCTATCCGATCTATCAGTTTCGTTCTGCTGAGCACGAGAATCATGGAGAAGTTATTCGCATCCGTGTTCCTGAGTATTGCTCGTAGGGTGCACGGGGCAAATGACTGAAACCATGTGAGTTATTTGGTCAAGGTTGTCTGGGAGTGGCTGTCATTTTGATTTCTTCCTGTCAGAGCCCTAACAGTGCCACAACAGTCGTCCCTTGCAGTGTTCTCAGGAGGGAAAGCATAGCTGTGGTGAGCAAACAAAATCTCACGCGACAGGAGAGAAAGAAAAATGGGTGGTGCTAAAGCTGGATGACGCATTCACCAGGAGTAGCACCAAAAGAAAAGAAGTAAGGAAAATGCATGCACGCTGTTAGTCGATCCGTGACGTGAGACACGTGTCCCTGACAGGTGGAGCGTCAGATGACAGTGACGATCATGACGGCCACCTTCCTGATGATCCTGCTCAACACTCCCATCAACATCAACGAGGCAGTGTCCATGTACTCCGACCACTACGGCATGTTGAAGAAGGACCACTACCTCTACCTCGTCCTGCGTCGGTGCTTCTCTGCTGTTTCGGTAAATAGATAAAAGTGAAAACCACTCTCGAATGGACTCTCTCTCGATCCCTTCTCCCCGACTCCCCATCATTACTCAACCCTATCCCCGAGCCAACACACTTGCACGTTAGTGCAAAGCGAGCAGTAAAAGCGGGAAGGGGAATGTGGGATTGGGGGACATCTTTGTGTCTTCGTTTCTCCGAATGTAGTATTGCAAGTTTCTCTGGAGACACAACATGGCTGAATATTTTCAAAGTGTTTTAAGAATGAAGACAACTGATTAAGCATTTAAAAGAAATTGTCCATTTGTCTGTTTTTTTTTTTGTTTTGTTTTCTAACAGTATGTATTTGTCGATCGTCAGTGCAGCGCATTTCAGTTGGACATTATTTATACAAGTTTGGTTCTGTTCTATCATGAGATAGCTACTCTTGTAATTTCCTCAACAGTTTATACTTGGTGCGTCTGTACAGAAATGTGAGTTTTATCATCGACCGCATCAAATACTGAGTCTTTTCTGTCCTGTCTCTTGTATTGACCTCTTTCTGTTTTTAGA
This sequence comes from Conus canariensis, assembly GCA_033310375.1. Lineage (NCBI taxonomy): Eukaryota > Metazoa > Mollusca > Gastropoda > Neogastropoda > Conidae > Conus > Conus canariensis. The sequence continues at coordinate 44,274,448 of CM065714.1, forward strand.
TCGTGGGCCGTGGCGCGAACGCTGTTGATTTGGCGGCAGTCTTTTTTATTTTATTTTATTTTATGGTAAAAAATGGTATCGCAGTCTTATAGTGCGCCGTTTTGTTGCATCCAGAACTCTTACAAAAATATCAAAACTCTTATGTATTAAAACTGTTTTTTTTTTCATGTCACATATCGCTCTCACAATACTAAGGGGTGACTGACTGTACTAGACATGATTCATTATATTTTGTTTATAATTCTGCATGATTCCTTGGTGTTTGAACTTAATTCCTAACATACTGACAATTAGTCTAAGAAAATAACAATGTACAAGAGACAAAATCTATGCTGCGACAAGTTCGTCCGGGTTTCTGTCCCTTGTCATGATCGGCGAAGGAATGGGGTACTTTAAAGTTAGCAGTTAGGCGTAGCGAAGTCAAATACCACTGACGCTTAAACTGAAAATGACCTTTTCACCGTCACTCTTGATATCGTTCTGATGTCTTCAGTAGTTAGGTCCTAAGGGTTACCCCCGTCTGCTGTATTACATTAGATGGATAAAGACGTTAAGCCAGACGTAACGTAGGGCAGCCGTATTTGACTTTTTTTATGGAGAAGGAGAGAAGACAACTCCACTGCCCTACACTGCTGCACAACTTAAAATGAAGGCCTTTTTCCCCTATCGATTTGTTTTCGTTAGCATTAGGCAAGGGTTATGGTTAGGGTACATAAGGTGTAGTTTTAGAGAGGCTGAAATCACGTCAAAGATAGGGCCAGGCATCCCGAAACAGGAGGCTCTCCTGGTCGTCTGATTTGAGTTCTCCATCATCTCTGATGCACACACACGCAGCCGTAACCAAACTAACCAGCGTCAGTTCGTTTTGGCTAAAAGCCGGTTGACCGTGTAAAGCCAGTTGAAGACTGAGTTGCTTCCCATTGTCTTGTTCACTGAGCAGGAGGTTAGGGATGCCATCACACATACCTCGGATTGAGAATCAAAGATCTCTTAAAGCCATCTTTCCCCGGTTGCCCGCAACAGGGTACAGACGTGAGAGCCAGAACTGCATGTTGTAGGACCTAGAGGCCATGTCTTTCACACTGTACATTGAGGACCTCTTTGCTCTACCTCTGGGGCGTCCATGGTGCCCCGTAGGATGGTCTTGGACAGGGGATCATGGCGGCGCACATGCCCATTACAGACAAGCTTGAGGTGTTTAACGACAGCGAGGAAAGGCCTAAGTGGCTTGAAGAAGTTAAAAGAAGAGGGAGGGAGTGAAAGATGGAAAGATGAGAGAGAGAGAGAGAGAGAGAGAGAGAGAGAGAGAGAGAGAGAGAGAGAGAAGAAGAAGAAGAAGAAGAAGAAGAAGAAGAAGAGAAGAAGAGAGAGAGAGAGAGAGAGAGACGGAGAGAGAGAGGTGGGTGGGTGTGGGGGTGATGAAACTAGCATCGTTTAAAGACCAGACAACCACAAAGGGCCAATATGCGTGCAAAGGATACAGGAAGAAACAGTGATTGACAGAAGGGAGGGATGGGAGAAGACGAGAGAGGAATGGGGGAGGGGGTGGGGCAAGTCAGGAAGGAGAGGAGGAAAGGATGGGAGGGAGAAAGTAGAACAAGGGGAGGGGTTTACAGTGATGTTACGGACACTGAAAGGATACATTCCATTTGTTTTGAACCTAATTTTGTTAATCCATGTATACATTTCCCGCGTTCTCTCCCCCCCCTTCCCCTCCCATCTTCCTCCCCCATCTCCCCTCCAGCCCCCCTCTCTCTGTATCTCTGTATATCTCTCCGTCTCTGTCTCTCTGTCTCCGTCACAGTCTGTCTGTCTGTCTCTCTTAAATCGCTTCTTTGGGCGTGGTGTAGAAAGGGACGTAGCTCATCCAAATTCCTCCAATAGAACATTCGTATTCTCTCTCTCTCTCTCTCTCTCTCTCTCTCTCTCTCTCTCTCTCTCTCTCTCTCTCTCTCTTCGTATATATAAAGACACTGTCTTCATTGCTTGTTTATTTCATAGACCTGACCCTTTTACTCCTACTTTGTGAAAGCCCTGGATAAATCTTGTGTGGCCGGCTTGACTACAACAATGAAAGTATACTCTATCTATCCCTCTCCCCCCCCCCCCCCCCCACTCTTTCTCTCTCTGATAAAAAGGTGATGCAAACGTAGCTGCATTCTTTCCGTCGCCCTTACACGTGTACGTTGTATTAAGTCTTTCTATGCATGTCTACGTCATAGAAATTCTCCTATTGCTTATCTGTTTTACACACAATATCATTTCTTCCCCAGCATGTCTACGTCATAGCAATTCTGCCGACGTTATCAAACCGCTTCTCATGCATCTTAGTGTCGTAGCAATAGTTGTCATAGCAATTCGTCCCATGTATGTCAACGTTGTAGCTAATTTCCATGTGTATCTCTCAGTTGAAAAAAAAATCTCCATAAAAGTCTATTGTCTATGGTACACTGTTTTTTTTCATTGACGTTAATGTTGTAGCAACTCCTCCAATGGATTTCTGCGAGTAAGCCTACTGGCTACGTTATATCAATTCTTCTATGCAAGTCTAAGTCATATCAATTCTTCCATGCAAGTCTTCATCATATCAATTCTTCCATGCAAGTCTTCATCATATCTATTCTTCCATGCAAGTCTGCGTCATATCATTTCTTCCATGCATGTCTACATCATGTCAATTCTTCCGTGCTGTCTACGTCATCGCAATTGTTCCAATGCATCTCTTCTTCATGACAATTGTTCCCACGCAAATCTACACTGTATCCATTTTCTCCATGCAATTCCTCCAAGGCATGTCAACGTAATAACAATGATTCCCATGCTAGTAGATGTTGTAGCAATTCTTCCCATGCATGTCAACGTTGTAACATTTCTCCCCATGCGTGTGTACGAGGTTGCAATTTTTTCTCGTACATGGCTACCTACGTTGTAGCACTATGTTTCTCCTATGAATGTCATGTTCCAGCACTTCTTGCAGTTTTTCCGAGGCCAAGCATAGCCCTTGTATAGAAACACTTCCTATAAATGTCCACGTTCCACCAATTCTTCCCATGCATATTTTCATCGTAGCAGTTCGTCCCATGCCCCTCTGTAGTGCATCAGTCCTTTCCATATTTCTTTAATGTCGCAGCAATTCTGTGACATCCTGGTGGCCTTGACCTTCTTCATCCTGAGCACGACCTTCAGACGTCGTTTCCTGGCGCTGTTCCGACCTCTGCGCCGTGTGGTGTGTCCCAAGTCTGCTGCCCGGCGTTCGTCCACCACGGAGACTTC
>CM065714.1:44282720-44287720 GCA_033310375.1 Conus canariensis
AAAGAGATACAGAGTGATCGAATTCATCAACAACACTATTTGTAAAATACGCGTCACATTGTAACCACTTTTGTTACAATGTTATGTTTGCAGCTGTTGGGCACAACGTATATTCGTTCAATAATCTAGAATCATAACACATGACATTGTGTATTTAGTAATAAAAGGATTGCAGGGCAATCGGGGACACCACACCGTTACTTGCTCGAGTCACTTTGGTGCCCAGGGGACACCACACCGTTACTTGCTCGAGTCACTTTGGTGCCCAGTATAAGCTGTGCCGTTTTCTTTTTCCCTTTTGGTATGTTGCCTTGTCAATGGTGCCAGAGTGTTAGGTCCCCTGGAATGGTGGTAAGCCATAAACCTGGTGCCAGAGTGTTAGGTCCCCTGGAATGGTGGTAAGCCATAAACACATGACATTGTGTATTTAGTAATAAAAGGATTGCAGGGCAATCGGGGACACCACACCGTTACTTGCTCGAGTCACTTTGGTGCCCAGGGGACACCACACCGTTACTTGCTCGAGTCACTTTGGTGCCCAGTATAAGCTGTGCCGTTTTCTTTTTCCCTTTTGGTATATTGCCTTGTCAATGGTGCCAGAGTGTTAGGTCCCCTGGAATGGTGGTAAGCCATAAACACATGACATTGTGTATTTAGTAATAAAAGGATTGCAGGGCAATCGGGGACACCACACCGTTACTTGCTCGAGTCACTTTGGTGCCCAGGGGACACCACACCGTTACTTGCTCGAGTCACTTTGGTGCCCAGTATAAGCTGTGCCGTTTTCTTTTTCCCTTTTGGTATGTTGCCTTGTCAATGGTGCCAGAGTGTTAGGTCCCCTGGAATGGTGGTAAGCCATAAACCTGGTGCCAGAGTGTTAGGTCCCCTGGAATGGTGGTAAGCCATAAACACATGACATTGTGTATTTAGTAATAAAAGGATTGCAGGGCAATCGGGGACACCACACCGTTACTTGCTCGAGTCACTTTGGTGCCCAGGGGACACCACACCGTTACTTGCTCGAGTCACTTTGGTGCCCAGTATAAGCTGTGCCGTTTTCTTTTTCCCTTTTGGTATGTTGCCTTGTCAATGGTGCCAGAGTGTTAGGTCCCCTGGAATGGTGGTAAGCCATAAACCTGGTGCCAGAGTGTTAGGTCCCCTGGAATGGTGGTAAGCCATAAACACATGACATTGTGTATTTAGTAATAAAAGGATTGCAGGGCAATCGGGGACACCACACCGTTACTTGCTCGAGTCACTTTGGTGCCCAGGGGACACCACACCGTTACTTGCTCGAGTCACTTTGGTGCCCAGTATAAGCTGTGCCGTTTTCTTTTTCCCTTTTGGTATGTTGCCTTGTCAATGGTGCCAGAGTGTTAGGTCCCCTGGAATGGTGGTAAGCCATAAACACATGACATTGTGTATTTAGTAATAAAAGGATTGCAGGGCAATCGGGGACACCACACCGTTACTTGCTCGAGTCACTTTGGTGCCCAGGGGACACCACACCGTTACTTGCTCGAGTCACTTTGGTGCCCAGTATAAGCTGTGCCGTTTTCTTTTTCCCTTTTGGTATGTTGCCTTGTCAATGGTGCCAGAGTGTTAGGTCCCCTGGAATGGTGGTAAGCCATAAACCTGGTGCCAGAGTGTTAGGTCCCCTGGAATGGTGGTAAGCCATAAACACATGACATTGTGTATTTAGTAATAAAAGGATTGCAGGGCAATCGGGGACACCACACCGTTACTTGCTCGAGTCACTTTGGTGCCCAGGGGACACCACACTGTTACTTGCTCGAGTCACGTTGGTGCCCAGTATAAGCTGTGCCGTTTTCTTTTTCCCTTTTGGTATGTTGCCTTGTCAATGGTGCCAGAGTGTTAGGTCCCCTGGAATGGTGGTAAGCCATAAACCTGGTGCCAGAGTGTTAGGTCCCCTGGAATGGTGGTAAGCCATAAACACATGACATTGTGTATTTAGTAATAAAAGGATTGCAGGGCAATCGGGGACACACACACCGTTACTTGCTCGAGTCACTTTGGTGCCCAGGGGACACCACACCGTTACTTGCTCGAGTCACTTTGGTGCCCAGTATAAGCTGTGCCGTTTTCTTTTTCCCTTTTGGTATGTTGCCTTGTCAATGGTGCCAGAGTGTTAGGTCCCCTGGAATGGTGGTAAGCCATAAACACATGACATTGTGTATTTAGTAATAAAAGGATTGCAGGGCAATCGGGGACACCACACCGTTACTTGCTCGAGTCACTTTGGTGCCCAGGGGACACCACACCGTTACTTGCTCGAGTCACTTTGGTGCCCAGTATAAGCTGTGCCGTTTTCTTTTTCCCTTTTGGTATGTTGCCTTGTCAATGGTGCCAGAGTGTTAGGTCCCCTGGAATGGTGGTAAGCCATAAACCTGGTGCCAGAGTGTTAGGTCCCCTGGAATGGTGGTAAGCCATAAACACATGACATTGTGTATTTAGTAATAAAAGGATTGCAGGGCAATCGGGGACACCACACCGTTACTTGCTCGAGTCACTTTGGTGCCCAGGGGACACCACACCGTTACTTGCTCGAGTCACTTTGGTGCCCAGTATAAGCTGTGCCGTTTTCTTTTTCCCTTTTGGTATGTTGCCTTGTCAATGGTGCCAGAGTGTTAGGTCCCCTGGAATGGTGGTAAGCCATAAACCTGGTGCCAGAGTGTTAGGTCCCCTGGAATGGTGGTAAGCCATAAACACATGACATTTGTGTATTTAGTAATAAAAGGATTGCAGGGCAATCGGGGACACCACACCGTTACTTGCTCGAGTCACTTTGGTGCCCAGGGGACACCACACCGTTACTTGCTCGAGTCACTTTGGTGCCCAGTATAAGCTGTGCCGTTTTCTTTTTCCCTTTTGGTATGTTCAAACAAAAGAAAGTACAGAGCCTCTCTCTGCGGAAAGTAAAAGAAGCTGATACAGTCACAACCACAAGCACAATAATATTGCCCTGCAATCCTTTTATTACTAAATACACATACCTGCAAATTGCCCTGCAATCCTTTTATTACTAAATACACAATGTCATGTGTTATGAGTGATCGAATTCATCAACAACACTATTTGTAAAATACGCGTCACATTGTAACCACTTTTGTTACAATGTTATGTTTGCAGCTGTTGGGCACAACGTATATTCGTTCAATAATCTAGAATGGTCATAGATAATGAGAGAGAGAGAGATTCAATAATCTAGAATGGGCATAGATAATGAGAGAGAGAGAGAGAGAGAGAGAGAGAGAGAGAGAGAGAGAGAGAGAGAGAGAGAGAGAGAGAGAGAGAGAGAGAGGTTATGACAAGACTTTCTTTTTCAGAGAAAAATTGTATTTATGTTGGGAAATTCATTTGAACAAAAAGGTTTTCAGTACAAGACTACATAATACATTACACCACTATATAGCATCGTGCAGTAAAACAACATAATTCGGAACAACGAATCATAACACATGACATTGTGTATTTAGTAATAAAAGGATTGCAGGGCAATTTTCATTTCATATTTTCATTATCTATGCCCATTCTAGATTATTGAACGAATATACGTTGTGCCCAACAGCTGCAAACATAACATTGTAACAAAAGTGGTCTCACTCAAACTGGACAAAAACAAACATGCATTGTTGAGGAAAACAGCGGGTGATATTTCAGTGTGTTTAATATTGTGCTATGAGTTTTAGGCTGACGTTTATGTTCTCGTGATGGAAAAGAGATACAGAGTGATCGAATTCATCAACAACACTATTTGTAAAATACGCGTCACAAACTCTGTCGTGTCTTCGGCTGGTCATTTGAAAAACCGCTGGTGACGATATTCTTCTTGTTCTGACTGCCGATTTCTCACAGGCCAACCGACGGTCAGTTAGTTTTCTTGAAGTTTAACGTCCACATCAGGTTTATGGCTTACCACCATTCCAGGGGACCTAACACTCTGGCACCATTGACAAGGCAACATACCAAAAGGGAAAAAGAAAACGGCACAGCTTATACTGGGCACCAAAGTGACTCGAGCAAGTAACGGCTAACTTTGAATCTGGTGCTCTGCCACTGAGCCATCTGTGACCCACATATACAGTCCTTTTCAGAAGACACGTGCAATGTGACTGCTCAGCACGGTCATCAATGTATTGTTCGACACACAGGCACAAACTGACTACTCGGCAGACACACGTAAGCTGACTGCCTAACAGACACACATAAACTGACCTCTCAGCACACATTCATAAGCTAACAGTACAGATCAGCAGACACATTATAGGCACTGCTGCCTTGACAGGTCTTTTGGAGTTTACCTTGACGACTTTGTTTACGATCCGAAGAAAGCCAGCGGAGAATGCGTTGTGTCGAGATATCAAAGGTCAGTCTGCATCTGGTAACGCAGACCACAGAAAGGGAAATATCAACGTCTGTCCAGGACAGAACTCAAAAGGTCGTCAGAATCCGTCATTTGATGCAGTATTATCTTTATAATTTTATGTGAACATACCCGAGGGTTGTGACTGTATCAGCTTCTTTTACTTTCCGCAGAGAGAGGCTCTGTACTTTCTTTTGTTTGAAATGCATCATGAATAAGACCACTAACTCGTCTAACTGTTCCAGGACTATGTGTGTTTCATCTTCCGAGGTATACAATACCTTTTTCGTCATCTGTGTAGGCTTGACGAAATTGCACAATTCATTGTTATGCCAAATTCAAGATTGATCCTATCTACAGTGCATTAGTTTGTCGAGAAGCTCATTTAAAAGCCATAAAAGGACGTCTTCAGCAATTCTCAAATGTTTTTAGGAGCACTTAGAAGCATATTGTATAATTCTGTGTAGGAATAATACGTACACATTTGTCAGATCATGTCATCCCCTGAAGACTGCGTCCCAGGTCTTTGTGGAATGATCAACAAACACATTTGGAATGCATCTTTTCTGGGTTTACACATCCTAATACCTTTTTCGTTAAAGTTGTCAGTCTTGCT
>CM065714.1:44295220-44307720 GCA_033310375.1 Conus canariensis
AAGATAAAGCGTTCTCTCTAACCTTTTTTTGTATTAACTTTTTCAAAACGGAATAACCATTCCTGTATACAAACTTTAGAGTATATGTACAAAGGCTGGATAATGGCTCTATTTGCAAACAACTTTTTTCAAGATGAACAGGTTAAAAAAAAAATCCTGCATGCAGAGGGCCCTGGATTAGCTTTCTAGCTGAAAAAAAATCAGGAAGCATTCATCAAAACCTCTCAGGGTCAAATAGGCCGTCCACCCACACATAAATATGACAGTCTAAGGGAAAGGTGCCAACTGAACCAAAATAGTGTTTCGCAATGGAAGACACCCGTTTGAATGCCTTGATAATCATGAACTATCTTGTGCATCAGTGCTGCCAAACCGCACGAGCACCCCAGTCTATCTGCATGAACACCGTTCAGTACCCAGTCATGCAGTAGTTCCCCGGTGATCCGCTTGATGCAGTCTGAACAGACTCGTGGCTGCCAACCGCTCGAAACACTCCATGCTAGATGAGTCTTTAAAAGTTGCAGTACTGATTCGATGATACCACGACTAGTTGATGGTCCGGTGCTTTAGGAACAGAGTACACATTGTACCAACAAACATTAGGATCCAAAATAGATAACAGTACATTCAAAGAAGATTGTCAACGTTGTTACATATTATTTTGATTTGGTTTCAATACACATTGAATTTGGAGGCCTTTACAACTTTCCCTGGCTAAAATGCAACATTTTTATTACTTCATAAACAGCAGAAATGTTTTCACAAGTCATGCGTGCGTGATGTCTCGTGAAAGATGCGAAGCGTCTGAAGAAAAGTATTCTTTCCTTTTCTTGTCACCCCAAAAAATCTACCCTCCATACCCTTTTCCATGTACTCTTTCTCTGCTAAATCCACCTCCCCTTTCCATATTCTGGCTCTCGTTACCCTTGATATGACTTTAACTATCTTACCGCAAACAGAATTCTCAGACGTTTTCTTCTGAACCACCAGAAGAGCACTCTATCTTTGTTCCTTCTCAGTCTATCGTGATGCATTATCCATTGTTTTTTTTTTTTATCTGAAGCAATACTATATGATACTGGAGATATCACTTTGATTAATGAAACAGCCCTTTCCAAAGTGGTGTTAGTTATTTCTTTGAATCCATAATGCCGAATCATCTACCTCATACTCTGCATTTTTAACAACCTGAACTTTTATAAAATGTTGTTGTCGTATCTGTTGCTCTTGCAATACCGTAGCATTAATCAAGTCTGTAGCTCTTTTGTATAGCAGTCATAGTTTGTTGGAGGCATGTAGGTAAATTTGAAATGAAAGATTAGAGATTCTGCTGAGAGATTGGGAATGATGTATCATGGAAATGTGTAGTGAAGGAAGAAACAATTTTAGATGATAAGAATAAAGCCAAGTATTTAAGGGTATCTAAGTTCAAAATGGAGTATGCTGACCTGGATATGATTAGATCCGGAAAAATCTTGAAATAATGAATGATTCTAAAACAGTGGGTAATTACCCTTCCATCATTTTGATATTCGGAGAGGTTTCACTTCACGGCAGTCGATGCATGTGGATGAATTCAATAACCTCTTGGCAAGGTTTAAGTGAATTAGGTCATTGAGGCACGCGGTGAAGATGGCATGGGAAACAAATTGAAATCAAGTATCCAGTTGCACTGGAAACTTTCTATTTAGAATGTTTATAGGAGAAATAGCTGAAACTATTGTTTCAGTCTGGTCTGGAAAAGAAAATTAGGAGAAACAACTGGACTAAGGACTGGCTACTTGACCTTGATTACAGAGATCACAGATGATGGGCGGAATGTTCCCTCTGTGTCCCTGATCAAGGTAAAAGTTGCTCTGAAACTTGCCCCTGCCTTCAGTTGGCATCTGAACATCTGTGCAGCAGGTTGGACAGGTGACGAACACATCCTCTTCTCTTATTTCTTTTTAATGCTTTTACCATTTTTCCAAATGTAATTGGATCTCTTTCTGACCCTTATTCACCTCTTTTCCGCACTGTCATTTCCGCCTTCCTTTTTGGCCTTTACTCACCTTTCTTTCTGATCTTTCTTGTCCATTATGGACAAGAATCAGCCACCGTTAACGATTCTTTAAGAGCTCATCCTCACTGTTGGAGCCGAGCAGTTCATATTTCATCGAGCTAACCGACGATAAGTCCAATTATTTTGGCAACCATACACCGTCATCAGGAAGCAGAGAAATGTGTTCGGGTTCATTGCACGGTCATATGCCTGATCTGAGACAGCCATGAAGATCTTCTGTAGCTGACTGACAGTACAGGCTGGGGACATGGCAATACAAATCAGATGAGCCTGCCGGTGCTGAAATCCGTCGTTGATGATTCATAATTATCAAAAAGCAAACATAAAAAGCTAAAACTACCAAACTTTCAAAGATACAGTCACAGTCATATAATAGGAGCCTATTAAACATCAGGACTTCCGTGTGAAAATATTCATTTTGTTGAAGGCGAAGATGCGGTTATATAGATTCACCAGTACTCGTTTTCTTTTGTGTTTTGCTTGATAAATTTATTCACAATCGAATGCTACAAGTCATGGCGAGTATCCTATCAACCTGCGGCTTGCAGCGACACCTACTGGGTTGTTCTAGCCCATCAAACAGCTCACGGAAGCAACTGGAAGTGATGTTAGACCAAGTGCATGGTTAAACAACCACAACATATTCATCTAGAGGACTTGAAAAAATTACATGAAGCGTTTATATCCACAGTGTATAAAGTATGGGAAATATTAGTAAGAATAGTAAAGAAGATTAAACCTGTTATTGATCTTCATCACGTAACGTAAGGAAATGACTTTGATGAAGTGACAGCCCTGATTGGCACCAGCAGTCGGCTAGACTGTGGACAACATGAACTGACTTGAAGTAAACTTCATCAGTCACAACGTCATGACATTTTTACTAAGAACGAACAGAAAGTTGTATTTCTTGCACATAGGGATTCAACAGTTAATGATCACTTGGTAATAGTCCCTGTGTTAAAATTAAGAACAAACAACAAACAAACTTGGTTATGGCCCCTGTGTTAAAATTAAGAACAAACGAACAAACAAACAAAACTGGAGCCACTGAAACACAGCTTGAGAATGGCGTCATTGATTTGAGAAGTCGTAATCAACTTGACTGTCTTTTCAAGTTCAACAACTGCTTCTAGTTCAAGACAGAAAGAAAACCTCAGAAGAAAAATAGATTGACATAAATGTCACCGTCGCTAGGTTGAGCAGATCCCTCACCTCTCCCACACATTGGGAACTAGGAGACGATGACACAAACAAACACACAAAGTAAGCGATTGAACCCAAAGACAGATTCATTTACGACAAAAGACGCCATGGTCAATCGACTGCCGTATGCATCCCGCAGCCTCACTCGTTGCTGTTCCGCTGACAGTTGAGAGCAGCACAACTCCAGACACAGCCAAGCACTCAAGACGATGTTGGGAAAGAGGTCTGGTCTGCTGGCTTTGGCAGGGTTAAGCTCCTTCAGCAACTACCTTATACCAAACATGTATAAATGGTAAAATCTCCTACTGAGGTGCTGCAGGGATGGCGGAGGGGGTGAGCGTGCGGAGTTGAGGGATCGTGGTCTTTGATGAAGATGCTCTGCCCTTGCCTTAGTGGTGCTGGCAGGGAGGTTTCTTCTCCGAAGGTGTCATGCCCATGCTGTCCTGTCTTCTACTCTTGGTGGAACTCCAGAATTTCAAACCACTGATCTGCAGATTCAGTTCGGCAAGCGTGGGTATACGCATGAAGTTTCGTGCCCACAGAAGGTGCGAGCTCGTGTGCGCCTCGGTACGGTGTGTGTGTGTGTGTGTGTGTGTGTGTGTGTGTGTGTGTGTGTGTGTGTGTGTGTGTGTGTGCGTGCGTGCGTGCGTGCGTGCGTGCGTGCTGTGTGTGTGTGTGTGTGTGTGTGTGTGTGTGTGTGTGTGTGTGTGTGTGTGTGTGTGTGTGTGTGACTGTGTCTGTGTCTGTGTCTGTGTGTGTGCGGTATGTGCGTGCATGCGTACGTGTGCGTGCCTGCGTACGTGTGTGCGCGTGTGCGCGTCTGTGTGTGTGTTCAAATCGAACTATCCTAATTCAAAATACTGTCTATTCGTGTTTCCACGTAAAAGAAATGAATTGCGTGTTAGGGTTCGACGTATGACAAAGACCGTCTTCTGGTCGGTTGGATTATTTAGTATCGAGCTGGAAACTGAACGATAGCCTAACGGGTGTCTTTTCAAATTTACCTCATGCAACTGACATTTATTTCTTTGAAGCTGAATTGCTCATTGAAAGTCATCTGGTGAATACACTGCTGAGGAATGGTCTGCGCAGTTAGGTGCTTAATGTTAAATAAGGTGACAGGCCCCCTATTAATAGTCTGCTTTTCAGCTGCCGCTTTTCTTGAATTTTGTTTGTTTGTTATTTGCTGTCAGACAGCCTAGCCATTTGTGCTATGGAATTCCCCCCCCCCCCTCTCTCTCTCTCTCTCTCTCTGCTTCGTTTTCTGATTTGTTAGCTTGCTTGTGGTCTGTGTGAAAGCCGTTTTCATTTATGGAATGTGAGTTACACTTTGGTGCATTTTATTTTTGTGTGCTGTATGCCTTTTTTGGCATACCCTTGGTTATGCCGGAACTTTTTCCTATTTAAGATCCGTAAGATCTATTACATTAAACAGTCGTTCCGGGCTGAAGTGAAGTTCGCTGTTTTGATAGGCAAAGTGGTGTAAGGTAGAGGGGCGGATACCCTGATCACTGATTTTAGGCTCAACGATCTTTGTGTCCGTCGTTACAAGTTCGCAGAGTTTGTTGCAAGTAGAGTGGCAGATACTGTGATCATTAATTTGGTCCAGAGATTTTTGTGATGGTCGTTATAATTTAGCAAGAGTTTGTCGCAGGAGCGGGCAGATACAAAGATCAGTGATTCCAGTGATTTTTGTCACAGCCGTAATTTGGCCGAGTTTGTGACAGGTAGAGGACCAACTTTCATAATCTTTGATTTGAGGTCCAGTAATTTTTGTTACAGTTGTTGTAATTTTGCAGTTTTTCTTACAGGAAGGGAGGGGGAAGCAGATAACTGGTAATTGATTTGAAGCCCAGAGATTTCTGTGACAGTCGTTGTGATTTGGCAGAGCCTGTCGTAGGTAGAGAGGCGGATACCATGTTCTTTGATTTAAGGTCCAACGATCTCTGTGCAGTTATAATTTGGTAGAGTTTGTTGCAGGTAGAGGAGTAGTTGCTATGATCCTTGATTTGAAATCCAGTTATCTTTGTCTTAGTCCGTTGTACTTTGATAGAGTTTGTTGCAGATAGAGGAACAGATACCGTGATTATTGAAGTCCAAAGATCTCTATCACAGCCGTTGTACTTTGAGAGAGTGCTGCAGGCAGCGGCGCAGACACGCTAATAATTGGTTAAAGTCCAACAATTTTTGTCAAAATGGTTGTAATTTGACAAAGTTTGTTGCAGGTCTTAACGATTTTGCAGTTTAGGTAAGAACGGCGTATTCTGCTGGCAAAATCGGTTGGTTTGAATTACTAAGACGTAAAACAGTTTTTGACGCTGTGTATGAGAGTATGGTATTTTTTCTAAGACATTAAAGGGAAATATTATTTCAGGCATATTTTTCCAGAAGCAATAGTGTGGTCTGTAGGCGCCAATGGATGCTCTCAGCTCACTTACTTCAGACAGAATTCAGCTTCACTGGCGGAGAGTATGTATCCTACAAGTACATCCGCAGTTTGAATGACTCTGTCTGTTACGTGTCTCACTGGTAAAGCACTCTCATGCTTGCTCCCTGACTTGTTTGTAAGTGTATGAGGTGAAGAGGGGTCGTACGAGCTGGGACAAATGAGCATGATCATAAATCACGGTGTTGTAAACTTTATAAAACTATGACAGAGAGCTAGAGGGTAAGAGGCAAAATATTCTGTCTGTCTAAAAGCATATGCGTAATAGCATGAAATTTTGTTTGTAAATAGTTGCAAATTGGACTTTTCTTGCAAGCTGTCGAGAACTGAAAAAAGATTTGTCTCCAGTTTGCTTTATCAGTATTTATTATCGAGAACGCCAAGAAGAGATTGTGTCTCCAGGTTTTTTTTCCTGGCTTGTTATTGAATTAGAGAAGAAATTAATTGCTAATAATGATTCATGTTTACATTCCGTATGTTAAGAGCCCCCTTACGCTATGGGTTGTGCTTTCAGCAGAAGCAGCCGTGGTCTGGCAACTCGTGAAGCTTGAAACGGTTCTTTTACACAGTAGACTTTTATCTCTTATTAGATTCTGAAGATTCAAACATATGCTCAACGGTTCGTATCCATGACGTAAAAGTTTTCAGAGCATCCATGTTATACACCTTATGCCCTTCTTTCTTTCTTTCTTTCTAACGTTCTTTTATTTTTATCTTCTTAATGTATAACTCTATTTCTCCCGATAAGAGTTAGTCTGACTTTAAGCGATCGCCACTCGCCATTTACGCGTAAAAACTGCGTTGAGCGAACTAAGTTTACTGTTCTAGTCACGCCATTGGCGACCTGAAAATTTCCCTGAGCAATTCCGTACACTCCACACAGACTCTGACACACGACAGACTCTGACACACGACAGACTCTGACACACGACAGACTCTGACATACGCAACACACTACACACGCTGAATGAAACTGATATGTGAGAGAGCATGGCCAGTTTCAAGCACCATCTTTCGTGACTCAAACCCGTACATGGGCGATAAGTCATACAAGCCTTTATTTTAGTTTTGCTGTGCGCACACAATTTGTCACAGCCACACACGGCGCGTCCAGAGCAACATGTTAGGCTTCCTTAATATATGTTGAGCTACTTCACCTTCACTGATTAGGAAGCCGACTGGCATCATTGTCAGGCTGGTGAAATGAATGGTCACAATAGTTACCATACTTTCATTCTCAAGAAACAGCATGGGATTGGATTTGAAGTGCACGTTAAAGAACGCATAGCACTGGTGCGGTGGTTAAGGCTGCGGACTGCAGGCTGGGAGGGCATGGGTTCGATTTTCAATCACAGCCATTTATTTATAAAGTTTTACGGCCATGACCGATTCTTACCCTACCAGGGTTAAGTTTGTCGTGGATGCAGCTGGGAAGACTGGAATTATACAGTCGAGTTTCATCCACTTAACGGATGCGTCTCTGAGAGTGTAGCTCAAATATTCTGACAAACCTTGCAGGTGTCTGTATCTTTCGGGCCTGGTTGAAACGAGATGTACTGGGAGAGGAAGCGTAAAGTAAAGCCCTGTCATGTGCTTTCTGGCCGGCATGGAAATCTCTAACATTATCTTCATTTTCATCGATCAGCATTTAAGTAAGCTCACATTCTGTGGCTGCTCTCCTGGCGACCACAATTTTGACGCCATCTCCGTATCTATGTCTTTGTGAGTTCGTATCAAGGTCATCGGTATCAGCAAGTTCATGGGATGTTGTTGTGTGGATGCGGTGGCTCCCTTTGGATGGAGCCGCTTACTCACACTGACTCCGCGACTACTCTCTAATTGTCGTGAGGATTTTAGTTTGTGTTCAGTCTTACCTTCTATGTCCTCTAGTGGCATTGCTCCCTAGCCGTTCATTCTGACTTCCCGAAATATAGCCACACCAAGATTTGTTCTTTTACAACTCTAGCACCAGGAATCCACAGAAAGCAACCGATATCAAGTCGACACCAGGCAACCCACCAGAGGAGACACTGTACTGCTGCAAGTCGCTTCGCGATTCGTGTTTTGTGGTACATGTTCTGATTCACGTACGCAGGACACCACCTTCGAAGCCTCCTGCAGATGACAATAATAAGCGAGTCGCCTGTTACACCCAGTGTGAGAGCTCTTCTGCGCGCGAGTCGAGAAACTCAGGTTTGTTGCGGACTGTTTTGTCGCAGAAAAGACTGAACCGTGAGAAGAACACAGCACTGACAAAGTTGATGATCAGCCAGAATTGTACGCATTTAAAAATATCAGATATATATATATATATATATATATATATATATATATATATATATAATGCTGAACAATCAAGTAGTGGGAGAAAACAAGTGCAGGCTAACAATATATATATATATATATATATATTTGTTAAAAAATATTTTTAAAATGAAGTGGTAAAATCTACAAGCTTGTTTCTAGCGTTGCTATCTTCAGGATGTCTTTTGGGGCACGCCAACGATCTTTTATGGCGTGCGGGACTTGATTTCAACTCTGTGTGTGCAGGCGGATCTCATTTGCTGCACGTGCGGCCTGTGGTTCTTATTGGGGCCTGTTCAGGTGGAATGTGCTAGCAAAGATTTCCACTTGTGCCTGCAATTGTTTACAATTTCTACTTTTGTGTTCAGAGTTGCTAAGTGTGGTTTGCATAATATTAACCATTTTTCTGTGGAGCATAGATTGCATCTTTTTGAAATATTGTTGTATGGTGTTGCTCTTTTTATGATTTTCCATGATATGTTGTAGTCTATTTTTTTATCTTTGAGTCTCCAGATGTATTTGCTCAGCTCTGTTTGATTTTTGTATTTTTCATTTTTGAATGACTGTTTGTGGTTTGCGTATCTGGTTTTGAAAGTGTTTTCAGTAATCCCTACATATGTTTCTTCTTCATTTTCTGTTCGTGTTGTTGTCTGGACTGTATTGTAGTTTGTAATTGTAACCACTTTTTTGTAATGCTTCTTGATATTCTGTTGCTGCATCATTGATGATCAGCCAGAATTGTACGCATTCAATGATGCAGCAACAGAATATCAAGAAGCATTACAAAAAAGTGGTTACAATTACAAACTACAATACAGTCCAGACAACAACACGAACAGAATTAAGAAAAATAGGAAAAGAAAGATCATATGGTACAACCCACCATACGATGGACAAGTAAAAACAAATGTAGGAAAAGAGTTCTTTAAAATCTTGGCAACATCATTCCCAAAAGAACACAAACTGTCCAAAATATTCAACAAAAACACCATTAAACTGTCATACTCATGTATGCCCAACCTCAAAAACATGATTGATTCATCTAACAAAATGAAAAGCAACATAAAAGAGAAGGGTGCCGAAAGGACATCTTGCAACTGCACTAAAAAAGAACAGTGCCCCCTGAGCAATAAATGTCTTCACAGCAACATTGTATACCAAGCTACGGTAACATCAGAAAATGAAGAAGAAACATATGTAGGGATTACTGAAAACACTTTCAAAACCAGATACGCAAACCACAAACAGTCATTCAAAAATGAAAAATACAAAAATCAAACAGAGCTGAGCAAATACATCTGGAGACTCAAAGATAAAAAAATAGACTACAACATATCATGGAAAATCATAAAAAGAGCAACACCATACAACAATATTTCAAAAAGATGCAATCTATGCTCCACAGAAAAATGGTTAATATTATGCAAACCACACTTAGCAACTCTGAACACAAAAGTAGAAATTGTAAACAATTGCAGGCACAAGTGGAAATCTTTGCTAGCACATTCCACCTGAACAGGCCCCAATAAGAACCACAGGCCGCACGTGCAGCAAATGAGATCCGCCTGCACACACAGAGTTGAAATCAAGTCCCGCACGCCATAAAAGATCGTTGGCGTGCCCCAAAAGACATCCTGAAGATAGCAACGCTAGAAACAAGCTTGTAGATTTTACCACTTCATTTTAAAAATATTTTTTAACAGATGTTGCTCCCCAAGGGGTTGAGCACCTTCAGATTTTTAAAGAACTTTTTTATATTGTTCATAATATATATATATATATATATATATATATATATATATATATATATATATATACATAAGACAAGAATCAGAATTTGAAGTATACCCTTAGATCACGTTACAATTTCAGGAAGTGATCATACACAGACACACACACACACACACACACACACACACACACACACACACACACACACAGAGACACACGCGCTCGCGCGCGCGCGCGCACGCACACAAACGTAAATATATAAATACATCACTGACAAAATCAGGTCAGGCTGTTTACAGTCTAGCCCACCACAATAGAATTATAAACCAAGCAATGTTCAAGCTCTTAAAGCAAAACAACGAAAATACGAAATGAAACACCAAAATTATAAGACAAGTCCATATTCTCTGATCAGAGAAATCAACACTAAGATAAATTAAATAAATGAATGAGCTTGCTTTAACTTATGTCCGTCACCGATTTTACTGCACTAGTTTAGTTGCAAAGTGAGGTAACTGCAGGCGGAAATCTAAACAAATCTTAAAAGGTTTAAGAACTATATCCGTCAAACATGAACAAGTGTTTTGTCTTGTGATTCGTTTGTTCATGTTTGGCGGATATAGTTCTTAAACTTTTTAAGATTTGCACTATTTCAATTCAATCAACAGCATGATTATTGAGTCGATGGTTTTGTTTGTTTGCGCGTTTTCCTTTTAATGAGCGAAAAGAAATGAAATCATCATTCAGCAATATAAACTCTCTCTCTCTCTCTCTCTCTCTCTCTCACACACACACACACACACACACACACACACACACACGCGCGCGCGCGCGCGCGCGCGCGCGCGGAAAAACGGAAAAAAGAATGATCGAATGAAAAAGTAAACAAACAAATATGAAACAAGATTCAGTAAACATTTCTGTTGAAATCACCTGCCTTATGAACGGATGATGAAATAAACAAACAAGTAAATATACAAACAAAATTCAGTGAAGTTTTTTTTTAATCTGCTGCTTTCTTCCGCATTCCCAATCCCTTGATTATCGATCACACAAGCCCCGGAGCTCTATTGATCGCCCACCTCATCATCTGGCCAACCAATGAAAGAACATGCAGCGTGCTTCCCAACTAATGGCTGTTTAATAGATATCGGACCGCAGTTTTATGCCATTCACAGAACCAGTGAGCTGTTTTAAGTCTTTTTTGGGTAGTTTTCTGTCTTCAGTCACCCTTACCCCGCGCGCGCGGTCAACAGTTTGTGCCTGTGTTTTGCCATTGCAGGTGGTTTTTGTTTCGTGTGTCTCTGAGTGTGTGTTTTCTCTCTGCTCTTCGTGTTTTTCTTTTCTGGTTTATATTCTCTTTTTTCTGGAGTGGTGATGGTCGTGGTGATGGTTGAGGTGATAGTAGTGGTGTATTTGTTTTGTTTTGTTTAGATTATGGTTGAAGTATTGTATTTTTTCCGCTTTTTTGTCGTCAGATAGGTACACGGGGTGTTGCACTTTCCGGTCCCACTGCTAATCCAACTTCACCTAAAAAATGGCGTATCCTAAAGAATTAAAGACAAAATATCATAACATAGATACAAATATTGTCAGTTTCAACTTTTTCAAGTTTCCCGTCTCTTACTATATTAAACGAAATGACCAACATAATTTCGCAGAATCTACTATCCAGGCTCTCTAATGCATCGCATCGGGAAGATAGTTGAAAATAGTTATCTTCACCAACGTAGTGTACCTTCTGAGCTGGAGGAGCTGGTGAATAGTTCTTCAGTGCGGAGACCCAGAGACTCCTCACAGAGCTAAGGGAGAAGGAGAAGAGCATCAACGCTGCTCTTTTCCGCAAATTAGATTTATTCCTTGAGGATTTATGTCGACCATTTTTACTTTCCACAGATTACAAATTGCATGTTTCTATTGAATCTGACATTGCAATATAAACCGCGAAACAGATTTTTGTTGTTGTTGAGATTTTCATTTGTGCAGAGAATGTTTGAGTTTTTCTTTGTGCCAAATGTGGATGCAATCAAATTGAGATAATAATCACATATTTTCAGATTTTAGAAATATCAGGATGTTAGGGTGAACAAATCTGTCCTTGAGAAACTTTCTGTACGTGTGCCGCAAGGAACCATGCAATTCATGATTTATCTGTTGACACAAGTCATGATACTGAGTCTATAAACATTAAGCTGTTAGCTGTCGATGATACTTCAGCACCTTTACTGAGAAATAACAACGGATATTTGGGCTAACAGTAAATCACGACATTAAAAAGATTTCAGAGTGGTGTGGCTGATACTGATGTAGCAGGATACACGTATGTTGTAGTGTTCATCTAGATTTTTGCTGTTGACTTTCATCTCTCTCTCTCTCCCTCTCTCTCTCTCTCTCTCTCTCTCTCTCTCTCTCTCTCTCTCTCTCTCTCTTGTCCTTGATCGAATGAAAGTTTTCTGAGTTCTGAGTAACGAGTTCTCTCTCTCTCTCTCCTCTCTCTCTCCTCTCTCTCTCTCTCTCTCTCTCTCTCTCTCTCTCTCTCATATTACATAAAAATACTTTCTTTATATGTGGGAATGATTATTGCTAATAAACAAAATTGTGTCTTTCTTTTTGCTTTGCTCTGAAAAGGTTGCAGCAGGTCTGTGAATGTAAGAATATTTTCTTTGCATTTACACATATTGTTAACTTTGAAAATGCCACCATGTAAAAATTAAACCGGAATGTTAACTTTAACGAACATGACACAGCAGT
>CM065714.1:44322720-44330220 GCA_033310375.1 Conus canariensis
CTTCCATCTCACCATAAAGACGAACACAGTAATGAAAGCAAGAAAGTCTGCTTTGATTGTGGTTATGCGTGAAGAACATTTTCCCAGAGAATCAACAGCGCATGCTTTCAGTAACAGATCAGCTAGTGATGCAGTTCGCAGAGCAGAAGCAGGGTCAGGCATCCCCTTCTCCAATGGATAATAGCAGACAGTAGCAGAACCAACAGATCATCATGTACCAGCCGTAGTGCCGAAATCTTTTTGCAAACATCAGTCAACGCAGACTGTGACACCTGGGCCGTCTTTCTAATTGATGCCAGGTATGTCACTGTCGGCGGGTAAACTATCTCACCGGCAAAAGACACTGGCACACATTGGGTGTTGTAACGTGGAAGTGCAGTGGATCCCCTCCCATCGCGGTATTTCAGAGAATGAAGAAGTAGAGAGGAATGGCAAAGCTTGGCACAGAGGATGAACAGGTAGAAAACATTGTCAGCCTCGCAGAAATTAGAACAAGGATAAAGTCTCTGTACAAGACACCCCTACCACAACATAGCTGCCGTGAGCTGAACAGACAGAAACAAGTCATTATTTACCGTCTGTGGGCAGGGCACGCCCGCCAGAACTACCAGCTGTACAGACATTTCCACCTTGTTCCATCCTCTCTCTGTTCCTGTGAAGAAGCAGACCAGACCACAGTGCAGATCCCCCAAAACTGTTTGTCCGTCCAGGGGCTGAAAGAGGAGACATGATCGAAGCCTACCTCTCTACAAGACAAATTGTGCTGTTTGTGAAGGTATTGAGGAGGACCACCCATTTTATCCCGAAGACTGGTCACAAAGTCTGATGGCCTTAGAAAAAAGTCAACGGAGTATTCAAGGTTTGAGTGCAAGATCTCTCTTTAACACAGAAGCTCTGAAGTTCTTCTAAAGAGCGTGTGTGAAATTAGGGGGATCAGATTGAAAACAGAAAACAAAACAGTTCTGATAAACATTTTCATGGTTGTCCCATTTTCATGGCTGGACAACAGATGGATTTTCCAAACTTCAAATCCACAGAAGGGTTTATAAGGGAGTGACTGTGAACATGTTCTTCCTGCGCTTGACAGCTGATTGGTGACAACTGTGATAAGGAAAGCAACAATATGTGTTCACCCCTGTGACGCTCATGACTTCGTGAGAACGCTTGGCTACATGTGTGTTCAAATTCCTCATAACATCATCACTTCGTTTTCTCAATCACAGTAAGATATTCTTCTCATTGTTAGGGCACGTGGTTACAAATTATACATGCACGCCCGTTACGTCTTGACAGCTATGCAGGAAAAAGAAAACGCCAGAAAAACGTATGTTTTAAGATGCTACTGTTTGTGTGCATGCCTCTTGTTCCATGACTTGGCAGGCGTGCAGGCAGTATCCAGAATGCTGGACGAGCCTGAGGTACGTGCAGATGTCCATCTGGACCGTGTCCTACACGGCATGGCGGCACGCCGCGTTGTCTACATCGTCACGCCCTGGTGGCCTTCCAGCGGTGTGTCGCTGTGGTTTTCCCCTTCAAGGTTCGTGTCAGACCACTCAGATGACGAATGTAGAAAAGTTGCACGTTCACTGTGCAGGTACATATATACATGGATACTCTGTCTGTCTGTCTGTCTGACTGTCCTCTCTCTCTCTCTCTCTCTACTCTCTCTCTCTCTCTCTCTCTCTCTCTCTCTCTCTCTCTCTCGACAACCGGTCTCCTCATTATACCTGTGTGACTCTCCCACTCTTTCTCCCTTATCTTTTTGAACTAATCGTCTGTCATAGTATTGATGGGACAGACGTGAAAGGGTTACCAGCTCCTTTCTTCCTTTTTAATTTATTGATATTCACTTAATTCATTTGTCAGTATATGGAACAGAACATTTATATGCTCCCCTTACACTCTTAATTAGACCTTATTCAACTATTCATTTATCAATAAACAGTATCATTTAAATACGCATCCTGACCCGATAGCCAGTATTCAGACAAAATGCAATTAAACGTTTTTGCTCTGGCAAAGCCGTTGACAAAAGAAGTGCCAAGACTTGTTGAGGCTGAAGAGTGAGGCGTAGGCTACGGTCTGCGTTAGGACGCCTGTGATGTAGCAATTTTGACAATTTTTCTATTTTCTTTTTTTCTTTTCTTTTTTTTCTTTCTTTTTTTTCTTTCTTTCTTTTTTACTTTCTTTTTTTTGTGTGCAATGTTTCCAGGCCACTGGCAACACTAGATGGTTCCAGAAGCCTCTGACGGATGGCTACCATCCCAAGATAACACTGGCAAATCTACAGAACGTCCATTGTCAATGGAGAAAGGAGAAGATAACTCCATTGATGCCACACTGCAAGCACAGTTTACTTATTGATAGGAGTAGGGCTAGAGTCAGTTCATGACTAGGAATATATAGGGTCATGCATTTCGGGTCTTCCACGTTTGTTGAGCTTGTTTGTTCATTTGTTCGTTTGTTTGTTTCTTTGTTTTCAAAGTTCCCATCCTAATTCCTAGACGCGCAGCACAGAATATTTAGACCCTTTTTTTCTGGCAGTGCAGATGACACAGAACAACTGTCGGAAATCACATTGAATCCATCAGTGACCGCACAACGCGGCACTGGCTGATAGAACGGAATCGTAGCCGCAAGCGTCTCGCTAGGAGATGAGACTGACAGTGCGCCATACAACGTTAGTGGCTTAACTCTTCAGCAGCAGCAGAGGTGGACCCGCAGTCTCTGGCAAAATGTCCTTTCTACTTTGTTAAGGGCCTTTGTGGCGTCCAGATGTCAATACAGTCGTTTAAGAGAGAGAGAGAGAGAGAGAGAAGGAAGACTCAGTGCTCCAAGCAGTCAGTCTAATGATTTGTGTGGTCAATGTACACCACAGTGAGGTCAGAGTGGAAAAGTTTCAGGCAAAAGAGATGAAAGGTTGATGAATGTCGAGGGGCGTTTTTGCTAATGCGGTTATAGTTTATCATATTCATTTTTCATTGTAATAAGGACACAGTTGGGCACGTAGATCCGTGCGCGCATGCTCACGCATACGCGCGCACACACACACACAGGCACACACACACACACACACACACACACACACACACACACACACACACACACACACGCACGCACGCACGCACGCACACGAACACACACACACGCACGCACGCGCACACACACACACACACAACACACACACACACACACACACTTACGGGCGCGTGCGCGCGCCACACACACACACACACACACACACACACACACACACACACACAACATACATACATACATACATACATAAGAGAGAGAGAGAGGAGAGAGAGAGAGAGAGAGAGAGGCAGACAGACAGACAGAGGAGGAGGAGGAGAGAGAGAGGGGGGGGGGGTAGGCAAATAAATATTTAGACCGACAGACAGATGGACAGACAAAGAGATACATAGATACATTGATGCAGATAACTAAATGATGCAATAAAGGTTGATCTGCACAGTTTTCAGCTGCTGTCAGGACTGATGTGACTGACAGTGCCAGGATTATTAAACAGCAGATCTGACCACTCTGACTGTTGTCACTTTTTTACCTCCCTTGTGTCCTTACATGGATCCTCAAGCGTAGCTCAAATATTTTCCCCTATATCTATTTCTCTTAAGTAACGACATTAGTTTTTATGCAACTTATTTCCTCACAGTACTTTTCTCTATTTTACTTTCAACTCTTCACTGGTTGCTTTGGGATGCCACTGGATTCTGTTTTCGAACTCTCAGGGGAAAGAATACCACAGAATTATAGGTGGTGTGTCTTCTTTTCATGTCAAGGTAAGCCTTCCTTATTCGGTTTTATTAATATGTCTAGGTCAGCGCACGAGATGAGTCTCAGAGTGAGCGAATTACATCATCGAAGATGGGTCATGAAACAGTCCCCATTTCCCACAAGTGATCGATTTTGTATTCATTGTTTCTTTTACCTGATTTTCTCTAACCTCCCCTTGTCCCTAATTCTTTGGGAGCTGAATCTTAATAAGGCATTGTCGCAATATTGCTGTTTGAATGGTAAATTGAACGAACTCGATTAGGAGCACGGTGTTCTACAAGTGTTTGACGTTTTGAAATACTCCATACTCTGAGTCGTGTGGACTTCTATGCAATCGATGTTTACTCCGTTTGACTATCGAAGTATACTGCTACAGTTGCTACTCTAAATAGTGTGGACTTCTTTGAAATGGGAAACAGTGTCGCGTGACAATAAACCCTTACACTGTGCTCTCGCTACTTACAACTACGAAATACGTACACTGACCTCTTCTCCCGATTCACTCGCCACCAGTTATTTTTCCAGCCTTCCGGTTTCCCTATTCTTGTTTTCCCTGTCTCTCTCCTTCACCCCAGCCCAAATACCCCTCTCTTCCTTAGATCCACCACAAATCCCAAGAAGAAAAAGATGTGAAAACCCCCTTGTTTTGATCTGTAGTTTGATGCTCACAGAACATTGCCATTCTGGCTGAAAGACAGCTTGGTGTTTTTTAATTTTTAGGAAGGCCAACCGTGACGCGCCTTTGACTCGTTCGCGAAGCAAAATGCGACAAATTCGGTTTTCCAGCGTAGAACTGATTTAGTCTTGACCTGTGGACAAAGGGTTAGCTGCGTAAGAAACAAACAAAGACGGTGATAAGCAGGTAGACGGAAAGTGTTTTATACATGTTATATACATGCGTATATTATACGTGGATAGGTAGATGTTACTCATCTAGTGTTTCGAGTGTGTGTGTTGCCATTTTTGTGCGTCCCCCTCCCCCTACATCTTTTCACGTATCGGTTTCCTTTCGGGCCGATGGATTGGGGTAGGGTGGGGTGGGGTGGAGTGGGGGCTTTATACGGTATATATAATTACCTCACCTACTAAAATTGATAAATGTGTGTGTGTGTTGTGTGTGTGTGTGTGTGCGGGAGAGGGGACGTGGATTAGGGGAATATGGTGTTTCCCTGTTCATATTTCCGGTACTTCAGAACGTAGACTCTCAAAACGTTGTATCCGTCACTATTTAAAGAATTCGCGAAAGCCTCTGAGATGTTGGCTATGGGGTGTGCACTTCTACCTTGAGTTCTTGATTGTTTTTGTGATGAAAAATCCGCTGTGGCGCGGTTTCCATCGTAATTTTTGTTAAAATTATGCCTTTTCTGACGTGAGTTGGTGTATTTCGTACATTTTCTAATTTCTTTGTAATCATAATCAAAATTGGGTTATAATACAGCAAATGACAATCGCAATATAAAGGTGCATGTATGTGTTAATAGCTAACAAATGTTATTGAAATTCGACATTTTTCAGTACATTAAACCAGAGCCTTTGTGACCTTTACATTTCCTTGCATCATTTTAGAGTCATCGCATTTTTCCCCCGATAAATTCGCTTTGATCACTTCAGCAAAAATCTATTCATTCAAAATCGTTCCAAATTCCAGTAAAAGATGGCCTTGGGCAGGGCTTTTAAGCTAATAAGATGTTAGAATTTGTTGGTTCAATCAGGCGCATCAGTGCAATCTTGAAGAGAATCGGACATTAACAAAAATTGCCATTTCACAACATCCGTAATCCTTTCAAGCGACCCAGTCTTCATCGATAAGAAATTAATCATTGTGAGTAAAGGTTTGTAGCTGACCAGTCTGCTGAGCTTAAGAGAAGACGAGGCTTGTTTCTCGGTGGTTTTAAAAGTGTAAATATTACCAAAAAGTTCCCATAACTGAAGATAGAACTCCGAACAGAGATGCGAGAGGGAGGTACAGAGTTACGTTTTCTTGGTAACAGTTTTAAATGGCCCATGGCAGAAAAAAGGAGACCTATGTAAAGAATGGCGGTGACTTTTGTTCGGCAGTAAGTTGCAATACCACCAGAAACAAGAAGACATGTACCGTAAGAACATTTATCAGCTTTCGAGAGGACATTTAGTGATAAGACGCACGGACTTTTTCCTTTGATTAATTGACCAAGATTGAGTTTATGCATCTCCTTTACCCCTCCCCATCCGTTGTTGTGTGTTAGTTACCCTAACCATAGATCATATCTATTAAAGTAAAAAGAAACATGATATTCTAAGTAACAGTCTTTAACGTCCCAAACACAATACAAGAGAATGAGGGCATTACAACAATCCGATATAGTTCCTTTTAAAACAAAATTAGGTGTGTTTTTTTTCTAGACATAAGCTAAGCACCCTTCTTTAATTTGCTTTGTTACGCAGATCCAAGTGAGGAATAGATTGGTATAAGATTTCCTCGCAGTCGTTACTAAACACGCCCCGTTTCGAAAGAAAAGTTTTAAACACAGAATACTTACTAACTGCTCGACATGGGACATTATCGTTGCAATGGCACTAAAAGGTGGACTAAAATTGCAAAACATTGCAAAATATAAAGGAGAGAGAAAATAAAGAAGCAGATTTAGTTTGAAAAAAAAAAGCCGATTCAGAATTTTTAAAGAAACTGATGAAAGCTAACAGCGACATAGATTTCCCTAACTAAGTTTAAAATATATGTGAAGAACAAACTGTTTTCCCTGTTTGCTCCGAAATCAGCAACAGTGGTTCCACCGTCAAAACAAAGAATAAGACAACTTTATGATAATATCTCTAATATTAGTTGTATCCAAACCTCCAAAGAACCATACTCACACACACTTTATTAAACATATTGATGACCATCACAAGTTCTTCTACGCCTTTCAGTCTGGCACTTACTGTCACCACTTCTGCCACATTGGTTGAACTCGACTCTGACACAGGCGTGTATCTGCCAATAAGTACAACAGGATTACCGGAACTGCTTTCCGCGTCTTAAAGAATGTCTTCGAGCTCGCATGAGATTACGAAAATGTTGTCTCCAAGATACCTCCATTGTTTAATTGATATAAAACAGATTTTACTCGGATTCAAATGTGAAAAAAAATGAAAATTTCGATCGTACACATAAAAATGAACTGAATTTAAGATGTGAGTGTTTCTCTCTGTGCATAATGATATTTGAAAGTCGTGTAGGATTTCTTTTGTTAGAACGTCAACATTTCTTAGATTACACTGCTCTTGGATTTTGAATAAGATTTTCGTTTGTTTGTTTGTTTTTGTTATCCATTGTCAGACAAAATTTCTCTTTAAGGAATTGAAATACTCAATTCAGTATCATTTCTGTGCAGATTATGCATAATATACATGTCATGCTTCATTTAGATACTCTTAGCGTCCGGTATATAGTTGTTGCCTGTTACTTAAAACATAATCCTCATTCATTTTCGAAACAGCCTGCAGGCCTGAAATACTTAGGGTTTTTTTTTTTAACACGAAAGAGCGCAGGTGGTTGTCGGCAAAACTGACCACCGCCCTCGTTATGTGGACATTAAGAGTTGTGTACAACACACAAGGGAGGTAAGCCTACCATCCGTCGTTTCACCCCATAAGCCGACTGTTAAAAAATTCCCTGTACGTGTACATCGATTGTGCCGGGTGTAACCTGATTATTATACGATG
>CM065714.1:44332720-44347720 GCA_033310375.1 Conus canariensis
TTAGCGCATTCATGAGCGCATTTAGCGCACGATAACCATGTTGTCACAATGTAAACAGTGAACATACAACATTCAGCAGCTATAGAAGTTAGAAAACATAAGCTAACTGAAAAAGTGAATGAATTATTTTGAGAAGTAATTGAAAACGTGTACTTCTGATACTTTGAACATCAAATAGCTGTATATCTAATTTACATTGGAGCCAACCATACGTGTGTGCGTGTTTATGCCATTCTTTCTTTCATTTATCCTGTGATCTCGTTTCTTCGTTTGTATTTCCATGTTGTTACTTGTCTTTTTCACTCTCTTACAGCGGAAATAGAGCTGTAAGAATTTAATCATTATTATCATTGTCATCATTACTATTAATGTTATTATTGTTGTCGTTGTTGTCGTCGTCATAGTCGTCGTAATTATTGTTGTTGTCGTTGTTGAGTGTTATCATCATCCCTTGTCATCATTAACATTTCATCATCATCATTATTGTTTTGACACTCATAGCACATTTCTTTACTCGTGTGGAACATATGAAATAAATCCGCCAAGTGATCGCTTTGTGTTTTTGTCTTACTTAGTTGTTGTTCGTCTGACCTGTTAAAAGGCCCTGCGGCCGAAACGCATTGTTTGTCCCGTGTTTGTGAATATGTCGGGTGAATACAGTAACTCACTTTCCTTTTCTGTACTAAATCTGTCGCCTGCTGTTGTGCTTCTTTCAACCTCTTTACGTCGCTTCTATGACACGTCTATTTGGGGTCATATTTCATACCATTACCTGTACCCGGGTGCTGAAAAAGGCTTATTCATGCCAGCGGACGGACGAGTTATGGGCTCCTTCTCTCATGAATCTACTCAGCTCCTTAATAACTTCCTACAGATGAAAAGTCCGGAAGGTGGACGCAAGGATTCTCGTCGCTGTTCCACGAGCACAAGGCGACGTTCCTGGTCCTGGCTGACCTGGCCAAATACCTGGCCAACTACATCCCCATGCTGTTGTGCCTCATCTCCAACTGCGTGATGATCGTGGCTCTCAGCAGGCACAACAGGGACCTCAGCAAGATCAACAACGCCGGTAGCACACTCAAGGAACAAGATGCTTCCAAAAGCAAGGTCGGTCAGGATTTGGTTTTCAGTTCCATTGGTTTCGTTCAACAGTTTGTTTACGGAGTATTTCTGTTATAAGATTTTTTTTCTTTAAATATACTAGTTATACTGGGGTTTTTTTTCTATGAAAAAAAAAAAGCGAAAGCTGCGTGGTTGGAGCAGTGGACACAATCTTAGGGTCTCAGGTTTCAACTCTAGCGTTAGGCAAAATCCGAATGAATATACAAAGCAAGTCTAAGTTTGTTTTGTATGCTCATTCATATTTCGCCTTGTTCGTAGCGATCTATTTCATTTTCCTATAATTTCTCAAAGTTTACGAGAGGAATTAGTTCATTCACATATATTTCCAAATTTACAAAAGTGCATACTGGGATTTTTTTTTCTCTGCTTGAACAATATGATAAAAAAAAAAAAGATTATTGTCGGGGAAAAAAATTATTGTATATTGAATGGTTAGCTGGTGCAGAAGTCATCTGCTAAGAAGACCGCAGGTGTACTGTTCTTGCCCAGGACGTTTGTCTCTCTCATTTGTCTGATAGACACCAAGAAGTAGTCTGGCGCTATCTGCTCTACTGGATGAGACGAAAAACCGAACCCCAGTACATAAGAACCCGCGATGATTAGAGAGTGGTCTCTTGCGAAATTCTCAAAGGGACATCACTGTGGTTGGAAGACCAAATCCCACGCTGACAGAAGAAATACAAAAGTGGGCGGCGATGAATCTTTACGGCGCTCTTTCCTCGGGGGGGGGGGGGGGGAAGGAATCCAAATTTGTTGTTTGTTGGATGTTCCGTTCCCCGGTGGAACAGTTGAGGTTCACAGGATGCATACTATGTCTCTGTCTCCGTCTCTCTCTCTCTCTCTCTCTCTCTCTCTCTCTCTCTCTCTCTCTCTCTCTCTCTCACGCACACACACACACATACACACACGCGCACGCTTGCCTGCACGCACGCACGCACGCACACACGCACGCACGTACACATACACATGCACGCACGCGCGCGCGCACGCACAACACACACACACACCACACACACACACACACACACACACAACACACACACACACACACATAGAGGAACACTCGAAACATTTGTCATTTTTTAACCGGTCTTGAGGCGTGCGAAATAGTTTGCTGTCAACCACTGTTTAATACATTTTAAAACTATTATACATATGCAGTCACATATACAGGAATGTGTGTGTGTGTGTGTGTGTGTGTGTGTGTGTGTGTGTGTGTGTGTGTGTGTGTGTGTGTGTGTGTGAGAGAGAGAGAGAGAGAGAGAGAGAGAGAGAGAGAGAGAGAGAGAGCATGTGTCTGTCTTTGTATATGCGTGAGAGATGTCTTGTTGAGTTTTCCTCAGCTATCTACTTTTTTTTTTTTCAAAATATAGACGCATGCTGCCTCAGTTAATCAGTATTTACTCCATAAGTTTGGCAGTTTTAGACATGTGCTGCTGTATAAACATAAACTGGATTAAATGTGTGTCTGTGCGCGTGCTGTTTGAGCGCATGCGAGATATGTCAGTACGTGAATGCAAGGCGTGTTGCTGAGTGATCTTCAGCACCACTGATTTTTTTTTTTTTCACAACAAGAAAACTTGTTGTATCCTTTAGAGTGCATAGTCGAACAGAAACAGGCGAACCGGAATGCAATACGATGCAATGCAATGCAATACACAACACAATACAGTACAATGACGCACAACACAATACAATACGACAACTAATACGGCACAACAGTATCAATACAACACATCAGATCACAGTACAACACAATGCAACACCGTCAATACAACACAACACAAAGCCAGTCAGATCCACAGGAAATGATAAACCCCCTTCATTATTCGCAGTCCAACTCTTTAACTGGCAAAAGGCGGAGATACAGAACACGCCCTCCTCCCTCCCCCCGTACCCCCCAAACTTCTTTTCCCAGTCTTCAATGTCAGTGATTTCATGGGGACTGTCGTAGGTTGGACATTGTGGCAGGGTTCCCTTCAGGAATGGAACCTTCAATCACGCTAGCAGCTCCACGACTAATTTTTGTCTTTAGCAGGGGGGAGGGGGGGGGGAGGGGGAGGGGGGCTTAATAGGTAGCGTCATGATCATTTTGAATCAAGACAGGCACCACTCAACAGTACCAATGTGACTCGGTACCAGTGCAGTATTTCCTAGACTGAGGATGGGGAGGGGGGGGGGGGGGGGACGGGGAGTTATACTAGCCTAATGTAATAGATAACTCCCGGAGGAGTACAGAATTTAGAACTGACTATGTATGGGGAAGCCAGAGGAAACGGTGTGGGAGTAACGACTCTAAGACATAAGGTAAACAAACAAACATAAAAGGATGCAGTCGGTCGATCCGTGACGCGAGACACGTGTCCCTGACAGATGGAGCGTCAGATGACAGTGACGATCATGACGGCCACCTTCCTGATGATCCTGCTCAACACTCCCATCAACGTCAACGAGGCAGTGTCCATGTACTCCGACCACTACGGCATGTTGAAGAAGGACCACTACCTCTACCTCGTCCTGCGTCGGTGCTTCTCTGTTGTTTCGGTAAACGGACAGATCTGAAAAAATCACGTTAGCTCTCTCTCTCTCTCTCTCTCTCTCTCTCTCTCTCTCTCCCTCAATGAAATAGAAACATGTGTTTTGTATGATAGTATCAACAGCATTAATATCATGAGTTTTAAAATAATAATATATATACTTACATTATGTTCATAAGGAAGAATGTACCAAGTAGTGTTAATGTATAATTAAGATAGAATTCTGCATGTACATACTGTCAGGGAAGAATGTTTGGTTGCAGTTATGGTAAATTTTGTTTAATTATATAAAATTGATTTATATTTCTTGTTGCGTACTCATGTGAATAGGCTGATGGCCTCACATTAAAGTCACGAGTCTCTCTCTCTCTCTCTCTCGCTCTCTCTCTCTCTCTCTCTCTCTCTCTCTCTCTCTCTCTCTCTCTTACACAACACTCACGCACACACTCGGAGCGGGAGGCACTATGGGATGAGGGTAAGGGTTATGAATATCCTGGTGTTTCTGTTTCTCCGATTCAAGGATTGCGAGTGTATCTGGGAAAAGAAACGTAATATATGGTAATTGATGACTTAGTCTTTTAAGAAATGACACAATAAATAATTGAAACAGATTTAAAACAGAGTCTAAATCATTAAAACAGATTTAAAACAGAGTTAAGTCCGCACTAATCTTGTTTAACGGTATGCATTTGTGGTCCTCCCCCCCCCCCCCCCCCCCCCCCCCCTTTCCTTCACCATCAAAAGTGCAAATGGCTTGTTCAGCATTTCAACGTAATTCGCAAATGCTGACACTTAGTCATTAACTGAGTAAAAGATGTACGAGGGAGACTGAAGATGTGATGCCTCGAATCCATCCCACTGTCATCTAACCGACATGAAAATTATCAGGTTTGCTGCCCGTCTGAACATGTAGTCGCTTTGGTAGCATCAATCTTGTGTTAGTTGACCATCTAGCACGACACTGATGTACTTACTACACTGTACCCCCACGCTTCTGGAATGGTTCTTTCTATCTGCTACATTCCCCTTTGGATGGGTGTGCACTGCTTGTCTGCGTTGCAACAATTATTCTCGTGTATTTATACACGTTAACAACTTGCCGCATTCTCGTGTATTTATACGTGTTAACAAGTTGCCGCATTTTCGTGTATATATACGTGTTAACAAGTTGCCGCATTCTCGTGTATATTAAGTTTTAACAAGTTGCCGAATTCTTGTGTATATATATGTTTTAACAAAAGTCGCCCTATGCATACATGAATTCTTCCTTTACATGTCTGCATCATTGCAATTCTCATGCATCTCTTCGTCATAGCTTTTCCTAATATGCATGTCTACGTTGTAGAAATTCTTCGTATACATTTCTACGTCACATCAATATTTCCCATACAAAGATCTGTTCTTCCTATGCATGTCTACATTGTAGGATTTCTTCTTATGCATCTCTATATCAGAGTCATTCTTTCAGTGCATGTCATAGCAATTCTTTCCAGTTATGTATACATTGTAGCAATTCTACACATGCACGTCTACGTTGTAGCAATTCTACCCATACGTATTACGTTGCAGCGATTCTTCCTGCGAATGTCCATGTTCCAGCAGATTCCCCATGCAAGTGAGCGTAGTAACACTTCTTTCCATGCATACCTACGTTGTAGCGGTCTTAACCATAACATGTTCCAGCATTTCCTCCCGACATTGTAGCAGTTCTTCCCAATCATTTCTGAGTCGCAGCAAAGCTTCTCATGTCTGTCTATGTCGCAGCAACTGTGTGACCTCCTGGTGGCCTTGACCTTCCTCATCCTGAGCACGGCCTTCAGACGTCGTTTCCTGGCACTGTTCCGACCTCTGTGCCGTGTGGTGTGTCCCAGGTCGGCTGGTCGGTTCTCGTCCACCACGGAGACTTCAGTGACTGCAGCACACAGCGCCCGTCATACCAGCACCATGGACCTGGCCTCAGTCACCAGAGGATGATGGCGATGCTGCTGCGGTGGCTGGACAAGTTTGAACCAGACGCCTGGAAAAGACACCAGCTTCTCCATCGAACCACTTGTCCTTCAGAAGCTAAGGATGATTGGATGCGAATCTTCGTTCGTCTACATGCTTTAAAGAGAGAGAGAGAGATAAGAAAAGAGGAGAAAAGAAGAACTCATTTGGACCTATCGTGTTTAATACATTGATATTGTAGTTGGTTAAGCTGACTATTTACTATAGAGACAAGAAGAACTCATTTGGTACCCATCGTGTTCAGTACATTGATACTGTAGTTAGTTAAGCTGACTATTTACTACAGAAACAAGAAGAACTCATTTGGACCTATCGTGTTTAATACATTGCAGTTAGTTAAGCTGACTATTTATTATAGAGACAAGAAGAACTTATTTGGACTTATCGTGTTCAGTACATTGATACTGTAGTTAGTTAAGCTGACTATTTACTACAGAAACAAGAAGAACTCATTTGGACCTATCGTGTTTAATACATTGATGTTGTAGTTAGTTAAGCTGACTATTGACGAATAACATTTTGAATATAGGCTATCCGACTGTTTTCATCCATCAAGACCTAAGCAGAATAATTTTTTTCGTGATTGTTTTATGCAAAACAGGAATATAGACCTAGTCAAACCAACACCTCCCACTTTGGAGACATAACCGGTGACTTTTTTTTTTTTTTTTTTTTTTGGATATCCTGTTTCGTTCACAGAGCGAGGAGAGTTATTAACGGTCAGATGATCAG
This sequence comes from Conus canariensis, assembly GCA_033310375.1. NCBI lineage: Eukaryota > Metazoa > Mollusca > Gastropoda > Neogastropoda > Conidae > Conus > Conus canariensis. Next base: position 44,339,119 of record CM065714.1, read on the forward strand.
GACTTTTTTTTTCATGGACACGGTCATATAGTAGATGGTCTACCCCGTGCCAATTACAGGTAATGTCTCGGTGTGGCTGGGGTGAACAGTCCTTACCTCTCCTAAAAATATCGAACCATACTTTCGTCAGTTGAATAATGAGGGCCTGTCGGATTTCTTGCAGGGACTACCCTCGATCACTTGTCTTTAGGTTCCACAAGGTGAATCAACAATCTATTAAAAAGACCGTGTGATCGACTAAGCAAGAAAAACACATGGCTTAGCTGTGTAATTTGTGAATTCTTGACTAATGGCAAAAGATTTCATGACAGAGATGCCGCCTCAAAACTTTATTATACAGAACCTCGCCTACATTTTACAAATTCTACTTTGAGCTACTATTGTGCATCCAAGTCCTGTTGTGCTAGGGATTGTCCCAATCCAGTATTTCAAAGATCAGGCACTCCAATTACGTATCTTCGTTTTTTAATGTTTGTTTGTTTTTGTTTGTTTGTTCAATATTGTGGACATTGAGGATTCTTGAAAGTGTATGGACTGCCGTAGTCAAAGTTTTGACATGTTCTGTTGGCTGTCTCGTAAGGTGGCTGAGGTTCAGTTTTTTTGTTAATAGTTTTCTTTAAATAATATGTGTAGTTAACGTTATCACCCATACTGACCATTCAAAGCTTAAGCTTTAATCTGGTCTTCGAAAAGAGAAACTTGTAAAGTTACTGGTTTGCAAGGTTTGCCGTTTTATTTGACCATTTAATTAAGTTTTAAATAAACTTGTGAAGACACGCATGTAAAGATTCCTTTACAGTTTAACATTAGACTCTGGTGTCTGAGGGAGAAAGAGGGAGACATGAAGGGGATGGGTGGGTAATTACAAAGAGAGCAATGGGAAGGAGGCGTAAAAAGATGTAAAGTGAGGGTATGGGGGAGGGGGGGGGGAGTCTGGAGGTTACGCCAGCTCGCACACAACATCTACAGTAGAACTAAACCTAACACGTAAAGCAGGATAGGGATGGAAAACAGAGCACGGGTAGTCGGACGCACTTGCAGATCGTGTACGTCGATTTGTGTACTATCTGTAAACAATATCATCGGGAAATGAAAGCGGACATCACTGTGCTTCAACTGCCAGTAGTAGTAGTAGTAGTAGTAGTAGTAGTAGTAGTAGTAGCAGTAGCAGCAGCAGCAGCAGCAGCAGCAGCTGTAGTAAGAGCAGTAGCAAGAGTAGAAATAGTAGTAGCAGTTGTTGTAGCAGCAGCAGCAGCAGTGGGCTAGAAGTAAGAATAGTAGTAAGTGTAGTAGTGGTGGTAGTAGAAGTAGTAGTAGTAGCAGCAGCAGCAGCAGTAATGGTAGGAGAGTTAGACTTCGTGATAGTTGTAGTAGTATTACGTTTCAATAATATTCATTTATTATTGGATGGCCCGTTGTCAGTTTAAACCGCTTTCGATTCATTTACCTGAAAACTCAAGTGCGAAAGTTAATTCATACAGACTACAGTCTTAGCCAGAATATATTCGTCGATATTTTACCCTGATGTTGTCCATTGTATGTCTTAATCAGAGACACTTGAGAAAGGTGGGCCTAATGCATAACCATTTCTTAAAGCTTCACTTGTTACTCGTCGGTCAGTCTTTGACACAATTCTGAAGCAACTGCATCTAGGTGTATAAAATCGTACATATTTTCATTTTGAGAAAAACAAACAAACAAAAAAAACAACAACAACAACAACAACAAACCAGCACGACTGTTGCGTGCAGAAGGTGATAGGACAGGGGCAGAGTGGGGAGGGGCGGGCTGAACCTAAAAATGGAAGGAATAGGAGGGCTGAGATGGGAAGAGAGTTACGCATGATCCCGCGCCACATTTGCGACAAAAATTCTTTGTGAATGAGAGCAAGGCCGGGTGAAAATAACCCGGATAATCAACAGTGCAGATAATCAAACGCGCTTGTGAATAATGCATTTCGATCTGTATGCTGTCCTTAGACGACGTGATCAGAAGATGAAATCAGATCACTCTATTCCAAGTGCTATGATGATGATGATGACGATGACGATAATGATGATGATGATGATGATGATGATGATGATGATGATGATGATGATGATGATGATAATGATGATGATGACGACGACGACGACGACGATAAGGTTGATGATTCATTTGGCCTGTTATCACATTTCGGTAATATTCACTCGATATTGTATGCCTTTTGTCAATCTTAAACCTCTATTAAGTCATTTTCCATCAGAAGTAAAATACTAAAGTATCTGATTTTGGGTTACCTCATACAGTCTAGGTTTTGTTCAATCTTTGCCATAATGTATTGATCTAGCCTTAACCTTATTTACATGTTTATCTAGGTGTTGTCAAGCTAAAATATTCAAAACAAAACAATGCATAAGGTTTATAATTTATATGTTATATCTAGACGTTGTCAAGCTAAAATATTCACAAAAGCTAATAAGTAAGGGTGATAATTCTTATTTCGATACAAAATACTAAATGGGCAGGTAAATTTTCGACAAATATGTCTTCTGCAGACGTCAGAAAGAACAGACATAAATCAGGCACAAAACGATACTCCACAGATCAACTAGCATGGACATGACAATGTATGAGAGAGTGGCATAGTGGTGACAATTCCAAAACAAAACAGGAGAGAGAGAGGGGAGGGGGGGGGGGAGAATGGGGGGGGGAGAATGAGGTAACAAATGAGGGGAATACGCGCGCATGCGACTCTCTCTCTTTCTCTCTCTCTCTCTCTCTCTCTCTCTCTCTCTCTGTGTGTGTGTGTGTGTGTGTGTGTGTGTGTGTGTGTGTGTGTGTGTGTGTGTGTGTGTGCGCGCGCGCGCGCGCGCGCACATAAATTTGCCTGTTTCGTATTTTGTAATAAGTAAGCGTAACTACGAACCTTTTTCTTTCCTAAGTGGGTTTTTTTTTTTTCAATTACGCTGCAATTTGTTTCTGTCATCTCAAAAGTTGTCAGTTGAATGAAACATCCAGGTATGCTTTAGTTAGGCAAATCCACATTTACAGAGGATGTCTTTAAAGCTTTAAATGTCAGTATGTAAGCTGGTGACCACTGTATAATTCTCTGCATTATAGTAAGTGTACAAGAATAAATTACAAAGTGCTAATCATTTTCCAGTCTGTGTTCAAACAGCATAACGACCGACTGTGGTGTGCAGTTAGAATGAGTCTCTCTCTCTCTCTCTCTCTCTCTCTCTCTCTCTCTCTCTCTCTCTCTCTCTCTCTCTCTCTCTCTCAAACATGTCATGACGCGTGCATATATGGAAAGGCACAGATTACAAACGCAAGCAACAAAAAGCATTGTTTTAACACAGTTTGACACGGTTTTTATTTGACCTTTGGCCCCAATGGGGCGTAGGAGGCGTTTAACTCATGAATTTAATCTATAAATGATGGAAGTCAGTGTAGTACAAACGTCTCCATGTAGAAAATGAATACGTAAGTAACTGAATCAGTATGATACAAATAACTTCTCAATAAGTATACAACAGAATTTATGGCGTAGTCATTCTATCACAAAGTAAATAGTAGTAGTACTTTTATTTTACGTCTTTTCACAAAATTGTGTGATATCAGACGAAACAAAGTAATTCATCATCATACCAGTGTGTTCTGGCAAATAAAACTGATATCTCACGGATGCACTGTGCGAGTGTCATAAGTTTGAACTTTCCACATTTAACAGCATCTGGATGGTGTTGAAAATATTAAGTTGAATACAGCGACCTGCAATTAATAACGACAGGAAATAAACAGTTAAACATGTCATGAATTTCATCACCCATTTTATCCTAGTCGCAAGCTGCATTTTCTGTTTTGTCTCGGTACTGCAAACAGCCTATCTTGCTGAACTGGGCATTTGTGGCTGGAAAGTCTTAATTTACCCAAGGGTCATCGGAGGGACGTGACAAAAACAACAAGTATTTCTCACGGCAGAATTTTCCTTTTATACATATACTACGCACAAAAAGTTAAGGATCGGTATGTGAAAACAGGTGCGTAATAAACTCAGTTCGCTACTGTTATTTATTTCTTAGTCCAGCCAAATTGTCATGAATTCTTGTTCAGCTGTAAGTGGGCGATGTTGTGTTAGTGCGAAAATTGCACGGGATTCTCTACTACTGAGCTGGGCCGCAAACGGAAAAGCGGAAACTTGCGAAAAATGACCTTGTTTTGGACCGTTCTGCCTGAACACATTGCACTTGCCAGATGGAAAAACCATTATGCTGTTTATGTGTGAGATGCTGTCGCTCGCTTGGCTATATAAGAAGACATTCCACCAGTAGTAGGCCTGATCTGACAATGCCTCCACGACGAAAATTAAGCGAGTTGGATAGGGGACGAGCTGTTGCATGGTTCCAAGATGGTGTTCCCAAGCGAGAAGTGGCCAGGCGACTTCATGTGTCCATCTCGGTCATTGTCCGACTGATTCAACGCTTCACAGCCACTGGGATTGTCCATGAAAGATGCAGATCTGGTCGACTGAAGAAGACAACCCCACGTGACGATCGTCTCATTGAACGACAAGCCCTGCAGACAAGAACAGCCTCTTCCAGCATAATTCAAAGGCAGTTCAGGGTGGCTACTAACATCAACATCAGCCAGCAGACCATACGGAACCGCCTACATGGGTTTAATCTCCGTTCTCGTCGCCCAGCAGTACGGCCACGCTTAACTCCAGCCCATAGGGCAGCACGCCGCGCCTTCTGCGCACGTCACGTGAGGTGGACACGTCAGCAATGGTCCCAGGTCCTGTTCAGTGATGAATCACGCTTCACCCTTCACCACAACGACGGCCGACTGAGGGTCTGGAGGTGCCCAGGGCAACGCTTTACTGACACCACTGTCCAAGAAAAGGTGGCCTTTGGTGGAGGTTCTGTAATGGTCTGGGGGGCCTTCAGCCTTCACCACAGAACACCCTTGTATCATGTACAGGGTAACCTGACTGGCATCCGATACCGGGATGAGATCCTTCGACCGCTGGCTGTGCCTACACTGCAGCAGATGGGACTGAGGGCTGTCTACCAGGATGACAATGCTCGCCCCCACAGGGCAAGGGTGGTCAACGACTTCCTGCAGCAGTCTGGAGTCAACAGAATGGAGTGGCCAGCATGCAGTCCCGATCTCAACCCGATTGAGAACCTCTGGGATGAGCTGGATCGCAAAGTGAGGAGCCACCCCCCTCCCAGGGATGCCCAACACCTCTACCAGATGCTGCAGGCTGAGTGGCAGGCGCTTCCACAGAGGATCTTCACCAACCTGGTCAACTCGATGAGGACTCGCTGCGTCGAGTGCCAGAACAGCCATGGTGGTTACACACATTACTGAGCTTTTGGGAGCATCAGTATGCCCTGTCTTGTGATTTCAATGACTTTGGGAAATCAAATTTGGATACGTACCCACTTTAATCAAATGTACACACCAAACGATTGCTCGAGATTGAAGGCAATTGTGTATCGTTATCACTAAAGAATGGAATTAAATGTTGGCCAAACTTCAACGCATTGACTTTCTTATTTTGACAGTTATGAATGTTTGTGAAAGTGATCCTTAACTTTTTGTGTGTAGCTTATAATAATTATAGCACACTCCAGTGTCATGTACAATGTTTCTCCTAGTCTGGATATATTGATCCTTTAATGACTATTTGACCAAAGTTCTTGAACTTATTTAACGTAAAAACAGGGTCTCACCAAACAAATGAAATACCAAGATCATTTAATGGCAAATAAATATGCTGCAACAAAGTGGTCTAAATTGACCAGATTCGAATATATGATTGCACAATTGTAACAATACGACCAATATATTCTCAGAACTGCTGACATCTAAGGAAAAGGACACACCAAAAAGACAGCATAGGTTTTATATCTACATCAACTGGTAAACAACCCACACCGAAAAACCGTTCTGGGTGGAGTTGAAGTTTTAACACCAAGAATTTTTTTCAAACGTAGTTGCAGCCTGTCGTAAGGTAGAATTTGCTCAAAGCTCCAGATTTCACAACCATAAGTGGCACTGGATGAACACGTTTTTCACACCGTTCAATCTGAACATCCAGACACAAATGATCCTTTCTGATTTGTCTGCTGAGAAGTAAACTCACCGTATGTAGCACTTAACGAGATCTTAATGTGTCTGTCTGAGTTAATGTGTTTTTACATGTGTGTTACATACTCGATATGGAGAGCTGAATGTAAGAGCTGAAGGTGTTTGAAAAAAAAAAATCATAAAGTGGACATTACAGGAAATAAACTCTCTTAATGTGGCTTTCTGAGTTGGCGTGTTTTTGCACATGTATTAAGTACTGGGTATGCAGACCTGAATGTAAGAGCTAAAGTTATTTGTAAAAGAAAAATCATAAGATTGGAATTACTGGAAATAACAACTCTGTCTGTCTGTCTGTCTCTCTGTCCATTTGTCTGTCTGTCTGCTGTGTGTGTGTGTGTGTGTGTGTGTGTGTGTGTGTGTGTGTGTGTGTGTGTGTGTGCGCAGGCGCAAAGAGATATATTCAAAGGGAGCCGAATTGTAAGATACATGTTGAAGAGTTCACATCCCTGGGAAACTCCCATCAACAACTGCGGTGAACTGACCATTGAGCTGAATGTAGAATTGGAAAAGCTTCAGCGGGAGCTCCTGAGTAAATAAATAACGAAGGAAGTTACATATGGTTTCACCTGAGTCCGTTGGTTTGTTTTATGTCTTTGTCCATCTGTCCGGAAAATGAAACAAACCGCAGCGTTACTGGAACACGACAAAAAAGCAGAAGAGCACACAAAACAAAGTGTGAAGTAACGCAGTTTTAATGCACGACACAAAACAGGACAAGAAATTTTCGGCAATATGCCTTCCTCAGCGACAAAAAAAATACAGACATCAACATGCACAATACTCCCCTTGTGAAGCCAAAGTGGTGAATGAAGTTGACAGAGGGACAGTGGAAGAGAGGGTGAGTAGAGTTCGAGGAATAGGGCACGAGGAAAGAGGGTAGAGTAAAGTGAGGAGGAGGAAAAGGAGGAGAGAGAGAGAGAGAGAGAGGAGGGGGGGGAGAAGAGAGAGAGAGAGAGAGAGCGAGAGAGAGAGAGAGAATGGAAGTAGAGGAAGAGTGGAGAATGAGAGAGAGAGAAGAGGAGGGGAAGGAGAGAGAGTGGAGGGGGAGGGTATGATTGTATGTAGTGGGTGTGTTGCATATGAATGAAATGAACAAGAGAAAACACAATAAATAAAATACAATATGCACAAAAAAGCATTTTAAATGACAAGGGGAGGTGGGGGGAGAGAAGCGGGTCAGCTGCCTAAAGCACCCGACCCAAGTCTGACCCAAGGGTAGTTCTCTCTCTCTCTCTCTCTCTCTCTCTCTCTCTCTCTCTCTCTCTCTCTCTCTCTCTCTCTCTCTCTCTCTCCTTTTCCTCCTCCTCACTTTACTCTACCCTCTTTCCTCGTGCCCTATTCCTCGAACTCTACTCACCCTCTCTCCCACTGTCCCTCTGTCAACTTCATTCACCACTTTGGCTTCACAAGGGGAGTATTGTGCATGTTGATGTCTGTACTGTTTTTATTTTTTTGTCGCTGAGGAAGGCATATTGCCGAAAATTTCTTGTCCTGTTTTGTGTCGTGCATTAAAACTGCGTTACTTCACACTTTGTTTTGTGTGCTCTTCTGCTTTTTTGTCATCTGTCCGGAAGATTACGTATAAACTGCTGGACTGATTTTAACCAAGCATGGCAGAAAGATGGCTTGGTATGGATCTGTAATGCGGATCTGTGGTGTGGGTCTGTGGTGTGGATTTGGATCAAACGACAGAGCCACTGATCAGTTCAGCAAGATTCTCACAAAATATTGTCTAAACATGAACACTGTGAAGATAGTGCTATCAAATGGATAAATGTTATAAATTATGCATTTTTATGGAATATTAAAACCTTATAATGATAGTTTTTTTCCTTACAAAGCTTACATTGTGGATTGTGACTTTTTTTAAACAATAGAACTCAGTCTGTCCGTTTTAAATCTCCAATCTCTTACCAACGTTCTACCTCCACTTGAGCACTTCAAGGTTCAGTGCTAGCTAGCCCCTGTGCTGTTTACATTGTACACCAACGATTGCAGGGGTACAAATATCACCCCTGTCATTAAGTATTCTAATGAATCTCTTACTGAAGATCTATCGAACTCTCATGCTGTCTATTTCAGTGAAGTCAAAAAGTTTTGTTTTTGGTGTAAACAGAACTATCTCGATCTTAATGTTCTCAAAACTTGGTTTGGGGCAAAAATGTTGACAGTATTTATAATTAATGTCAGTCCAGAATATTTTGTTTACAGAAACTCAGAAACACTGGCACTTATATGAAGATCCTGTGGACGTATTATATCTGCTGTTGTTGAATGTCTGCTTACAGTTTCTTTTACATGCTGGTATGGAAGCTTGGGTGTGCGTTGCAATCGAGTGGTGAGTGGTGAGTAGTAAAGTTGTGGGAGCAAGGCAAGTTAACATACAACAGTTGTACGATGGACGAGTAGTGAAAGACAAGTAAGACAAATTTTAAATGATGACAGTCATGTTTTAGCAAAGTGT
>CM065714.1:44352720-44470220 GCA_033310375.1 Conus canariensis
AAGGTAATGAGTCATGTTGGTATGTTTGTTTTTAGTGTAACTAGAAAATCATTAAATGAGTTGAAGTTGAACAGACACATGTGGAAGCAAGACAGGTGTTGGTACAACTTGCATGGATTGAAAATCTGAAGAAAATAGAAACAAATCTTAACTCGCACACTGATTACTGTATGCACAAGGTATTTAGTTGTAACCCTTTAAAATTTCCAAATCAGGGTAAATATATCCCCAACAAGTGAAAATAAAGAGTGAAGCAATTCTCTAAATGTTAATGAGATGAAGAGCTCGTTGGGTGACTGCTAGTTAAAGAGTAAGGTCTGTGAAGAATACCAGAGTTAACTGCACATTCAATGTTTGTCATGCTTACAATAACACAAGTGGAAAATAGAAAGATTAGGTAGACCTTTTTTTCTGGATTTGTGTGTGTGTGTTTGTGTGAGGGTTTTTTTTTTTTTTTTCTTTTTTTCTTAATTGCTGTTGTTTGGTGGTTGAAAATATTAACGTCTGTAAGCTTAGCAGTTCATGAGAGAAAACTTTTCTTGCTAGGGGTAGTTGGACTAATAGTTTCTTACTATGTGCATTTTTGTTTTAATCGGATATGAAATACAAAATGCATCGCTTACAGCTCTACTATTTCCAAGAAAATATACATAGAAAATTGAAAGTGAGAAACAGTGACTTCACAGTGTCAGTGTTCAGTTAAAGTTTGTTTTTTTTTGTTTTGTTTTCTTCACTTAAGTTCTTTCTTTTCCTCAGAGATATTGCTTGTGTGTAGTCAGTCATTAACAGCCAAGTTTTTCTATTGGCTTTAACTACTAGAATGAAAATTTAGGGTTGGTATGGTTAAGCAGAATTTGTAGGCCTTCACAACTTTTGTTATGCCTATGTATAGAAGAGCTAACCAAAAAGACAAAACAAATGACATCCATTCAAAATATTTCTCATTTTGTAGCCATGACCTCTGCATTAAACACTGACAATGACTGGTCGCAATACTGTGATATTGGCAGATGGATGTGCGCTCAATGACCACATGTTGTCAAAGCGTTGTGCTTCATTTAAAACAAATTTATGCACAGGTACAATGCACTAGTGATTTGAAGTTCTGTGACAGTGTGAAAAAGCACAAAGGGAAGGTCTTAACAGGGACATCTTAATCTTTATTACACTGCTTTAGTGAATTTGTGTATAGTTCTATAATTTTACACTTCTTAGTTTCTGACTCTTGTTTTTACTTTTATTAAAACAACTGTTCCAAATTTACAGGTATAACAAGGCTTTTTGGAGAAAAAAAAAAGTTGTCATGCTCTCACTAGTAATGCGTCAGCCGATTTCAAGCTGAAGTGACTGCTTTCACCCATCATGTTTGTATTAATTATGTGTACTCATACAAATGGTCTGTACATGTGTGTGTGCACACATGTGTGTTTAACAATGTGTTTTTGTATTCTTGTTATTCTGCTGTTTGGGTTTTTTTTTTCTTGGTTGTTATTATTAGCATTATTAAAAGAAAAAGCTTTATGATGTGTTTGATCAAAAAAAGAAAGAGAGCTAAAAGGAGGATGGTTTCAAGATGAGAAGAGTTGGAAGAAGTTATCGAAACTGAGGGGATGTAGGGGTGGGACACAAAGAGCAAACAGGAGAAGGTGGTGTTCAGAGAGATATCCTGGTGATTACTTTGCCAGATAGTTATCAGCGGAATTTGTTTTTTTTGTTTTTTTTTACAACCAGTCTTTGGTTCTTCAGTACTAAGGATTAAGTTCACAGTCTATTAGTTGTTTTTTTTCGCACAGTCTGGATTGTTAAATGACAGTGCAATCTAAGATCATTGTTATTGACAGTCAGTGAGCATTTTTATCATTCAGCTGAATGAAGTTAAAGGAGCTCCCGGTTTGCTTGTTGGTGCAGACTGTCAGCCTTCCATTCAAGGAGAAGGTCAAGGACGGGCAGCCGTACACTGAATACAGAGAGGATGACGTGCAGGACTCAGTCTTTGAAGCTGTACTCAGCCTGGCATATAAAATGTTCAAGGTGAGTCTGTAGCAGTGAGTAAACAAAGCAACTGTTTCTATGCATGTTTTCCCAGAAACACATGCACACATATGAGCATTCACATACGCACACATTCAGTCTCAGGCACAACATTTATGTGTATATATACTCGCATACGAATGCATACACATGCAGATAACATTTATGTGTACATGCACTCACATACAAATGTGTGCACATGCACGCACGCACACACACACACGCACGCTCGCATGCACGCACGCACGCACGCACGAACGCACGAGTCATATATGCATGCATCACACAGTGTAGTTGTCTTGAAAACGTGTTGTGAATGTTAGCTGAACGTTTGATTGGAAGAGTAAAAACCATTTGACAGGAAGTATAAAAATCCAAAATTGTATTAAAACCCCAAAATTATGTGAATATATACATACAAAAAGACGCATGCATGCTCATGCACACTCATGCATGCACAAGCATGTACAAAAACACATGCACATACACACACACACACACACACACACACACACACACACACACAACACACACACACACACAACACACACACAACACACACACACACACACACACATGCGCACGTACATACACGCACAGAGGAAAGATCATTTGTTAAGTCTTTTCATAACACCCACTACTCGCAGAGTGAACAACATATGACCATCTCTGAATCAGTTTGACCCAGTCACCAGAGAAAAACAGATGGAAAAACAGATGTTGACCATAGCAAGGTGATCAGAGTTCACTTGAAACCAGTGAGTTGGTCAAACTGTGTACAACCTAGGCTCGTGTGAGAGTTGACCATCTGCTTGTTGCAGAGAAGGTCACGGTCACTATACCAATCCATGTATGCTAACACTACGAAAAAATGTGTGTGAGTTTCACAGGGCATACAGGTCAGGGAAAGTCATGGAATTTTGAAAGAGCAATTTTCCAGGACTGAAAAGTCTGGAATTAAGGTCCAAGTCATGGAAAGTTATGGAACTGAAAATGAAGCCTACAAGAAACACAAATGCTTTTTGTGGATATCACTTTAACGGCCATTTTGGTGATTTTTATAACCGTAGGAATACATTTTGTACGTGAAAATAGCTAATTTGCATTTTTTTCCAAATGGCATGGTAAAGACATGCAATTTTAAACTGGTCAGCCAGTATGTCCCATGGACTTAGTGCAACTAGAAAAGAAAAGAAAATTCCTTGAAAGTATTTGATGATGATTCATGTGCAGGAGTGTGTTACATCCAACTTTAGCCCCATAGAACAAGGGTGTGGTATGAGCTGGGATTCTTTCATGGCTCCATGTTTTACTCATGTATCATACCAGGGCCTTTCTTTTACTGACTTCCACTTGCCCATCCCTAATCCCACCCTCCATGTACCCTCACCCGCCCAGATCCATGGTTTCTTTGATTCTTCAGTTTAGCTGGAGATGTTAACAAACGTGTATGGGAATGAAGACATGCTGTTTCCACTGCACCCAGAATCATGCAGAGTTACACACACACACTCGCACATCCAAACACATACATACATCACTGACGTGCACAGATGCTCCCACATGCACAGACACAGACACACGCGTACACACACACACACACACACACACACACACACACACACACACACACACACACACACATCCACACACACACACACACACACACACACACACACACACACACACACACACACACACACACACGCATGCACGCACGCGCGCGTGCGCACACACACACACACACACACACACACACACACACACACACACACAGTGACGCACACACACACACACACGCACACACACACAGAGACTCGCACACACACAGACACACACACACACACACACACACACAGTGACGCACACACGTGCGCGCACACACACACACACACACACACACACACACTTTTTCTATTTCAGTTTTTGTCAAACCAATATTTGTACCCTTTGCAGTTGTTCAATGGAACATTTTATCACGTCTTGCAAAGAGCTGATGGGGATGTGCAACCACTGAAACAGCGACTGGAGCATTTCTACAACAAGGTACTCTGCCAAGCGTTGATGTTGTGGAATCTTTCACAAAAGATACCCCTTATAAAGACACCCTAATAAAGACACCCACCCTTGAAAGACCTCATATTTTTTTGTAAACTTTTTTTCCTTATCTGTACTGGATTGACCTTGCAGTAAAGACTGTTCCTTTAAAGACTTCTTTTATTCAGGAACGTTTTTGTCATTATCTGTACTAAATTGATCTTACAGCAGAGATCCTTCACTTTAAAGACTTTGTGGAACATTTTTCTCGTCTGTACTAAATTTCAGCAAAGACTCCCTTGCTTTAAAGACTCTGTGGAACATATTTTTTCCTTATCTGCACTAACTTGAGCTTACAACAAAGACCCCTATCCTTTAAAGACCTGTTGCTTTTCTTGAACATCTTTTTTCTGTGTTTGTACTAGCTTGACCTTTCATTGAAGAATCCCTCTGTTTTAGGACGCTGTTATCTTTAAGGACTTTAGGAGGTAATTTTTGAGAGGTTCCACTGTACCGAGAAGCAGAACTTTGTCAGCATCTGTTGTCAAGTCTCAAACCTTAAAACTACCGAACTTGTTTGATGAAGCAGTGTAACAGGATTATGTATCTTACAGTCTCATTCATCTTCTAGAGTTGCAGATGAACTCATAAAAGTGAGGGTGCTATTTCAAAAAAAAGGAAAAAGAAAAAGAAATCAGAAAAAGTCCCTTCAGGTTGGAAACTCACAAAAATTTGGCATGAAAATCTAGTAGTGAATGTAGATTGCTGTTCGCATGTCTGTGTGTTGTTGATATTGACGACTGACCACCATGGTCACTCACCTGTGCTGGGAATATTGAAGCATCAGTGCCATCAGTATGTCTTGGTGGCCAAATTCATCTTGCCATTCATGTGCCACTTTATTGTGAAGAGACACGTTCTGGAAGAAAAAACAACAGTTGAGGATAAGGATTATCTTTCCAATGCAAATACATTTACCTTATCTCACTTCATGGGTCAAACTAGTAGATCTAGAATGTCAAATTTTTTTTTGAAATGCATACTTGGATAACTGTTAAGGTATCAACTTTCTGCTTTAAAGGTGTACTCTTTTACACTCATGTTTTTGCATTTTTGTCTGTCTGATTTAACTATTCAGTAGACTGATGTGGCAAACTTGCTTTGCCCTTGCCCACCAGCTCCATTTGTCCCATGAAAGCAGCAGGGTCACTCTTGCTGAATGCAAGCTTTGATACAGATTGCCTCCCTTGCAGATTTCCGACCATCGTTTATTGATCTCAAACACATCTGTATTCTCATCCCTAGTGTCTCGAGTTGTTATTGTCAATAAAGCAGCAGTGAAATTGCTAAATCATCTACAGTCATGTTAAATGGACTATCTTCTATCATTGTCACTCATTGTTTCTGCCAGTCACACTTGATGTAAGGTGAACAAATCAGTGCTCTTGAGTCTGATATGGCTGTTTGCAGTCGGCTGGGCTATAACCAACATTACCCTTACCTTTTAGTCTGAGTCTGACTTATCAGACATTTAGGATGCTACGGAGACAGTTTCAAAGAAGAAATCGGTGCAAAGGAAAGTCCCAACCACAGTTTCGGTGATATCACATATGAGGTCTTTGCTTGAATTTGGAATGCTACAAATAAAATGTCCAAAAACCCCCACACTTTGTATTTTTGAGGTCTTGATAGTTCTGTACACAATACTAGTCAAAACAAATTTTTTTTTATTTTAGTGTTGTTTAACTCACTTGGTATTGACAGTTTTTTCCCTTTAATTTCCCATGGGGCAGGCTATTTGTAAGGGTTATTTGAGAAAATCATTAAAAAAAAAAAAAAAAAGCTGTTAGGAGTAAGGACATGAAACTCTCAGAAAAGGTTAGAAACCTATTGAGTTAATTCTAACATCATGAAACGCTGACTGCGACGACTTCTCTCTGAACTTTGCTGCTGTGTAGTACTTGCTTGAGATGCCATTGTTGACATGCATTGAACACATTAGACAGTGACTTGCAAAAACCCTTCTCTTGCTCACACGGTGAAAATTTCTGCAACCATTGGTTGTTTTTGAAAGGGAAAGGTTAATGAATATTATCATAAGATTATCACGTCATCTCTGGAGCGGATTCCACTCCAAAAATTCAAATCATACAAACCTCCAATCGGGATCCTTCATCCTAAATGTGTGTGCGAGTTGGGGCCCTTCCTCCCAAGAGAGTTATATGTCCATACAATAAAATGTTAAGCTGATGGTAATAGCTTTCTTATCTGCATGTGTTTGTGTGTGCTTGTGTATCTCTCTCTCTCTCTCTCTCTCTCTCTCTCTCTCTCTCTCTCTCTTTTTATATATATATATAATATCTATATATATTTAAATGAACATAAAATGAAGAGAAGAACAACAGACTCATATAAGTCTTCCCAATATTTCAGCCTGTAACAGGTCTTCCTCAGGGGACTTTAATGACAAGAATCAATATATTTCTCTATATATGTGAGTGTGTCTGTGTATTTGTTACCTACCACAGTATCTGCTGACCCTGAAGCTGTCGCAGTGTGACCTGTTGGATGTATTCAACGGGATTCACTTCCTGCCCCTCGACAAAAATACATATCTACGCATTCAGTGTTTTATCAACCGCTTAGAGGCCACCTTCCCCATGGTGAAATACACAGCCTTCCTCTACAATGACAAACTAGTTTGGTATGCTTTGGTGTTTGTGTGTGTGTGCATTTGTGTGTGTGTGTGTGTGTGTGTGTGTGTGTGTGGTGTGTGTGTGTGTGTGTGTGTGTGTGTGTGTGTGAGAGAGAGAAAGAGAGCGAGAAAGAGACCTTAAGTACATTTTTTTTTATTGTTCTATTTGTGTGTGTGAAGTGTGGAGACTTTTTTTTTTTTTTACAGACCAGGTTACTCACAGTAATGTGAGAAAATAAAAAGTGGCATTTGGATTTTTTCCCCAGTTTTGTTAAGCTCAGAAGCACGACAAAAATATCATGTTGGACATGATAGTAACCTCCTATAGATCACTTCACTTTTATTGTTTAAGTGTGTAAATCATGGAGTTATCCTCAAATTAGAAGTTTCATACTTGAACTAAGGAAACAAAATTTGGGCAAATTGCCTAACTTGGTAACAATTAACTTGTGTCCTCATTTCATACAAATTATGACCCATTGCCTTTTGAACCATTTGTCGGAGTTTACGTAACTATTTTTTTCTCTGTACGTGCGTGCGAATGTTTGAAAGAGAGAATGCTTTTGTTTCATACCTTCTTCATTGTCTGCTTCAGTTGTAGTACACACGCTCTCTACATAGAAAGTTTTTCTGTATTACCTGATCTGGTTTGTCAGAGAGCCAGAACTGTAAATCCAGTGTAATCTGGTGAAACTGCTTGACACTAGTGCCTGTATTTGTGGTTATGCCTGTCTTTCCTGCATGGGTGGGTGTGACAGGAGTGGTCTGGAGCAGGAGGACATGCGGACCATGTACCAGTACCTGATCACCAGCCTCTTCCCCACCTACATGGCCCAGGAGCATCAGGGGGGCAACCAGACCAGACCTCAGGCACAAGGACCCTCCCAGTTCTGCAAGTAAGAGCTGGTGACTGCCTAAACCGTGGTCTTACTGTGGCCTTTTTGTGACAGTGGTCTGAGTAACGTAACTTCTGGGCTGTGAAATGCGACTGTAAGCCGTATGTAAGACATTGGTTTGACTGTTGCACTTTGAGACTGCATAGACAGTGGTTTGTCACACTTTGTGACTGCATAGACACTTGTTTGACTAGGGCTTTTTGTGACTGCTTAGACATTTGGTTGTGGTACTTTGTAATGTGTAGACATTAATTTGACTCTGGCATTTTGTGACTGACAGGCATTCAGGACTCCAACTGTTAATTTTTCTCAGAAATGAAAAAAAAAACACAAAAAAACCCATAGGCTGCTTTTGAGGAAAAAAGAAAGGTTTCTGAAAGAAAAAGTCAACTGATACCTTTTTTTTTCCTATGCAAAATAAGCAGCTTTTTGTCAGTCTGTCAATCTCTTGCAGCGGATGTAGAAACTTTGGAAAGGGGGATAAATCCAGGATCAGTTGATATTTGAGTCACTTTCTGTGCTTTTGCTTGTTGAAGGTGGGGCCGTCTTCTAAGCTGATGGCAAAACTTTTGAGGAATGTGATATGTCTTAGAATGTGATATGTCTTAGCAGATATTTTGGAGAAAGGGTCTGCCACAGCAAAGACCTTTAGACAAAGACAGCACAAACAAAAGATGATGGGAGTGGCTTCACAAAAAAACAGATGACAATAAAAGCACATGGTTTTCGAAAGTAACAAGGACTGGAAAAACCTACTGTCTTGTGCTGCTGCGAAGTCAGCTATAGTCGAGCAGGTGTTCAACATTTTCAGTCCACCTGAAGTCAAAGAAACGCCCGACAGGGCAAAAAAGATGTCAGCCTACCCACTCTTTGTTCAAGTGTGAATTAGACTATGCATCAATTTTTTTTTTCAGTCTGACACCTTGATGAATTATTTGGTGTATTGCAAAGAGTCATTAGAGTTGTGTTAGGTAGAATCATATTGCGCTACTTTACACTTTTATTCTGAAGATTTCCCAGGGGAGCATCCCTCCTGATTTCCCCAGATTTCCCAAGAAGTTTTTTTTTTTCGTTTGCCCTGGTGTGACTGTGGCTCAGTGACTGCATGGAACATAGGTCTGGTTATGGCTCCATGTGACAGCACAGACAATGGCTGGATGATGAATCAAAATTTCATGAGTATGAAAGGAATTTTGGGGGCATAGTAGAAAAGGACTCCATGTACACTATAAAGAAGGCTTTCAGGTATAACCTAAAAAGACATTTTCAAACAGTTAGGTGGTCTGATTTACAAACAGAACTTCATTTTGAATATGTCATATTTTGACTGATGAGTGTATGGAAAAAAAACAAAATAGCTCTTGACATCAGGTTGTCTTTAAAAAGGTCTTATAAAAGGAGATTTGGGGGGGGGGGGGGGGGGGGGGGGAGGGGACGGGGGGATGAAGAAGTCTCCAAAGAAAAATTGTATGAATTTACTGTCACAGATTTCACTGTGATTTAACTGACATCAGACAATGTTGATTATTTATTTTTTAAATGAAAGTTCGTTTAAAAAAAGAAAACAGAAGAAATGTTTATAATTATTTTCATCCAATTACAAACACTCTTTAAAAATTGCGGAATCGCCTTGAACATTGTGGTAAAGACAAGCGGGCCATGTTGTAACTTAACTATGCACAGCTATTGGTTCACAGGTTCATGACAGGACCTCCTGACTTGACAGATGAGAAGTCCATGGGCAAGTTGCCTCGTGTGTTTGTCAGCACAGAGACCGATAATGAAGAGTGCTACCTCCTGGTGTACCGCGCCATGTCGGCCACCATCTGCATGTTGATTAATGGTCAGAGCTTGAATCTATTTCATGTACTGTCAGATATCACGCTGCGGAATTGTTACAGAATTCCATTAACACATGTTGTGGAAAGTCTTGGGTAATACTGAAGGGCAGGTGGTTTTTAATGGAAAGGAGTGGGTATCAAAGGGGAAGTGGCTTTTAGGAAGATGATAATATCAGATGGTAAGTGGTTTCTATGGAAGGGTTGATACTGAAGGAGATTTTGTTTTTGTTGAGTTCTTTACGTCGGCATGAATAACATGAATGATGCCAGTTCATAAAACAGTAAATCTCGAAGTTTCCCCATTCTTTTGGGGTCTCCTGTCAGATCCAGCTTTTAGACTTCAGACTTTTATTTGCTTTGATAAGTTGAATTTAGCATGTGTTTTTGGAACTTAAAAACATGAATGCAAGCAAATCGTTACACCACGCCTTAAAGTTACAGATATCAAGAATGGCATGCACACACGCACACACACACACACACACACACACACACACACACACACACACACACAAAACACACACACACACATGTATTTAGTTGTTTAAATCAAGGGATAAGCCATCTGCTCTCAATAAGTTTGCTATGAATTTATTAATAAGACAATTCTAAAATTATTCAAAAGATAAAAATTCACATGTACCATTGTTCAAAGCTCCAGTATTTAATTTGGGCTATGACAGTGAGGAAGAAAGAGAGAGATGAGCAAGAGAGGGGGGGAAAGATGGAGAGACAGAAAGATGGAGACGGTAAGAGAGAATGAGAATTACTGGCAAAAATAAATAAATGATAACAAGAAGAAAAAAAAAAACAGCAACCACAAAATTGCACAAATACACAGACCAGATGAATAATTTGTAAATACTGAGCCTAATTCGGACTTCAAAAAGAAAAAAATCTTTAAAGAATGGTTCTGTGGACATTGTAATACAAAAATTACAAGACTGTGCTCATACATAAACTGTACATGCATCAATTTAGTAGACCTCAAAATTTATGCTGCTACTAAATTTTGTGTTTGATTTATAATGTTCATCAGGTTTGCATTTGTAAGATATGATTGCCTGTTCTCACCAAATGTGATGACATGATGGTTAATATTGTGGGCTGTGAAGTGACAGGTTCAAAATCCCATGTGAGGAATAAATTTGGGTGATTTTTCATCTTTGGCCAGCTCCTTGTTAAAGTTGCTGTGTGTGCTGTGGGCTAAGAAAAAGAAAAAAGGTAATAAGGAGTAAGACAAAAGTTCTTACCTGCTTCCAGGCAAAACCACTCACCCATCAATTGGTTCAACACTCAGTAAGTACTACATGATGAAGAAACGGGAAAACACAATGTATTGTTGTCAGCCTGTTACAAAGTAGCCCAAACTAGACAGCCAGTGTATTCCATCCTAATTGGTCAGTGCCTAAAATGAAATCTCTGGCTATCGTAATGGTTGTCCAATACTAGCAAAATGACGCTGAACTTCAATTTCTCTGCAGCAGATAATTGAAAAACTTGGCTCTCTAGCCTGGCAACTAGATCGCAGCATTCACAAGGTAATGTTGCTTATAGCTAAGCAGACTGCAAAGGAGCATATCAGGGCTGTGCATTCACCACATGTTCAGCACAGGTGATTGCCTTTGGCTGGCAATCAGGCAGCTGTTACTCTCCTTCCTTTGTTTCACCAAGTGTACATTTCATTCTTTTCTTGCAGCAAGAGTTGATCTTTTTGAAATGATGTTTTCTTGATTTCATGTAGATGGTTTTTTTTTTTTTTGATTTGTTGAAGGACTTCATTTGTCATGCTCACTGTGCTGCTGTTAAATGTTCATGTTGTTGCAGTGAAGTGTGCCTTGAATGTCCCAACCTGTCGAAAGCTGGATGCCATGTTAGCTCCTCAGATGACCAAACTGGCCTCTGACATCAAAGAGCAACACTACCAGAGAGCACCACCACCCAGGTAGATCTGTTAGTTCTTTTACAGCCAGAGGAGTTTCAGATGATCTTAAATGTTCCTTATACATCATGACAGTAGATTTTAGGTTGATCATTAAATTATATCAAGTGGGTTGTACGCTCCTTGGAACTCTTCAGAACTCCTTGAGAAGTCTTTATTTCTATTGTGATTCTTCTGTAGAATTGAAAAATTCATCCTCTTCTGGAAAAGTTTCTTGAAAACTTTTAAGAACAAGTTTTTTTTATCAAGGGTCACTGGTGGTTTCACAATGTCCTACAGTTGTAAATCTTCAAATTGCACTTGTATATTGAATTCTTAGATGTGGCATTACCTGACCAGGTGAAGAGGGGCAGGGTTCGTACCGAGTCCTGGAAGTCTGGAAAAGTCTTGGAAAAATGGGAAAGGCTTTTCCAGGGCTGGAAAAGTCTTGGAAAATTTGCTTTTACCCAGCAGGGTTTGAAAAAGTCATGGAATTTCCAGAGTTCCATCTTGAACGTTCAAGTCATGAATTGAAACAAAATTGTTTACATCAAATTTCGGAAAAGGTCGATGTCGATTTGCCACCCCGTCAACACTCGCGCATCCGAACAGCAGAATTATTTATTTTGCCGTCCGAGTAGTCTCCCTTGTGTCGAGTGCGCATGTGCGCAATTTTCCAGGCCCCCCCCCCCCCCCCCCCCCGCCTCCCAACTTCCGTTCTATCATTTCTTCTCCATGGTTTGCGCCTGCAGCAAGAATTAAAAAAATGGGGAAGTGTGTATTCAGCCAAGCGTGGTTGACCAATAGCCAGTACCAGTACTGGATCGGAAAAGCATCGGATGGCAGTAAATTTCGAGCCCGTTGTCGCCTGTGTCAAAAAGACTTCGATGTGTCCAACATGGGTGAAGCGGCCTTGAAAAGTCACATGTCGGGGAAGAAACACGTGTTTCTGGCACAGGCTGCAAGTAAGTCGACAGGGTCGACGATGACGATGAATGACTTTTTTACAGCCAGTGGGAGGTAAGTTGAAGACCAGAATGACCTCTCTCTCTCTCTCTCTCTCTCTCTCTCTCTCTCTCTCTCTCTCTCTCTCTCTCTCCCCCGCTTCCCCTCCCGAGTTTTCTTACTTTTTTTTTTTTGAACGGGGCTTCCTAGCTCCTTTTTTTTTTTTTTTTTAAAGCGGGTGTTTGTACTGGGAATAGGATGCATGTTTTTGATTAGCTCACTCACTCTGTCTATCTCTCCCCCAGTCTCGGTCTTTATCTTTGTCTGTCTCAGTCTCTGTCTGTCACTATCTCTCTGAAGTTAGGAGATAGGGACAGAGGGGCAGGGGAGGGGAGAAGAGTTAGTTGCTAAACTTTCCTAATCAATCTGCAAAACAAGACACATGCTGATGCATAATAAGTAAACACACACACACACACACACACACACACACACACACACACACACACACACATGATCAGTATCCATTCAGGAATTGTTTGTTTGGTGATTTTTTTTTTTTTTTTTTTAAATACAGAATTTAAAATAGTGTTTTTTATCATAAAAGAAAAAAAGAAAAACGTAGTTAGTGTGTAATTATTTTGAACATCATGCAACAAAATAAAAATGTATCTCATCTGTCCGTTTGTCTGTCTGTTTCTCAGTTTCCCTCTGTCTGTCTGTCTCTGTTTCTCTCTGTCTGTCTCTCTCACTTGGCTGCTTTGTCTGTCTTGCTCACTGATTTAAACACACACACACACACACACACACACACACACACACACACACACACACACACACACATATATACACACACACATGATCAGTATCCATTCAGGAATTGTTTGTTTGGTGAGTTTCTTTTTTTTTTTTTTTTTTTTAAAGAAGATACAGAATTTAAAATAGCGTTTTTATCATAAAAGAAAAAAAAAGAAAAATGTAGTTAGTGTGTAATTATTTTGAACATCATGCAACAAAATAAAAATGTATCTCATCTGTCCGTTTCTGTCTGTCTGTTTCTCAGTCTCCCTCTGTCTGTCTCTCTCTGTCTGTCTCTCTCACTTGGCTGCTTTGTCTGTCTTGCTCACTGATTTACACACACACAACAACACACACACACACACACACACACACACACACACACACACACAGAGTATATATTATGAAAACGTGTATACAGTTACAGATGGCATTGAACATTTTTTTCTGTTTCCAGTTCAGGTGTTCAGCAGTCCACTTCAGCATCAGGATGTGAACCATCTACATCTGCAAGTGATTTATCCAGCATCCAGGGCACACTAGACAAGGCTGTCACTAAGAATGACCTGCTTACAGCTGATAGTGTGATTCAAGTGCTGGCAGTGTGAGCAAAGAAGAGGAAACTGGAAATTTGTGTGAAAGACCTGCTCAAGTCTGATCAATGAGAAAGTGGAAGAAATCAAAAAGTAAAACTGGGATCAAGATACATTTTCAGGTGTGAGTGGAATTGTGTAAATTTTAAAATTACATCTAATGGTAAAGGAACTGTGACTGAATGATAGTGTGATTCAAGTGCTGGCAGTGTGACCATGATTCATTGATTGGTAAGTGAATTGTTCATTTCATGTTGTGTTCACTTGCATTTGTGTGCATGCGAGTGTGTGTGTATATAATGTGTGTGTGTGTGTGTGTGTGTGTGTGTGTGTGTGTGTGTGTGTGTGTGTGTGTGTGTGTGTGAAGCCTGCATATATAATATGAAGGTTGAGAGGTGCCGGGTGAGTGGGAGGTGAGATTGGGGGGGTGGGTTTAGTCCTGGATTTTGGTCCTGGAAAAATATTGCTGAGGTCTTGAAAAGGTATGGGAAAAGTATGGAATTTTGTTCTGACTAATTGGTATGAACCCTGGAGGGGAAAGAAAGTAAGTCCACCTGAGCTTCACATCATGCACACAGGTTTTTTTGTTGCAGTGCGGCAGACCCCATGTTCAAGTACATTTACTTCAACCACATGAACCTGGCCCAGCAAACCACAGTGCACATGGACCTGCAGAAGAGGGCAGGCATCAACATTCCCCAGGAAATCATGCGTCTCCTCAGTGACATCAACGCTGACCTGACAAGGTGAGGATTTTTCTTTTTGTTTTAAAGTAATTTTTTCACCATGTTACTTTTGAAATTATAGTTTTATGTGTAGTTCCCGTCTTCGCCCGTTACCAAGTGACAGGAGGGGAAATTGATGGGGGACATGAGTGGGGATGGGGAGAATGAGAGGGGTGAAGGGGGTGGATTTCAAAGAAACCAAATCAAAGTCATGGGGTAATGTGTGTGTGTGTAAGTAAAACATGGAAGTAATGCAAGTAGCATCCTGATTTACTTTGTTTACAAGTGTGTGTGTGTGTGTGTGTGTGTGTGTGTGTGTGTGTGTGTGCGTTGCGTGCGTGTGTGTGTGTTTCAATGGAAACAAAAAAAGATCGAGTTTATAGTGAGTGAAATATATGACCCCGAAATGTTTGCAATTATTTCCAACTAAATAGCAAAACCTACCTAATTTAAAAAGATCATCAGAAAAAAACAACACAGAAATCACAAAAAAATAGCAATGAGAACTGACAACACAGTGTAAGCAAGGCCTTTGTCTCATGAGAAACGAGACACAAGCTGTGTTTACTTCATACACATCAGTGGAACCTGTAATGATAACAGCCCCATTTTTATGTGAAGTTGTCTGGAGGAAGAGCGAAAATGAAACTGATTGGAAATAAGCTTAAAGCTCACAAATTACAGTATTGTCAGTGAGAAAACTCAGTATGATCAGCATGTTTTCAGTTGTTGCCTTTTTGTTTCTTTCTCTGTTTCTCTTTTTTTTTTACAGGAGCAACAACGATGGTGAGACGATAGTGAAAACAACATCAGACTTTTGGGTTGTTGGAAAGAAGTCTGATTCCAGGGAATTTTATGTTGTCATAAGCCAGAAGAATGCAAACCTTATAGAAATAAACGGTAAGTACTTGCAGGAGGGAGAAAATACTTTGTACGTCAGTTGATTAATGATGTTGAAGTCTGGTGAGGCCAACAGTTTTTATTTCACAAGTTCATTTTTCACTTAGGGTGAATGAAGTACGAGCTCAGTAAGGGAGATTATGCCTGTGACCTGATGGTTAAAGGAAGAGTTAGCTCCCCTCGCTCTCCGTTTGTATCTGTTTACGGGTAACTATATCATAAAATTACTTTTAGTTGTAAAATTCCTTTTTCTTAACTTGGCATGAAGGTAAATTGCCCAAATGGTGTAGAATCAGACCTGTTGACATGATTGGATTGGTCCATTCTAAATACTGGAGCAGATGGTGAATGGATAGTATGTTAGTGTAACAACATGTTTGAAAAGTTTGAGGGGGTATGTTTGGACCTGTTCTTTCTAATTGCTGCTAGACCTGAGAGCGAATGGATAGTATATGAAAGGATTTAGGCTTTCTGTTGGGACCTGTCCATTCCATATGTTTCTGGATGTTTTCCAGAGATTAACGCCATCCTACAGCCAGCTATAACTTGTTTGAGGTTCATGGCTCCATGTCTAAAAATAGTGATGGTATCTGGTTTACAGATGGCAGTACAATCAAAATAAGATGAACGTGAAATAAAACAGTATATGCCCCGAACGTTTTGTGGAATATTCATTGGGACGGGGGGGACAGTATATGCCCCCAAAGTTTTATGGAATATTCAGCAGGGGAAAAAACAAACAAACAGGTTTATGTTTTCAACTTTTAACTACATATTCCTCCAGCTCAGCACTGCACAGTTTCAGTCCAGACAAATGTTTTTAATCTGTAATTAAGTCGCTGCAGGAATTCAATAATCCATCTTACACAATAATGTTCCCATAGTTACATAAACATGTTCAGTGTCAGATTCCTCACCTGCCACAGGCTGAATCCTCTCTCATGATGAGTGTTGCCTTCTTTCCTCCATCTTAATCTGGGGGAAGTCTGACCCATTTCAAAAGAACTTGGTCAGAAAGAAAATAAAACTACACTGTTTTCAGTGTATGGGTAACAGTGGTACATTGACAAATTGTCAAGCAAACAGCCTCAGTAGTTTTCCTTTGGTTGAAGATTGCATGTGCATTAAAAAACTAATTGCATTCCATTGATGCTTAAGCCTCAGCATGCCATAGAGTATGAGGAACATGAATATTGCATATGCATTAAAAAAAAAAAGGTTTGCATGTGCATAAAAAAAGGATTTGCATTCCATCGATGCTTAAGCCTCAGCATGTCATAGAGTGGTAGGAACATGCCATAGCTTAAGCTTTGGCACAACATAATCAAGTTTAAGATTTGGCAAAATAGTGAGTGATTCACTGACACTTCAGCTTTGGTATCATGCCAGTAATGATTGAGTTTTATATGTGCTGTTGCAGAGGAGGTGAAGCGGCTGTGCACGTCCCACCTCAACAGTGTCTTCTTTCTGGACTGACCTGCCAGGCAGGTGGTCCTCTATCACCCACTGACTTCACACCCTGTGCAGATCTCATCAGGAGTGTCCAGCATGTCGCGAACTTACTCAAGTCTGCATCCTACTATGGCAGCAAAAAACCTTTGTGCGCAAACCCAGCAAACCTGCTTCGGTTTTGCTGCGTTAACTGCCTTTCAGATCAACTGTTTGTTGTTGCCAGCCATGGTGGAATTGTTCATCGGGCTCTGTCATTCCAGTTCAGATATTAAGTTACACAGACTGTGAAGATTAAGGGGCTGGGAGAAATTGTCTTCTCTGAGCACTGTGTGTTAGGGCAGTGTGGGCTTTATGTGTGTCCGTGTGTGTGTTGTTGTGTGTGTGTGTGCGTACATGTGTGTGTATATGCGTGTGATCATGTGTGTTTGTGTGCTAGGGCTGTGTGGGCTTTGTGTGTGTGTGTGTGTGTGTGTGTGTGTGTGTGTGCACACGTGTGTGTGTGATGTGTGTGTGTGTGTGTGTGTGTGTTTAAAATGAAGATGTGGATGCTGGAGAATGTTCAAAGGGAGAAAGATGAAGAGCGTCTGTTCAGTGCTTGTGTGTTTTTTTAAATCCTGGGAAGTAGAGGGCACTTTGTATCAATATGCATAGGACTGCATTTGTGACAATGCTTTCTTTGTCTGTGAATATGCATTCTGTTGTCCTGTCTGATGTTGGCTGGCTAGTTTGAAAGGTGTTTTGTAATAGAAGATAAGTTCATTACAGCTAGACAGCATAGCAGAATCTTGCTTTATTCTGTTTGTTTACAGGTTTCTTGTGAATGGGCATGGCAGTAAATTAATTTCTTCAGAAAAGTCTCATCACCATTCTATAACAGACTATTCATTTTCATTCTTTTTAAACATGTGAAGTTTAAAGGTCATCAGAAAGGTGACAAACAAAAAAAGTTCAACACCAATTATAACATTATAATAGTAGATGCTCAGAGAGTCTCACAAATGAAATTGTATTTGTAGTTTTTCTATGACTGTGACTGAAGAATTTAAAGTCAATTTATATTGTGAGAAATTAGAAATACAGATAGGACTGAATTAAAGTGGAGTGAGACATTGATGTGTAATCAAAAACATCTAGCTCAAAGGAAACTAAAGTTCATCTAGACAGCTGGATATATGAAATTCATATATGCCATTTTGGCCAAGTGGTTAGACTATTTACCAAGAAAATGTGGAAGATGGAGGCACTTTCCAGAGTGTCCTGGGTTTCAGGCTGGGGAGGTTTAACATGAGTGAGCAAGGTTAAATCAAGGCTTCCCAAGTTCATCAAATTTGCAAAACTACATGAATACTTCCCATGGAAAACAAAATAGGGTTCTTCAATTCTGGTACTACTTTCAGCTTTGGCAAAGGTTGAGTTAAGCAACAGCACAACCTCTGCCTAACTCCTCTCTGCAGGTGAGAAAATTTGAAGTGGACTCATCTTTTCAAAACTGACATCATTTTTACCAGAAACAACTCATTTGACCCCTGATACCTCAAAACAATCTGACAATCTGTGGACTTAAACTTGTAATTATGTCAGAAATTCATACTATCAGTATTTCTTCCCACCTACCATAATCTGTCATGAAAGGAAAGGTTCTGATGTTTAAATAGGTTAATGCTTTTTAGTTTGTATTTTACTTATTTTTCAATAAGTTTGTGTGTGTTTGTGGGTATGTATTTGCAAATGTTTGGGTGTTTTTAAGTTCATGCATGCAAGAGAGTGGAGAAGAGAGGTGGGGGAGGGATACTCAAAAAAAGAAAAGAAAAACAGAAAAGATCCTGAGTTATGGAATCTTGATATCCACATTACTTCAGACTCATAAATTCATCCCGTCTTCCTTTTGAGGTTTTGTTTGTCAATCTGTTTTTATCTGTAGACAAAACAATGATTTAGTTTGTTTTTATCTGTTGGCAAAACAGTGATTTAGTTAATTAGGGTATAGTGCTAAGCACTGTTTTTCTTTCAATCTTTATCATTTTTAGTGGTGCTTTTGTTGAGCCTTTTTTTTTTTAACAATAACAAACTATCTTTTTCTTGTTTTTACCAAAGCAATTGTAATATTTGTAGTTAACTTAATACTATCTAGCTGAGAGCGGTGCATGCAGCACAATTCCCTGCTGCCGCGCACTCGCGCATGGCGCCCAGTCCCTGCCGACGCGCATATTTCGCCACTTTTTAATGTATTTTTACGGTAACTAGACAACAACTGACAGTGTTGTGTTAGGTGTCATAAGAAAGAGCAAACACTCAACTAATCGAACATAGTAATTTTGAATCATTTACTTTCAATGTGTAGACATGACTATGCGTTGAAAACATGTCTGACAAGTAAAAAAAATTCTTTGTTTATATTCTATTCCATTCTTTTACAACACCAAATCAGAAGATGAAGGGATGGCTGCATCTTCAAACAATTCACTTTCCTCTTCTCTTTCATAGTTTTCTATCTGTCTATCGCTCCCCTCATCACCAGATCCACTTTGTAATATGATTTCAAGCGCTTCATTGAGCGAGAAATCACTACCACCCCTTCGTCTGACCGACATTTTTTTGCGCACGGTTAGCGGCAAAGCCCGGTGCCGTCAGTTCCTTTGTTTCAAAGCTGCTGGGGTCAGCCAAGTTCACGACAGAGCACTGAAAGTAAGGTCTACAACTTGCTACGACATCCCCAAGACAAGTTACAGAGCTTATTTGCCTTGGATCATTTTATGGAAAGTGTAGAAATTTTTTTTATGTTCCAATCACCCGATAGTAGGTGACACGGCAGAATGTACTGTCTGTCCGTCACCTAGCCTTGGGTGACTCGGCTCGAGGGAAAGAAATCCCGTCACCCACTTTTAGGTGACACGGCTGGTAAAGGTTAATGATTTCATGTTTAGTTTTCTTGCTCTTTTAAAATATACATAGTGATGGACATTGTCATTTGGTGTGAGAAACAGGCTATGCATGTTTGTGTGTATGTGTGTGTGTGTGTGTGTGTGTGTGTGTGTGTGTAAAGAGAGCTCTTTAGTGTGTTTTGGAGTGCTGAGATTCCACACAGAAACAGAGATTTTTAAATTTGACAGAGCTGTAGTGCAAAGTTTATGTTTTGTTTTTTTTAAGATCAAGATAATTATATGTTGGTCTAGCTAGAAGTAAATGTTCTGATGCAACAAAGATTAGATTTGTGAATTTGGTTGGGAGAAAGCCTACATACCAACCCTATTTCTTAACCCTACCATCTTTGGCTGCTACCTACATCCTCCTCTCCCTCCCCCTCTGCTCTTCCTGTGTTACTGTAATCCCAAGATTTTCTTTTGTCTTATTGTTCGGTGCAGACCCAGGATCTGTTTTACCATGGAAGAGAACTGTGCTCAGTTGTGCCCCCTTAGTTATGACTATAGTCATCTAGCAACGTATAACTCAAATCACTTTTGACAGCAATCTTTGTCGAGACTAATATGTTTAGTTTTATGATGTTGCATCTAGTTTTAAATCTAAACTGAATAATTCTTTCTGAAAACAAAATTGCCTACACTCGCCACTAAAATGTATTGAAATACAGACAGCTACTCCCTGATCCTGTTTTAGTTTCCTTTTTCTTGTGTAGTCTAATTATGTGTGATTGTTTTGAATAGCAGTTTTTTTTTTAATACTTCTTTTTCAATGTTGCTTCTAATCGGTCTCTTTTACCAGGGGATAACTAGTTTGTACTTTTTTGTGTCATATCAATATCTCCACAAATGATTTATCACATTTTAGTGTGTACTGTGGTTACATAATAAGTGTTTGTCAACACTAAAAAAAAAAAAGAAAATAAGAAAGAAAGAAAATTAAGCATTCCCCTTGGAAATCTAGTTTTCATATTTGACCTCTTTTTTTTTTCTTTTCAAAGAAAGATAACTTTACTAAGACCATTGACAGTTCATGTAAAGATTCAAAGGGTGAGAGGGGGTTAGAGGGAGTGCTCATCCAAGGAGTATATTTGTTTGAAATTTACCAATATTTCTTGTATGTACATTAAAATGTACATTGGTGAAGGTTTCTATGCAAGGAGACTTTTTAACCCCTTGATTGCTTATCGTATTTGAAAGCAGATCATTGAATGAAATCAAAGGATATGGCTGTTACATTGTGTAGCATTTGAAAGCAAAGTTGGTTCATCTGACTGAGTGCTGACAAACATGGTATAGGTTATGCCTGTTGGCCTGATCTGCCCACCTTATACCACCACAAGAATGTTGCTGTCTCTTACTGATGAAAGTACTTGTCTGTGGCAGTCAAAGGGTTAGAAACAGCAAGAAGAAAAAAGGTAATATGTTCTTTTTCCAAAATGCAAGTTTAGTTATAGTAAGTTTAACAGTTTCTTTTCTTTTTTCTTATTTTTGTTGTTTTGTTTTTATGGATGTCTTAGGAGCTCAAAAGTGCTTATTTTTATGTGTGTGGTTCAAACAGCATAAGAGGCTATGATTTGGACATTTGATTTAAGAACCAGTCATAGTTGTCCAAGATGTCTTGACAGGTCTTCCCACCATGATTTTGCCAGCCCAGCTCTTTTGTTTGTGGTTTTCGTTAGTTCAAGTTGTACCTGTGAATGTGTCAGCAAAATCAAGCAGTTGTTTTGTAAATCATCGTACTCTTTCACTGTCAGAAATGCTAGGAATGGATTAAGTGCTGAGGTCATTGGAAACTTGATGTCACCAAGGAGAGTGGAGGCTCAGTAAACTGACAGACATCATGTGCAGGGATTGAACTACATGTTGCCCACAACAGCATGTATCTTCCTTTCTCACACTGTCATTCTGCATATTCACATGATGTCGAGTGTAGTCATGGCAGACATAAACAAGGCTTTGTCTTCAGCTTCTTGAGCTGCGTGCTTGATCAGAAAGGACTCATGGTATTTCAAGAGGTCCTTTTTCCAGTGTCTGTCCATTCAGGGATGGGGTGATGGCTGTGTGTTGACCAAGAGTTTGCTGCTTTGTCTTTTTCTGAGTTTGCTTCCATTCTGCATATTGCTTTCTGCTGCCTCCCATGAGATCAACGTCATCAACAAAATATAGATTGCAGCATCTGGAAACCAGCTTTATCAGCTTCCCAGTGAAGAGAGAACAGCTCAAGCCACTGGAAGTATCCATCCTTCTCTATGGATGCAAGCGACAGATACGGGAGCCTGCCACCTTGATGCAGAGGCTGAGGGTTAGGAGGTCCTGGATTTTTGTGTCGGAGGCATTAATCCAGAGTGGAGTATGCTGTCAGCTAAAATGGGAAGACTGGAACATCACAGCTGAGTCTTATCCACTTGATGGATGTGTATTCACGAGTGTTGCTCAAATGTTCTTATCAACATGCAGTTGTAGCCATCTCTGGGGCCAGTTGACATCATGACATGTTATGAAAGAAAGTGCGAAACACACACCTGTCATGCAGTCTCGGATCCAAATGGAACTCCAGTGCATCACCTTCATCATTCTAAAAAGAAAAGGTTTCCTTCATGCGTTCTTCATGTCCTGTCCTTGTGGTGACTTTAAAGTTTCAGTTTCTTCCCCACATCCATGCATGCAGTAAGTTTGCATCAAAGTTGCTGGTATCAGAAGTTCAAGAGGACTGTTGTTGGATGGATGTAGAGCCATCCTCCAGAGTGGAATGTTCACTCACACCAGCTCTGCAACTAATTAATTTTTGTCATCAGTAAGGGCTAAGTAGATGGTGTCCTGCCACAGGTTGGATAAGAGCAGGCTTCACTGAGCACCACCAAAGTGACACCTAAATATTAATTGGTTCCTGTGGAGTGCTGATTCAGGGTTGCAGCATGACAAGTCTGTGCCTGAAGCCAGAATGACCTGAATAGGAATCATGCCACTGGTAGGGTGTGGAAGAGGAGACACAAGAAAAATAAAACAGAAAGAAGTTGGATACAGACCGGAGATCTTGAAAGCAAAATTCAAACATTTGAGAGTTAACACTATCTATGGATCCTTGGCAACCCATATACAGGAATAAGACAAGTGAGTTTCATGCTGCAAGTCAATATGTAAGCTGTAAGACTAGAACCTCTGTTAATAGTTACCAAATATGGTTAAATTGTCTGGTACAAGTATGTATCTCGCCATGACTCCTTTTCCAACACTAGCTTAGAGGATGATACGGTGGAGTCGGATGTCCAGGAGCCAGCCCAACTCCTGGATGAACAATATGAAGGCCTGGCAGGTAACAGCACGTCTGTCCTGTGGTGTATGATATAGCTCAGGGAGCTGCAGAGATCTCTGACTGCCCATGTGTGCATCAGATAGAAAAGTGGAATATAAATTATGCAAATCTATGCATGATTTCCATGGAGGTGGATGGTTAAAAGTGGAAATGCCTGCAGTGATAGAATACTGTGAACCACAGTGGGCTTTTTAATGAGTCTGATGATATTTTTGTTCATATTTCTGGAGCTAGTTTTGTGTGTGTGTATGATCAGCAGCGTGATGTAAGACTGTTTACAGTTAAATATGTTTAACAAATGAATGGAGAGTAGATTGTGGTTAAAGTGTCCAAGTATGTGTGCTGAACGTTCATGTATTTGGCATGGATAATGGAAAATAAAATCACTTTAATATCACTGAAATCTGTTTGAAATTGAGTGGTAAATTGATTGCAAGGTTTGAATATGAATGTTCGAATGTGATGAAGAATAAATGCATCTGCGTCTGTCTAAAACGGAAAAAAAAATTACACACACATGAGCAATTTTGAGAATGTCGCAACAACATTACAAAAGGCGCTTAAACACACATGTATACAAGCACACACACACACACACACAACACACACACACACACACCACACCCTCTCTTCTCTGGGAGTAGTTTGTTATTTTTCAAAGTTTCCTGATGACCCGCCATGGACTTTCTTCACTCCAGAGATCCGTTTTGATTTGGCCTCGTACCGGAAAGATTGCACTAGTTCTTTGGCATACAAGTCCCTTTTTGCTGAACTGTGTTCTAAGTTTCCATCTTAGAAAAGAATTCTCACTGACGGTTCCAAATCTGAGGAGGGAGTTGCCTCTGTTGTGTGTTGTGCAGCAGATCCCCTCAGAGATGTACCAAACACATTCCAACAGACAGCTGCATCTACACTGCTGAGCTGACAGCCTTGGTCCTGGCTCTTCAGATGATCTGCAAATCAAAACATAAAGATTTCCTTATTTTATCAGACTCCCTTTCTGCTTTGGAGGCCATTGTCGGCCGTAATCTCAAGCACCCTCAGCTGCTGAAAGTTTTCGAACTGTACACCTCTCTGAAAACAGATGGATACAACATGGTTTTTGCTTGGGTTCCCAGCCATGTGGCATTCGAGGCAACGAGGTGGTTGATCAGCTTGCCAAGAGCACCACAAAGGAAGAGTTGAGTAGGTTGTCTATTCCTCACACTGATTTGAAACCCAAAACACAGGCTTACGTCAGAGACCTCAGGCAAGAGGAATGGAACTCGAAGACGGATAAACTATTTAAAATCTGTCCAAACCTGAAAGAGTTTATACCATGGTCCAGAGGCGGCCGTAAAGACGAAACAGTCATGTGCCGCTTGCACACAGGCCACTCGTTTTATACCCATTCTTAACTTTTAAAAGGTGAAGAAGCTCCATGGTACATTCCATGTCATGCTCCACTCACAGTGAAACATATTCTTTCAGATTGTTGGGACTTGCACGATGTGAGGCATAAACACTTTACAGCAGACCCCATGAAAACCCTGTTCAGAGATGTCCCACCTGACGTGATCTTTGAGTTTCTGAAAGAGATTAACATTTTTCATCTGATCTAAGATTTTACGGAAGAAGGATTTTAATGAAGTTTCTGATACGTTTTTGGAAGGTGTATTTTAAAGAGATGTGTGAAAGGTGGTGTTTCTGTTTTTTTTTTGTGATGACTTGAGCTGATTTAAACTTGGTGACAGCCCTGATATGGCCCTTTGCGGTCGGCTGGGCTATAAACAACATTACCTTACTCTCTCTCTCTCTCTTACTCAGACATTTGAAACCAATCACAATGTTTTAGTCTCATGCAGCTGCAGAATTTATCCTCCATGTTACTAATAAAATCCATCTGTGTGTTACTTGCGTGTGATGTTTTTTTGATGAGTTTTCATCAGTTGGATGACATTAGAACATGTCATGAGGCACACAGAGCACTCTGTGAGACAAATTTCGCACCTGATGTAAGACTGAATCCAGTCCTTGCACATTTCACACATCCCTCTATCACTCAGCATAGTTAGAGAACTCATGTATTGGTCGATGATTTGCAGGAACACCGGGCTATAGCCAAAATAGACAAGGACTATAGTTACTCAGCTACGGTCATCAAAGCATGCCACCCACTTTCCTTGTTGGTCTAAAATCATGAATTCATTTTTATTTATAAACCAAAATTACCCATGTCCATAACAATCACAAACTCACACAGATCACACACACACAAATACACTCACGCACACACACCACACACACACACACACAACTCGCGCGCGCGCGCACACACACACACACACACACACACATGCACACACACGTTCATTCAAATCCTTGACAGTTAATGGATGATTGCAATCTGACATCATTGACAATTAATGGAAAATGGCAATCTGTCATCATTGACAATTAATGGGAGATGGCAATCTGTCACCACTGACAGTTAATTAACTGTCAATGGTGACAGATTGCCATCTCCCATTAACTGTCAATGGTGACAGACTGCCATCTCCCATTAACTGTCAATGGTGACAGACTGCCATCTCCATTAACTGTCAATGGTGACAGACTGCCATCTCCTATTAACTGTCAATGGTGACAGATTGCCACCTCCCACCCAAGTAACAGGAAAACCAGTTCAGTCCTGCCACCAAAGGTCTTCAATGAGAAATGGTCTCTTGAGCTGGGATTGGGAGGGGGGGGGGGGGAGGAGGAGATACAGAATGCTTGAATGCAGCACCTGAATGCGTAACACATGAATGTCATCAGTTTTCTTTAGTCGATTATCAAAGACAGACAAAACAGCGAAATTTCCTGTCCAACTTCAGCAGCCGCAGGCTTGATCTTCTCTCTCATCAATCGCACCAGGGCGGGCTGACAAAGTCTGGATTTGGGCATCAGTGATAACAGAGAATGTGCTGGTGAAAAAATGGGGATGTGCAGACGCCACAGACTAAGCAATCACCTTGCTTCCTGGTTAGTGCAGGCTGGCCAATCAGCTGTTTTCCTGCCGCTCAAGTAGTGTCCTCCCTCCCGCCGGACACTTTGGGTTATGAAGCATTCCCGGAAGCTGTGAGGCATCCCAGGAAACAAAAGTCACAAGAGAAAAAAAGGCACTCCACCCCTCACCCCACCCCCAAATCTGTGTTGGTTTTGTGTGTGTGTGTGTGTGTGTGTGTGTGTGTGTGTGTTCAAGTGAGAGCCGTTGCGAGTTCTTTCAAAAACATCTATAACGTGTTCTCTCCCTCCCTCCCTCTCTCCCTGTGTGTGTGTGGTGTGTGTGTGTGTGTGTGTGTGTGTATGTCGTGTGTGTGTGTGTGTGTGTATGTTGTGTGTGTGTGTGTGTGTGTGTGTTGTGTGTTGTGTATGTGTGTGTGTGTGTGTGTGTGTGTGTGTGTGTGTGTGTGTGTGTGAAGTTTTGGCATTCAAATTTTCTCGACAATTATACATAAGCATGAACATTAGCCCATTTGGCAGGACAATGAATTAACGTTGATGAAACCTTTCCAACCCCCCCCCCCCCCCCCCCCCCCTACATAAAGGTGTCATTGAATGGTGAACACTGTAAACAATTTTTACTAACGTCTTCAGCAGTAATTCAAATATAACTAGGCTACATAAGTTTGAAAGAAATCGTGATAAGTTACAGTTATTGTTTTGTACATTGATAAGAAGACATGTTTATTGAGATTTGGTCTCAAGCGTTGTACATTAGCTTGCGTTCTATCTATATATAAAAAAGACACATTAAAACAGACGTAGAGGAGAAGACATAGTTAAATATGGAACAAACACTGGCCACTTACAAATTCCTTCATGAGTCATGTGTTTTATGATCGTGTGGATTTGCGTCATGCCGGCTGTCTCAACGCGTGTAGGCCTATAACTGTACCATATGGCAGGGCTATGCGAAAGAGAGAGAGAGAGAGAGGAGAGAGAGAGAGAGAGAGAGAGAGAGAGAGAGAGTTGTGTGTGTGTGAATGCGCGCGCGCGTGTGTGGTGTGTGGTGTGTGTGTGTGTGTGTGTGGTGTGTGTGTGTGTGTGTGCGTGTGTGTCTGTAATGTGTGCGTACGTGCGCGCGCGTGGCGCGCGTGTGTGTGTGTGTGCGTGTGCGCGTGTGTGCGCGCGCGCGGGTGTGGTGGTGTGTGCGTGTGTGTGTGTGTGTGAGGGGAACATAGAGTGCAAGGGGGAGGGGGAAGGGGTCCACGGTTTGTCCAGCAGAAATTCCACCCCCACACCACTGGCCAGGTTGGCAGCTTGAAAATGACATGTTCGTGCGCGTTGCTCCATGTACCCCCACTGATGAGGACCTACAGGCCCCTCCCCCAACTCCCCCATCCCTATCTCCTTTGGGACTTCCCTTTTGTATGACTGATCCGGCCCTGATTGGCATCATGAGAAATGTACGCCTGTGCTGGTGAGATAAGTGGCACCACAGATTACACTATCATTTATACGAACCGCTATCGATGCAAAACATCCAAATCACGGTGATTTTTCGCACACACACAACACACCACACACACCCACACACACACACACACCAATATGTGAGCACACGCGTGCGCGTGCGCGCCAAACACACAGATACACACACACACGCGCGCGCGCGTACACATTATCCTGCAAAACAGGAAAGGCCTACTTAGCCTACGTAAAAACAGAACTGAATCCCAGCACAGAGGACAAAACAAATGTACACTAAATGTATGTATGAGCATACATCGTGTTTTCAAAGTAATACAGAGTGTACGCTGATTTCAGGGACACCGAGTCTAAATCTTGCAGAACTAAATCACAGCTCTCTGTGGAGATTATAAATGGTATTCTTCACTCGTAAGGAATTATAGCTTCTGCACATTTGAAATCTGTCATTAACTGTTTAGATGTGTGACTTTGTCAAGTTATGGCCATTTTATCACTGAAGGAAAGTTTTCACAGATGTGTTTTCTTCGCATCCGGCTATATCCTCTTGATACTCCCAGGCAAGACCGAGCCTAAGAATGACTAACGTCTACACCGATTGACATCCAGTTATCTTTGTCCCCCCATAATCTTAATTAGCTGTAGTTTCTAATAAGAAAGATACTGAATCACACATTACAAAATTTGAGAGGAGAGAGAGAGAGAGAGAGAGAGAGAGTAACGTCATCATGCATCCGAACTTCCCCCACACCCACAAAAGAAGTGTAGGCTATATGATTGAAGGAGCAGTACGCTGGCTCACACATTGCGCTGCATGAGTAAGTTATAAATCCGTCACATATTGATATCTGCGTGCACTGACATAGCGTGCCAAGTCATTCACAGTAGCAAACTATTTTGAAACAGTAAGCTTAGTACTTGAAGACAGCAACAGTAACTTTTGGAACGAGACTAAACTGTATGTTGGTGACTGGTAATATCAAGTACGTTGTATATCTACGTAACTAGTGAGAGTGTGCTTACTATGTAAATAATTTTCTTTCGTAAGAAAAGAGAGAGAGAGGGGGGGGGGAGTGAGTGAGTGAGTGTGTGTGTGTGTGAGAGAGAGAGAGAGAGAGAGAGAGAGAGAGAGAGAGAGAGAGAAAAGAGAGAAAACGAACGAACGAACGAAAAGAAATCTTATTTAACCAGGGTAATGAGATAAGCAAATTGCGCATGCTTTTTTCCACCCAGCCCTGGGGGAAAAAGTGGAAAAAAGAAGAAAAGAAAAAAGCACATCGAAAACACTCAAGTCAATATAGCAGCAAAAAGGGGAAAAGTGAGTACACTAGTCAACTTGCAAACTGTAAGAAGTAACAGACTAATACTACACAAGATGCAAAGCATATAAACGTACTCTCAGCTTACCTTCCTGAAAAACGTCACAATCAACCATGCGTCATAATGTATTTGACATCACAATCAAACATGCGTCATAAAGAGATATTCCATACAGAAGAAAAACCGTTTTGAGCCGTTATAGCCGATAGTAACGATTATTCTGGTAAAATAAAACATCGGGCATCATCCGTGACCCATAATGAACATAGGCCTACCTACAAATTTTCAGAAAGATCGGCCCAGAAGTTTTGTCTGGAGCGAGTGGAACACATTTTGACCACGGACAGACAGACAGAAGACAGACAGCATTCCTTCTTCCCATTGTAAAGTACTCACTGTTCTATAAGAACTGGGAGTACAACAAACAACGAAATCATGCGTGCATCCACATGCGCCCGCGCGCATCACACACACACACACACACACACACACACACACACACACACACACACACACACATGAAGGAATTGATCTAATGAACAAAACAACATCTACAAACTATACAGTATTGTTTATACAGTATTCTTTCTTTCGTATCATATGGCATGGAGAAAGATATCATGATATCTAAAAATGCAGTGTACTTTTAAGTTTTTAGTGCCTGAAAGAGCAATGTTTTTCAGCTGATTTAAACAAGCTAATACTATTTCTTTTTTTTTCTTTTTTTTTAATCTTTCATATAATTTTGGAGAGAGAGAGAGAGAGAGAGAGAGAGAGAGAGAGAGAGAGAGAGAGAGAGAGAGAGAGAGAGAGAGAGAGATCTTTAGCTTGTACGCCGAGGATAGAAAATATAAGCATGCATATACATCCTGCCATTGTTTTTCAACTATACTTTGCCTCACATGAGCAAATTACAGGATAAATAGTCACGAAAAAAGACAAGCTAGAGTGGGAAGAGGAAGCTGAGTAACGAGAGAGAGAGAGAGAGAGAGAGAGGAGAGAGAGAGAGGAGAGAGAGAGAGAGAGAGAGTTCTTTATTCACGAGTAATAGATAAGCACTGATGCGCTTTTTTTTATATCCAGTCCTCGCCCTGAGTAGGGACTACAATATGCAGTGAAATGAAATAATGAATGAGCAAACAAACAAACAAAAAACCAGTCATGAAATCAATACGGAATATCAAATGAAATATAGAGAAAATAAGAACTCAGAGGATTGTGCTTAGTGATTTTTGTTTGTTTGTGTATGTGTTTGTATATCCAACAACAACACACAAAAAAAAAAAAAAAAAAAAAAACACCTTTCCTCGGCATACATTGAACTCTCACTCAAATCCATTCAAACCGAAAAAAAAGATAACTCATTTCTAATATGTTTCACAGATTATTTACTACAATATTGTCAAACATGTACAAATATGATTAATAACAAAAATATGTGGTAATTTGCATCCGGAAATGTACAGCAAAGAGAAAGATCATGTTGATGAAAGAATGGAAAAGAGAGAAAGAAGGAACTGTGGAATGGAAGACAGAATGAGGAAAGAAATTTTAAAAAGTATTAAAAAAAAATAGAGAAAAGAAAGAGAAAATAAAAAAAATGAGGGGGAAGAAGAGGAGTGGGGTGGTGGCATATAGAAATGTGCTACAACGGACAGCATTTAGCCACACACACACACACACACAACACACACACACACACACACACACACACACACACAATACACACACACACACACACACCACACACACACACACACACACACACAAAGAGAGAGAGAGAGAGAGAGAGAGAGAGAGAGAGAGAGAGAGAATTTCAGATTGATACAATATTTTGAGGCGTCCGGAAAGAACTGCAAAAAATACGCTATGACTTGACAGAAGCAATACGTAATGAAGGATATTACAAACGATACATCAGCAAAGCAACAAATACTGACGAAACTGAAGATTGAATATTCAGTTGTTGTTGTTTAATGTTTCTGGAATGAAGAACAAAATGAATCATACGTTAAACAACGAAGCTGCACTGGTACAGATGAGTAGAGATGTGCAAGTGAATACACATGACGCATAAGTTGAGTAGTCATAGCTGTGATAGTACTAATATTAGTAGCAGTAGCAATAGCAACAGCACTATGAGAGAGAGAGAGAGAGGAGAGAGAGAGAGAGAGAGATTTCGAAAATATTCCAGCGCCTACTAAAAATGTGTTTCCAAATTTGGAAGAAAATGACGTCGACACGGCTTCCCCCTGTTCTAATTATAGCAGATGGAGTTGACGGGGAAGTGATTCACAAGTCCTCAAGATGGCGGAGAGATGTCGCGCGGAACTGGCCCAACTGATGAGGGAGGACGGAAATAGCGAATGTGCAGATTGCGGAGACGCAGGTACTTTGCCTAATATTACTCATTATTTTGTAAAGTGTTGTTTTAAGGCTGTCGCGATGATAACAAGAAGATTCAGACTGAAATAACTTCCACCCGATGTTGGATTGCAGACGACATTTTCTCTGACATTTGAACATGATGATGTTGGGTGGAGGTTGAGCTGAGATTCGTTTGTTACTTTGTCGATTGATCATTTGTGATGTTTTTCATCATGTATTATCCCATTGAATTCATTGAGTATGTTGTGTACCTCTTTGTGGAGACCATAAAATTGAGATCAGTGCAGCTCTGGTCCCCAGATGGGATTGGGTTTGTTTATCTATGTGGCCTAGACAAGTCGCACTCCGTTTCCACCCCTTGTATGTGGGCGGGTGCGTGAGATTCCAGCTGAACACGAAAATGTGGCAGTCAGCATTGCTGTGTAAACAAGAAAATATTCATTGTTCAAAAGTCTTAGCAGGCGTATTGAGAGAGAGATAAAAAGAAGTCGCTTGTGAATATGACACTGTTGCTATTGAGCTTTTACTGTTGTAAAGCTCAGCGACAGCAAAAGTTTAAGAGCATCTAATTTGAATGATGAGAGTTATGTCATGTTAGCCAAAGGCACATGAAACAAGTTGTTCCCAGAACACAGCCTGTAGAGAGTCATAATAATGGGGGTGAAGTACAGTTCTGCTTTGATGGCTGGTGTGGTCAGAGACCTATGGAGTTGTGTGGTTCCCTTTGTGAAGTGGTTTCACTGAGTCACACTTGTAGGTCATTCAGTGAGGCCGGCCAGTGACTGAGTTACTGCTGTTATGCTGTTCTGCTTATAATTTTCCAAGTACTTATTCCATTTCAGGGCTGCTGATATGGGTCCATAGAAATGGTTAACACAGGGGAGTTAGTTCATGCAGAGCTGGTCTTACTGACTGACTGCTGTCCAGTGTTGTGGCCAAAGCCACCAGAGGACAAGAGCGACTCTTATGTCAATGACCCTAAATTTGACACTAAGAGAGGCAGATGAGTGTTTTCCTGGATGGCCAGTCTTCTCACCAGAACAACGTTGATTCATTGAGCATATCTTTGTCACTCTCATGCTCAGGTGTGGGAAATTGTCAATTTCTTGTATGTGATTTTGTTTTTTTGGTGGCAGAGTTGTGAGATCATGGCATGTAGCAAGATATCACTATTAGTATCAACTCTGGCACTTTTCTTTGGTTCTACCTGTAATACTTTTGGGTTTGTGCCTGTTGTGCCCAAATGAATTTGTGCAACTCAGACATTAGCTTTTTCAGTTCTATGAGTTCATGATCCTAAACTGACTACATGGGGTAACCTCTGTGCTAGCTCAGGGTTTGCTGAACTCCATCCAAATTGGTCTGTTTCATGGCCTCAGTTTTGGTCTGATACCATGGGTGGCTTCCTTTTTTCTGTCATTCTTGTGTGCCCGCCTCTGCTACTTTCAGTGCTGTTTTTTTGTCTTGGAATTGCACCCCTTCCACCTTTGCTGTTTACTATAATTGAGGCATAGCTGCTAGCCTACAGATGACATCCAGCAGCTACTGGATAAGAAATATATTCTGCACAAAACTTACCTCAGTGACACCAAGTCCACCTAAAAAAAGAAAAAAAAAAAAAATGCGTTCAACGACATAAGCAGAACAGTTCAAGTGAAACTACAAAAGATGCAAGACACATAGCTGAGCAACAAAGACGAGATCCAAGGATATGCTGACAGGCATGATATGAAGAACTTTTATGATGCCTTGAAAGAAATTTATGGATCTACATCATCAGGATCATCCCCTATGCTCAGCGCTGATGGAAACACATTGATCACTGACAAGAAAAAGATCTTGGAACACTGGGCAGAACATTTTAACAGTGTACTAAACCGCCCATCATCAGTCAGTGACAAAGCCATCGACCAGCTCCCTCAAGTGCCCACTGCCAAAGAAATGGATGAACCACCAGCCCTCCTAGAAACCCAGAAAACGTTATGTTTGCTGTCCAGTGGCAAAGTTCCTGGCTCAGACTCCATACCAGCTGAAGTCTACAAAGAAGGTGGCACAGCACTGACTGAAAAGCATCTTCATTTGTTTCTTCTGATGTGGCAGCAGGAGACGATCCCTCAAGAGTTGAAAGATGCACCCATAATCCATTTGTACAAGCGCAAAAGGAACATCCAGGCTTGTGACAACCACCAAGGCATGATATCCCTCCTTTCTGTAGCACACCGTGAGCAAGAGGTTTTGCCAGAGACCCAGTGTGGCTTCAGAAAAGACAGAGGAACCATTGATATGTTATTAACTGTCAGACAGCTCTAAGAAAATTGACAGGAACGAAATGCAGGCCTGTTCTCCACCTGTGTTGACCTGACCAAGGCTGTCGATACTGTCAATAGAGAGGGCCTGTGGAAGATCATGGCCAAATACGGATGGCCACCAAAATTCATCTCTGGTGCAGCAATTCCATGATGGCATGCAGGCCCAATTCCAGGACAACAGAAAGACATCTAGCCCATTCCCTGTCACAAATGACATGAGCAAAGCTGTGTTTTTTTGCACCCACTCTGTTCAGCATCATATTCTCAACAATGCTGACTGATGCCTTCAGAGAAAGAGACATAGGCATCAACATCAGATTCAGAACAGATGCAAAGCTGTTAAACCTCAAAAGGCTCCAGACAAAAACTAAGATTATGACAGACATCATCAAGGACTTTCTGTTTGCCAGTGATTGACTCAGTCAGAAACTGACAGTGACATGCAATCCAGCTTCGACAAATTTTCCATAACCTGCGTCAACTTTGGTCTCACCATAAATACAGAGAAGTTGGAAGTTCTGCATTAACCTGCACCAGGCAAACCCTATGATGAGCCTAATATCACAGTCAGTGGTGTGAGACTCACTGCTGTGAGTAAATTCACCTACCTTGGCAGCCCACTGTCCTAGAATGTCACCATGGATGGTGGAGTCAGCATCAGAATTGTCAAGGCAAGTGCACCATTTGCCAGACTACACACCAATGATTGGAATGGAAGAGGAGTCAGGTCTAGAGACCAAGCTTAAGGTGTACAGAGTAGTTGTTCTCCCCACACTCCTCAGCACATGTGAAATGTGGACAGTGTACCAACAGCAGGCCAATAAGCTGAATCACGTCCACACTACTTACCCCAGAAGATTGTTAAACATAAGATGGCAGGACAAAATCCCAGACACAGAGGTGCTCGACCACGTAGACCTGCCAAGCATCCACACCATCCTGATGCTGTCTCAGCTTCGATGGGCAGGTCATGCAGGTCATGTAACTCACATGCCAGACCACCGGCTACCAAAGAGACTCTTCTACGGTGAGCTGCAATAAGGAGTGGGTTCCCATGGAGGTCAGAAGAAACTGTTCAAAGACACTCTCAAAACATCCTAGAAAGCGTTTTGACATCAACCCTGACACATGGGAACAAACTGCTATGGATTGAGCTAGATGAGCTGCTCTATCCACAAAGATGCCAATTTATGTGTAGAAAGGACTTCTGCTGTGCAACAAAGAGACAGGCACAGAAAGCCCGTGCCAGCAAGCAAGAGCAGGTCTCCCACATTCCCTTCCAAACTGTCGCTGCACATTCCATGCATGCATCAGCTTGATCAGGCACCTGCATATCCACAAATCATATCACCCTCAACCCCAAGATGACTGAAGTGGTTCGCATCGCTTCGACGGACGAACAAACACACACAGTAGAGTGTCTGTTGTCTATGGTGTGTCACAAGGTGCCTGTGGGGATTCTTTCAATCCATGGTTAGTCTTTGCGTGTTGGGCTTGGTTGGGGAAAGCTGGCATCATCCATTAGAAGTCAAGGGCAACAGGTGGACAGCTCTCTGTCCTCAGTCTGTTTACCTGGAACCATGTTTTTCAGACTGGGTAGCTGCGGTAGATGGCTACATACTTACTTACCTTCGCAGTTTGTGCAGTGTTAAACAGTTGATACGCACTTTTTGTGACATTGGTCCATCAAAAAACATATGGACTAAGTCTTCTGTGTGCACCTGCGCTCTCTTATGATATGGCTAATTCATTGCTTGGTAACAGCCACTTAGAACCCTCTCTTGTTTATGAGTATTAATGAAGGGAACTAGTCATCATGAAAATTACCTTAAAGCCTGAGATGGTGTTCCATCTCAGTAGATCAGTCTTGTGGCCGGTTGGATCTTGCAGTTTGACTTTTCGTTTGGGTCCATAGATGAGCTCAGGGCTGCTGAACACTTCAGTAGCCATGAGCCCATCTAATTCAATATGATAAGGGGTGCCATATCAGGCAGCTTGGACTTAATGATAAAATGCCAATGTTAAAGTTTATCACAGACACACAGACAGAGTACATGTATACTCTGGCAATCAAAATTGCATGGTGACATAGACTCACTTGTTACATGAGTCGAAAAAATTCTAGTTTCTTGCCAGCTATGATCATCACATGCCTGTAGTAACTGGAATTCTCTGGGTCCCATTGGGTGGAACTGAAAGAGTTCACCTGCCTCCTACCATACCGTCACTTACATTGATTCTGCAACACTTCTCCAAATAGACTGTTTACGCTCTTTTTTTCTCTCCACCGCATGTCTTCCATTCTTCTTTCAGAACTGGAGTCTATTGAAACTGAAGCACAGCAGAAATGGCATGATATGATAGAGTAGAATGATTTATATGTTTATTCTTTTGATCCTCACTTTTTGCTTTCAGAGAATAGTTTTGTCCTATTTTACCCTGTGGTAGGCAGTTCAAGTAGTGAGCCCCCAAGGTGAAACTGTTGTTGTTTGTTTGGGTGTGCATACATCTACAAAGTTGATTTTATGAATAAATGACAACACACACACACACACACACACACACACACACAACACACACACACACACACATATATATATATATATATATTTATATTATGAATATTTTTAGATCTGTTCTTTTCGTTTGGTAGACAAAATAAGGCCATTTAGCCACAGAGTCAGCAAGAGGGCTGGTTTACAGTTTTTGCCCGATATTTGACTTCA
Source organism: Conus canariensis (assembly GCA_033310375.1). NCBI lineage: Eukaryota > Metazoa > Mollusca > Gastropoda > Neogastropoda > Conidae > Conus > Conus canariensis. The sequence continues at coordinate 44,388,984 of CM065714.1, forward strand.
TTCTGGGGAAAAGATGTATTTAATTAGACTTGTTTTCTTTGTTGTTGAAATTTTGGCGTTTTGAAAGGAAACGTCCACCTGTAAGAAATTTGTAAAGCTGATGAAAATCAGCAGACATTGATTCTGAAAGTAATTCAGGCATAGCGCTAGTAGGAAATGATTTTGTTTCCTTCTTTTGCTCTTTGCTACTGTGCTAATCTTAGAGAGAACAATTTATCAGTCATCAGTTCATCACGGCCGTGAGGGTCATTCGGATGTCATTGCTTCCTCTCCTTATTCATTGTGAAGAGCATTTCATAGCGGCGTGACTTGGCAGCAGTAACTTATTGTGAATGATCACTTGATAATGACATTCACAGTTCAACAGCTGGATTCAGTGTCTCAGTACAGGTGCATGCAGATTTGCCATGCTTGGGGATTAGCTTGACAGGAGACAAACACTAAATCTTTAAGATATGAGGGAAAGAAATGATGATATACTAAGGCAGGAAATGCATCTGATTATAATTAGAAGGGATCCAATAAGGGTTTTTGTGAAAGGAAATGAACAAAAAGGTGCCCTTTTTGTTGCAGGATAAGGAAAAAGTCTTAATCTGCTTCTTTGATAATGAATTTTACTTCGTTGAAAGACTTACCAGTAATAGCAGTAGAGATTTTCCTGGGTGTCTCTATCCTTGTCAGTCACCAAGAAGGTTGTCTTAATTCTTTAAAAAGAAAAAGAAAAAAATCAGGAAAATCGCACATCCTAATGTGAGGAAAAAAAAGTGTGCTATATTTGTTTGCATCAGCATATGAATGCCAGGTAGCACGCAACTTTGGCCACTTACACATACACACACGTAGTGGCACACCAACACAGGCACATACATCCATACATTCATTGATATACACATTCATACACTCATATACACAAATGAAAGGGAAGAGGGGAAGCGGAGAGAGAGAGAAATTGGCAACAATGTTGATGGTAGCTATGTAACAGCTCTAATAGCATGCTCAGGAAGGAGGTTGTGGATGAGTTAACGGCAATTAGGGAAAGAGAGAGAGGATGGAGAAATGCTTCTGCATGACTGTGAGGCTGACCCATCAAAATCCTATTCATAATCGGTACCAATAACTTGATTTGTGTAATATTTGGTATGTATATGTTTCTAAAAACTAGTACCACGGTATTCTTCCGTCTGATGCCAGTCAAAAGTTCTGCATTTGTCTTTTGTCTCATCTGTCTTATAGTTATTATTCATGGAAAGTGTGTGTGTGTGTTGTGAGGGCATGTGTATATGTGTGCACATGTGGTCATAAGCACATGCATTATAATTGAAAAACATGTGCTTTAGATAATAATAATGATAAAAATCAGTTCTGTGCATTAACCCATAACATATGCTCAAAGCACACATACACACAAACACTAGACAATTTCTACTTGTGTAAACAAGAAATGGTTTGCTTTAGCAAGATGATCAAAATTTATTCCTTGTTATGTTGATGGCAAAGCCATAGCAGTTTATTCTTTTTTAAACAAAACTTGCAAGCAGAACCCTAGAAAAGCTATTAAGAAACTATATTTCTCGTAGGTGTGTTTTATCACTCTTTGACCAGGCAGAATGGATTGTAAACACGTCAAAAGTGCTGTGTTGACTTTTGATAGCTTTGGCACGCAGACACTTGAGGAAGTAGACAACAAGTACTTTCAGTGCTTTTGTTGAGAGGCCTTAAGTGGGTGCCCGCCTTGGTATGATAGCACTCTGTATTAGATAGTGTCCTGAAGTATTTTGTATGTAATTCTGATGATTCTGTCTCACCACTGAATGTTTGAAAGTTTTGCTAAAACACACACTTGCATGCACACACGAACGCATGCATGCATGCATGCATGCACACTGGCACACACACACATGCAGGCATGCACATTATCATTACATCACATTATATACACACAATCTGTTACACAGACACATTATCAAAATAGTAAAAAAAGATTTTTTTTTAGAATTATATCAGTGGAGTATAATTTTTCTGAAATCAGATATATGCTAGAATTTGGTCATCAAAAATGGGTTGATTGCTCCATTTTCTTGAGCCATTAGATTCCTTTTAAACTTGAATAGAACATGCTTTGATGTTTTAAGAATATCAGCATTACATTTCTAATGCTGAACAATTGAGTAGTGGGGGAAAACAAGTGCAGGCTAACAGTTCTACAATTCTTCCGTCATTATAGTAATGACTTGGTAAAGATTAGAACTTTAAAAGAAAAAAAGAAAGGGGGGGGGGGGGGGTGTTGAAGATGAAGAAAATGGCGACATAAAATTAAGAAAATATATTATGAATATGAAAACCCTTCACTAGCTGCATGAGGGAACCATCGTAATCCCTCTTGAAGGCAGATCTCTTTATATTGCCTGCTCCTAGGCCTTTCGTCCACTGGATCAGACTCATCAGGGAGACACAGCTGATTGTGTCTGTGCTCTTGGCGTCAAATACAGACACCACAGTCCATAATTCTGTGGTGTTCTCACCACCAAGGGTTCAAAAAAGAATCCATCAGCACCCCCAAAGCAGCCAGCGAAGGGTAGTAAAATGAAACAAAACAAAAGTGTAGAGAGGAAAAAAGTTGCTGAAAAACTAAAAACATTTTGCAAACAGTATAAAATTATATTTTTAATCTTATAGATATGCCTGTAATTTTGGGAATTGGACTAGACAGTGTATAAGGCCAAGTAGGTCCTTAGGTTGAGTTGAAAGTCAGTTTCTCAGAACTGGTCCTGTCATAGCATTGTTAATGCTCATAGATGCTTTTAGACTGGAGGGAGAACATATTTGATTGTATCACCTGGCTGTGAAAAGATCAGTACTGGATACTTAAGCAGGTAGAATTGATTTAGGTGTAAAGGATGCAACATGGGTTTTATTTCAAAGTGAAAAAGAAAATTGCTTTTACAGTAAAGTGCTGTGAAAAGTTACGTTGGACTGGCTGAAGGTGAACAGCTATGGGTCGCTGTGGTAGTGTTGAACCTTGCATTTAACAAATACATTTAACTAAGTATCTGGGACTGAGATTGGATGAATTTCTTTCAATGCTAGAGCACATTAGTAGCAGCTGTCATTCTTTTTCTTGAACTCATACATATTGCAACCATTAGATTCCACTACCTTTGTCCTGTGGTGCACTTCACCACTGCTGTCATGATATCCAGTGACTGTTCTTTGTTGAATAGGTCAGATGTTTTCAAACAATTCAGAAATAGTGCCATAAGATTTGTATTTAAAATGGAAGGGTTTGGTGCATAGGGTGGGATGGATGGAGGGCAGGGCGCGGGGAACAAGAATAGATGCGCCTCTCAGAAGGAACTTCTGCTATTCTTTGTGAAATTTGTGCCAACATATGATTGCAGTTCTTGCATACCACCATTTCAATGGGTCACTTCCGCCTTATCTATCTGCATCGGTCAACACTTATCAGCACATTCCATTTTTCCTGCTTACTCTCAATGTAGAACTTCTAAAGACTGGGCAAACACAGGTTTTGTATCTCTGCTTCTTGAGTGTAGTGTGTGCAACATCTTTTCTGTGCCCGTGAGTTTAGAAATAGCCATGAAACATGAAATGTGCTGGTGCTGACAAGCATTTCTATGAGATGTATTGTTAGGTTTGTGTTAGGGGTGGGAGGTAGAGGGGTGGGAGAGGAGGGATCTGTGTGTTGGGGTATGGTTGGTGGAGAGTGGGGGGAGGGAAGGAGGAGAGGAATAGTTTAGATATAGTCTTTGACTTCTGTGAGTGTACTGCGCTTTGAATTACCCATGCAACATATTGCAATATTTATAGTTGTAAATACTACTCATACTTCTTCTGATTATTATGATTATTATTATCAATCATTATTATCATAATTATCATTATTGTTTATGTCAAAAATCATTATTGTTATAATTATTATTTATGTTGTTGATGTTAAAGCACATGAGTGTGTCTTGTGTTTGTTCGGGAGAAGTCACAGTGTGTTCTGGGGCCGGAGTGGCTCAGTTGGTGGAGCGCCGGACTTGTGATCCTGGGGTCGCGGGTTCGAATCTCCGCCGGGCCGTTTCGGTGCGGGGGGATTTTTCCCTCGGAGTTGACATTGGTTCTGACTCCGTTTCCCATGCGGTCCTTCGGGTGGGACTGTGGGCCGGGGTTCCGTGTGTGAACGCACGCATAACATCTTGCGCACACGTGGGGTCCCGTCGCCGGCTTTCGGGGGAGAGGGCCAGTTTGGCCGTTGGCGTGGATGACACGTTACACATAGCATGCACCCTGCGTGAGAAATGGAAAGAATGAAGGAAGTAAGGAAATTGAGTGAACGATATTGGACGACATTGACTGGATGACACGGGAAACGATGAATGAAGCGTCAGCTGGCAGCTCTTCAGTCGGCACTACCCAGGTAGGCAGCCCGTTGTGTAAACGAGTGTGGATTGTAAAGCGCTTAGAGCTTGGTCTCTAGCCGAGAATAGGCGCTATTAAGTATTCATTATTATTATTATTTCTAAACAATGCTAGTTTAGTGGTCTTTAGAAGTTCCATGATTACTGGAAATTTATGGGATCCTTGTCTGTATTTGGATGTGGTGGGATCTTTTAGCTGTCTGGTCATCAAGAAATTCCGTACAAGTAACTTCCTGCTTTATGTCACTCTTTCTGATTTGGCCTTAGATACAAAATTTTGTGTTTTGTTTTTTTGTTACTATTGTTTTTCTGTCTCTGTGGACAGTTCTCCTATCTTTGTTCTGGAAACCTTTTCTCTTTTTTTTTCAGGTCACAATCTTTGACATGTTGACTTATTGTTGTAATTTGGTTGTGAGTAGTAAAATTTTTTTACATAATTTCCATAATTGACAGTTGCTGGCCCATATAGCTTTTCATGTGTTGTTGTTGTTGTTGTTTATTTTTTAATGTTTGTTGTTGTTGTTTACTTTTAATGTTTTCCATGAATTTCTATACTCTTTTTGAAACCTGGGAATGAGAAATTGTGTCTATTCTTACCCACCTGAAGTATGTCAGCAGCTCAGCTACCATGTCATTAATTGTTTGAGTTGTTTGTTTCTTTTTTCAGGATATAACCATTTTGTGCAGATATTGTTTGTTTCTTTTTTCAGGATATAACCATTTTGTGCGGATAGTGTTTGTTTCTTTTTTCAGGATATAACCATTTTGTGCGGATATGACCTTTTTCCTGGATGTGAATTTCTTCCTGGGAAAAGTTTCCCAGCTCTGAAAAGGCCTTGCGCGGTCAGCTGGGTTATGATCTGATAAATAGTATGAAACTGTTAATGTGTGATCCTTTGGATAACTTTTTGTTTTCTTCAGACCCAGACTGGGCCTCAGTGACCATGGGGGTGTTTCTGTGTCAAACGTGTGCTGGTGTTCATCGGGGTCTGGGTACTCAGAGTCGAGTGAAGTCTGTGCGCCTGGATAATTGGGACAAAGACCAAGTTCAGGTAAGCATGCTGTGTCACTGCACTGTCTCACCATGTTATTTTATTGATTATATTATTTACTTTCAGTTTTTTTTATGTCCAGTTTCTATTATTTACTTTCAGTTTTTTAATGTCCAGTTTTGTTTTCTTTTGTTTTTAAGAATTTTTTTTTTTCAGTCAGTTTTTGTCGTTGAAAATACCCATGTTGTTTTGTTTTTCATCAAGGATACTCTCATAGTCCAAAAACGTGCAATGCGGTTGGTTTTAAATGCAGAAATACAGTAACATGACCCAAGGTGAAAAACTGATGTAATGTGGAAAATAACTTTAAAGTCCAGTTACTTGTCCATGTCTAACTCTTAAGTATTGCAATTTTATTAAATGAAAGTGTCATCTGTACATTGATTTAGATGCAAATCTACCCCCATGAACCAAATTTGAATCTGTTTTGTTCATATGGTTTTGTATCTTGTTAGCTTTTGAAATATATCTCTGTTGTTGCTGTTTTTGTTGTTGAAATCAGTTTTTTTTTTTTTTATTGATGTTAGCTGTTGTAACATTTTTTCTTTTGAAACCTTGATTGGATATATGAAATAAAACTGCCTTGTGTTGTTTTTTTCTGTTCATTAATTTTTTTCCAGGGTCATTCTTTTTCTTTTCTTTCTTTTTTTGTTTGTTTGTTTGTTATTGAATCAACACAAATGCAGACATTACATCTGTAAAAAAAAAAAAAGCAGGATGATCTTTACAATCAGTCAGTCTGACTCAAACCATTTTGTTGTGCTTTGTTCAGAAGCTGACTCATATAACTGGCTGTGTGTTCTTCTGTTATTACAGAATTAATATTTTTCAGGACTCATGTTGACATGCACAGAATACCCTTTCAAATTGTGCTCCAGGCATCCGTTGACCCAATATACAGAAAAGTTGTGTATTTTTTGGCTTGGCCAAACACAGATAGCTTTATGTGCAGTGCCTCTCACAATTCTAGTCCATGTTGTTTACAGAAACATGTATACAAATAAAGTTGTGTTTAAATTGATTTGTAATGAGATGGCAGCTTTCTTCATTTCCAACTCCTAACACTAAACCCCCATTGGTTATGAAATATTCTCTGAAATCCCCCCCCCCCTCTCTCTCTCTCTCTCTCGTCTCTCTCTCGCATCTCTCGCTCTCTCTCTCTCTCCTCTCTCTCTCTCATACACACACACACACACACACACACAACACACACACACACACACGTGTACACACAAACACACATGTGTAAAACACACACAGACACACACACACACACACACACACATGTGTACACACACACACACACGCACGCACGCACGCACGCACGCACGCACGCACACATGCACACACACACACACACACACACACACACACACACCTTACATGAATTCATCAGGAAAAAGACATCTCTTCCGCATTTCATTTGAAATTCAAAAGCTGAGGACTCATGTCCTTGCTCAAGAAAAATAATTTTTAGAAATCAGAAAGACAGGATCAGGATGCTTAGGGAAGAAAAAAAATGCTTTTTTTGCTATTCAATTGAACTTCCCTTTGAAAAAAAAAAGAGGATCGTTAGTAATGAATTATTACAGAACAAATAAATCAGAACACTTGAAAGTGTTATCTTTTAACCAACGAGTTGAGTTTCAGGCTTAAAAGAACCTCAGTGTGCTGGTTGATCAGTTAGCTGATGTTGATTGGAATTTGCACTTGCTGCTATTGTGCCCAGCCAGTGACTTTTCTTTTTGGCCTGGCAGGTAACCATGGAGAAGTCCTGGTTTACTTGACAGTCAGCTGTCTAGGGCCATAAAAAATCTGAACTGAGCACAGACCGCTCTGGTAACAACTTCAGTTTTTTTCTCCGCCTTTTTTTTTAAATTTTTTTTTTTAGCATGGTTTGGAATAGACCGTCCGAAGTAGTTCCTGTAAAGGAGAAGTCACTTTCACATTTTCGCCTTGAAATAATTTCAGCCGTGTTTCTAAGTTGATAAAAATGGATGATAAGGGACAGTTTAGTCATAAACATTAACTGCTACTCCGACCTGGCAGAACATCATTAGGATGAAGTGACAACCGATTGAACAGTTTCACTGATTTTCACAAGCAGTTGGTCACTTGTCCAATGTCCGACACTGATGAATCTTTGTCTCATATGGACAGCGAGTTTTACACAGCCACAATCACATGTTTCAAACTATATGAATGATTATATATAAAAGAATGATTTTGTTCCATAGTCACAGTATGAAACAAACTTTAAGGAGCTGTGAATTGACTAGAGAGTCAAGACCCTTTAAAAGCAGAAAATGGGAATCTGATGACCCTTTAGAATTCTATTTTCAGGATCAGTTGATTGTTTAGAAACAGTAGCCAGCGGTAGAGTTGATTTGTTGTTAGTATGAAAATAATGATGGATGGTTTACATTAAGATGACAATGGTATCACCAGCGTTTCAATCAAGTTCAGTTGAAAATTGCTTTATTCATTTAGCATGAGGTTGTTCTTTGGTGCTGATGGGCTCTTTTTCAGAAAAAGAAAAAGAAAAGAGGAACAGAGAGAAAGATGAATCATCTACATTTAGAGCTTGCTGTTGGAAATGAATTTTCTTTTTTTTATGACTAATTTATGTTTATATCTTATTATTGAAAATGAACAAAAACAAACTTACAAAGTGTTGCAGAATTCTTTTTCCAGGAGCTTTTTTTGTTTTATATCAGACGAGTGATGGACGTCCAGTTTGTAATGCTTAAACTTGCATTGATGAAATAATGAAATAATATGTTGCAGGTCATGGAAGCAGTTGGTAACAAGAAGGCAAAAGACAAGTTTGAGATGTGTGTCCCTCTTTTCTACAGAAAACCTACGAAAAGCGATGTAGAGTAAGTCAAAGCACGTTGTTATTTTCTTCTGCTGTATGTCTGTCTACATTAGGTGAACATTGATTCCTGAATGTTAGGGCTTCAGTGATTAATTCTTGTAAGTTTTACAAGAATTCAGAAATATGTTAAAATGGAGGTGATCCACTGTCTGATGATTAAACAAATAGGAAATTGTCAGAAAACAGTTTCTCATCTTTGGTAACTTCTTCACTTAAATCACAGTCTAGTACACCATGTTTGAGTTTGGTAAGTTCAAAGCGATAACCGTCCATTGTGCTACATTGCAACTGGTCAGTTATGTATGACTCGATGCAGCAGAGGGCAAAACTGTTACCCCGTATTTTAGATTAATGAATTTGCGGGTGAATTCTATGAGGTTCCTTTGTCTTGAGACCATGATTGTATACCAGCTGTCTTCATGAATGACAAGACAATAAAAATTGCCCATGTGACGGAAGAGCTAATGCTATTTTTGCACACAAGTGACACTGCACTTTGTTCCGAAAATCACCAGTTTAAGTAAACTCTTATCTTTTCGTCAACGAGAATAGAGAAAGCATGAGATTTATGACCTCTTCCAAGTTAACGGTCATTTGGCAGTCTCTGCATTCAAAGACAAAAGTCATTATAGTCATCAGACTTTTCTTAATGACTGTGAAAGTGTTTATATTCAAGAGGTAATTTTTGTTTGTTTTTAATGCTGTCTCATTTCCTGTGTCTCTCCAGTGACATTACCCCAATGCTGGTTATTTTGGCTTCCTGTCCACAATCACGCCAAGGCTTGTCCCACGCAGCCCCTGCACTAGCAATCCACCCACATAGGAGTCAACGTCAGGTTGTAAAGCAGCCCACCAGAAGAGACACTGCACTGCTGCCTAGTCACCTGAGTGGTATTCAGTGGTGCCTGTTTTGATCCGGCATATGCAGAACACCACCAACTAAACCCCCTATTGATGACAATGATTGCTTAGTCACGGAGCCTTCCCCCCTTCCTCCCTTCACTTATTGAAAGAAAGGGGATAACTCGTTCTGTCTGTTCGTACAGTTACCTCCACTGGTGGATTTTTTCTTCCTTTTCTTTCACGGATGGACTCAAAGAAAGGATCCAGGATCTGTCTTGACATTGGTGGAGGCTTGCGCTCTGCTGAATACGGTTTACGTTTTTTCTGAATGTAAAGTACACAAAAAGGGAGTGAAGTGTTTGTGGTTGGAGTAAGCTGTGTGTTAAAGGAGACACGACTGCCTTGCATAGTTCAAGCCAGCACTGTTGGCATAGGCCTGTACATAACTAATGTCTTGGGAAGTAAAGTAACAAGGATGGAGATGAACATGGTGAATGTACAGTGGACTCCTAGAAAGCTTTTATTTCTTTATTTGTTTGTTCTGTCATGAAACTGAAAGTTAAAAAAAACAACTTTGCTAATGTAGAATTGTGATTGGTTTGGGTTGGCTTGCCATTTTTTATGATTACTGTCAAACTGATAAATATTGTTGATGGCTATATCACTCTCTCTCTCTCTCTCTCTCTCTCTGTAAGCTTACATATTTCACCAAAGTTAGTCTTGTTAATTCATACTGTGGTCTTGTTTATTCATTTTGTTTTAGTTGAATATCTTGAATCTTGTTTGTATTGCATTAAATTTTTTGTAGATAAGAAATTCATCCATGAGTCTTGCACTCTACAAATACCTCGTTTTATACATTATACTGAGATAGTAACGTAATCTAAGGCCAAACTTGTAAATAATTACCTTAGAATTGTCAATAGGAAACTTGAACTGTTGAAGGTCACAAGGTATGGTTTTATTACAGAATCTTCTTATGCATACTGTTTGTTGATTGTTAACATGTGAGACAGAGAGATGGTGTGTGTGTGTGTGTGTGTGTGTGTGTGTGTGTGTGCGTGTGTGTGTGTGTGTGTGTGTGTGTGTGTGTGTGTGTGTGTGTGTGTGCGCGCGCGCGCGCATGCAGATGCACTTATATATGTGATTTGTGGATATGTGTTAGCATTTCTCAGTGTGATTTATCTTTTAAACAATTTAAGCGTGTAAAAGGGTGGACAGAATTTAATGTCAGCCTGAAGTCATGAACAAATAAGTTTTCATGTTTCTTGTTATTTCAGCAGTACCCAAACTTTATGATTGTGAACAGTTCTGCAGGTTAATGGTTTATTTATTTATTTATTTTTAAAGAAGGAAATTCCAGAGTATTGAACTCTTCAGACTTTTAAGCCACAGAGACCAATACTTAGCATGATCCATACACACATTCACACTCCTACAAAGGCATGCGCACACGGCTGAAGGAGAAAGTTGGTGTGCAGCGTACTGAAGAAGGAGTGGATCCTGGCCAAGTACCAGAGGGAGGAATTCACAGACCCTGACAGGCAGTCTGCCTACAACTGCTCACACAAGGAGGGCATGCTTTGGAAACTGGGCAGAGATCGAAAGCAGTTCCAGCTGCGGAAGTTTGTCTTGTCGAGGGCAGAGAACAAGTTCCTGTACTTCATCCATGAAGACTCCAAGCAGGTCAGTGCACAGTTGTTTCCCATGAGGTGTGCATCTGATGCATAGCTGCCCCTGTGGGGATGCCAGGGTCTCTTTCAGTGCAAACTATTCCCCTGCCTTCTGAAAATTCTGTACTAGAAACCTGTCTTATCTGTCATTTTCCCTTAGTGGTTTTTTTCCATTCATTTTTGTCTTCCTTTGTTGGTAGTTTTATTTTTTTCCCTTATGACCCATTCTTCTGTCTTCGTTCTAGAAAGTCTTTAGTCACTTTTTTCTCTGGTCACAGTTTATAGCATGTTAGGGTTTTGTTTTTGTTTTTCTTCCCCAGTAATCTGGCGAATAGGTAGTGAGACTGTACATAAAATCATAATTGGACACTAGCTTTCTGTTCTGCAGTGTCTGTTTCCCCATATATGTTCTTTGTGTGTTTTTTGTTTACATTTAAATGTTTTCATGAATTCTTTACCTTTTTCTAAAAAAAAAAACAACCGTGTGCAAAATTTAGTGGAATGGCTGGGGCTATTGACATGGCTGGACTTCGTCTGCATTGAGGATATCAGTAGTTTAGTTGTTCCACGATATCAATTGCTATAGTATGTAGATGTTAGGCTGTTAGCATGGCCAAGTTTTGTCGGCCTTAAGGATATCAGTACTTTCGCTGTACCATGCTGTCAGTGGCTGTAGGTATGTAGATATTATTTTCTTCGCCTGTTCTTTTTTTCTTTTTTTTCTGTTTGTTTTAGGTTGGGACCTTTTTCTCTCTCAGTGTATTGCCGCTGCTGAAAACGTTTGTGTAGTCAACTGGCTATTTTTATACAGCTTACGTAAATGCTGCACAGCACACCACCATGTTTGTATTGTTAAAGTCAGTCAGATGTTTGAAGTTTGGGTTTTGTTTTTATCGTAAGTGCTAAAACCATTAATCGGCTTTGTGAATGGTTACGCATGTCTGTTTGTTGTTGATGTTTTGATCAGATTAGTTCCTCTTTTAATTCCTCCATTCTCATAGCAGTGTTTTGGGGTTACGAAAAACCTGATTTGGAATTCTAAAGATTTTATTAAGATATGTAGGGCATGTGTACATATGCAAGTAGTAATGTTTTCTGAAAGAAAATGATACAAAATAAACTGTTTGGGACACTGAACTAAAAAGAGTGAAGCAAGTGCTTTTTTTTTTTCATTTCTTGTATGGTGTTATGTTATATGTCAATTCAGAAAGCCCAGCAGCCGAAAGCGGAAGCGGACATGGATAACATGAATGCAGTCTTTGTACCTGAGAAGATTGGGAATCCTTATGGGCTTCAGATTACGTTCATCAAGAACGGCTCAACACGAAGTCTGTTTGTTTACTCTGAAAACTCAAAAGTGAGGCGTGTTTGGCTGCTGTTGTTTCTGTTGGTGGTGGAAGTGTTGAAAGGGATGTGTGGGTGGAATATGTGTTTGTGTGCATTAGCATTTGTGCCTGTGTGTTGGTGTATGTGTATGATTATGTGTACAATTTTTCTTCTCATCTCTTCTCTGCTTTGCTCCCTTGGCCTCTCCTCTCCTCCTGTCCTTTCCTCTTCTGTTTTCTCCTCGCTTTTCTTCTTTTCTTGTCTCTGCTCTGCTGTGCCTCATGTTCTCTTCTCTTTTCATCAGTTCTCCTCTCTTCTATACTCTTCTCTTTTTTTTCTTTTTCCCTCTTGTCTTCTCTTCTCTTCTCCTCTCTTCTTATTTTTTTCTGTCCGTCTCTTGTTCTGCATGCTCATAAACTGCTTTTACATGCTGTATATGTTATTTTTTCTTTCAGTTTTAGGCTGTTAGAAACAATTAGTATTATGTGTGTAACCCTTTCAATATGAGGCTGTGATGTTAACTTGAATGAACATTTTGTTTCCCTCTACCCCCACCCCTCTTGCAGTCTCTTTCTTTCTGCGTTTGTGTGTTTGTGTGTATGTGTGTGTGTGTGTTACTTTTGCTTTGTATGTCTGTCTCTGCAACAGAGTAAAAAGAAAGATAATGGCATATTTGGAGTCGTTGTGATGACATGTGCTTCCAGGACATAGTAGACTGGTACAACTGCATACGAGCGGCCAAGTGGGAGAGGAGGAGGATAGCATTTCCAGACAGAGATCTTCAGCAGGTGAGTGGAAGCGTGCTCTTTGATGGTACAGTTTGGATGGAAAATAGTTTGACCGCAATACTTTCAAACTTTCAGACACGCCCACAGTATGTCACTGCATTTTGTAAGGATGGTTGTTAATAGAGCACTGTCTAGTAATTACAAAGATGTTCGAGATTTGTTGTAATTGAACAGAGGCTGGAACTCCTTATAATTCAGTATTTTATTGAATTTGTTTATTGGGAAAAGTGAAAATGCTTTCGATTATTTGTATGTTGTGAAATAAAACACCAGCCAGAAATGCGTAATGCTTTATTTGTTGATTCTGTAAAATTTATAGTCACATTTATAAAGAGAAAAAGATAAACAAAAAATCTTACTTGGTTGTTTGGAACAGCTGTTGTCATCTCTTGTATAAAAACAAAGGTATGCATAGACTTATGCATGCATTATACTTGCATGTATATGCACATGATGAAACAGCTCTTCTTTTGGCAGATGCGTTGCTTGATTTGCCAATCATCAGAATGCATTTTTTTGGTGGTCAGACTGTTGCTGATATACTAACTTGTCTTTCTTTTAACTTGTGTTAGCTTGCCTTCGGTGTTCAAATGGTAATATAGAAGTTGCTGTGTGCACTCCCTCAAGGAGATGTCACTGCACACAAACTAATCAGTATAATCTGCACCTCATCTGCTAAGCCAAGAGACCACAAGTTGTGGAATTGACAGCTAAATAAATGAATAACTAACTAACTAAGGTAAAAGGATTTAAATGTTTTGCTGCTTATGGATTTGCAAGCTGTGTGCTGACAAAGTTTACAAAAAACAGCAAAACTGAATTTAATTTTTGCTGTTCCAATCAGATTTATTGCTAATGAAGATAGTCCAATAAAAGTATAAATTAATACAACAAAATACTTTTGAAAAGGACAGAAAAGGCCTAATAATGTACAGATTTCTGCCTTCGGAGGGTATTGTTCATTAGCTTAATTCCTTGTGTGAAGGCTGATTGAAACAGAAAAGAAACGGATCACTACAAAGACTGAACATAAGAGAATGAGTTTCAAACAGTTTAAGATTCCATAAACTTGGTACAAAAAAGACATCATGTTATGTGTGAAAAAAGAAATTAGAAAAAAAAAAAAAAAGAGCTAAAGAACTCGTCATCCAGCATGAAGATGCTGATGTGTAAATCAAAGTTTTTTTTTCCAAACTCCAGCTAAAAGAGATCGTTTGCTTCAACTTTCCTTGTCAATTTGATTCACAGAGAAAGACAGGTGCAAAGGAGATAAGTTCATTCACCTTTGATGGCAAGCATATGTTTACAGTGTTCAGTGTTTGTCCACATAGCGTTGTACTAGGCCAACGATGGAGGTACAGTGTACGTACATACAGAGCTCATGAAAGGGATACGGACAAGAGTCTTGTGAACACAACTTAGCAGATGTCTGACTTAAACATAAGCCCAATGTGCTGTTCAGACCTTTTGGGTTACATTAGTTACTTTCATAATCCATTCTTGAGTCCTTAGATCCTCTGAGGGTTTACAGAAGCCTATTAACTCCTACAGGTTATTTTTTCTTTGTTTCGTTTGTTTTCTCTTTCCTTTACTTCTGCCTGCTTCTTCTTCTTCTTCTGTTATGCAGGCTGATACTCCTGCAGACACTCCCTGTATAAACAGGCAAGTATGAAACCCATGTGCGCAACAAAGGGAGTGGAGTTTTGTGTGTATGACAGTTTTTTATCCCGCCATTAAGGCAGCCATACTCTAACTTCGGGGAAGGTGCATGCTATGTGGAACGTGTCATCCATACCAACAGTCAAACTGGCCTTCTCTTCCGAAAGTTGGTGATGGGATTTTACATGTGTGCAAGATGTTATGCATGCATTCACACACGGAACCTCAAATTTATAGTCTCATTCGAAGGACTGTATGGGAAATGGAGTCAGAACCAATGTTAACTCTGAGGGAAAAATCCCCCTGTACCGAAACGGCGTGGTGGAGACTTCTACCAAAGTAAGTCTTGTTACACGCATTGACATTTGCAGAGAAGGTGTGAAATTTCAGAGATCTTTCTTTGTCTTTTTTTTGTTTGCAGTTGGCAGAGGACCTGACCAAAGACTTTATTGTGGAAGGATGGTTGAGCAAGATGGGCCCCAGAAATGAGCCTTTCAAGAGGCGCTGGTTCACTTTGGATCGTAGGAAGCTCATGTACTTTGAAGAACCTTTGGTAAGTCTCAACTGATTTTTTGCTTGCAATAAACTTGAATTGTTCTGCCAAGCTGTCATGGAGCTTATGTCTTTCGAATAAATTTATGGTTGCTAGATGTAATCAGTTTAATTTTTTTACTCAAATGTCAAAAAAAAAAAAAAAAAAAGTGAATCGGTCAATTTCGGTTGTCCATGTTTATATGCGTTTGTTTGTGCGTGTGCTTGCATGCATGTGTGTGGTAAACATGCATAACCATTGGCATTATCAGACTTGGCAAAGTTATAAATATTGTTGAAACCTCTACACCCACATTTGATCAGTGAATATGTCATCAAATCATAATGGTTGTAAATGTGAGATTAATATTTTCACTATAGTCTCACCATAACAAATTTGCCCGTTTCTTTGAAATGTTGGTCACTTACAATAATTGTTTCGCACACAGATAAAGGACAGGTTAAGTTATATTGTATCCAAATGTAGCGACAAATGTTAAGTAACATTCTGTGAAGATCAGACCATTTGAATAGGTAATAGGATGTGCACCAGCTGTTGCAGATAAAAATAAACATATTACTAAATATATGACCAACATAGGCCTCTCACAGATATATCATGCCACATATAGCTATATAAGACAAAATGAGTGTATAATTTACGGGGAATCAAGCAAGTGAAGCCACATGAAATTGACAGTTCGAACAGCCTTACAAATTTCAACAATCACAAATCTTCATAGAAAACTGTTTGAGTATCTGCAGAATTAATTGACAATTCAGTCAGCCTTACTAGTTTCAACAGTAACAAATCTTCATAGAAAACTTTGAGTATCTGCAGAATTAATTGACAATTCAGTCAGCCTTACTAGTTTCAACAAACCTTTACAGAAAACTGTTTAAATGTAAGCTGAATTACACACTGTGGCCAATACAGCAGACAAAACGGTATCTGTGTTCCATCAAATAAAAAGTCATGGTAATCAGCATTGTTGTTGGTGTGTGTTTAGAATATGTCAGCATGAGAACGTGAGGTTTCAAGGATATCAAAGGGAGGATGGCAGAGTGCAGAGAGATCAAAAAGTGGTTGGGTGAGGGAAGGAGAAAGGAAAATTGAAGAATGCAGTTATGTCATATTCTAGCTGAAGTCCAGGCCAGGGCACTGGTGCTGTTTTTACTAGTAGCTGGTGGAAAATGAAAAGAAGGCACAGCCAAAATGGGGCTGCAGTGGAGGGGGAGGAGGTGGGGCAAGGAAGGGGGTGGTGGTAGAAGAGGTTATTTAGGTACCACTTGAGTTAGTAGAATTGAAGAACAGAAGTCTGCTGTTTCAGTACCGTGCTGACAGCTGCACATTTTTTGCAGGTAGAATATCTTTCTTGGTCAGCTGAATACATCTACGGTTGACATAAATGTCTAGCCTAATATTTGAATGTGACAATGAGCTGTTATCAACATTTTCTTTTTTCTTGTATCATTTCTAGAAGAATGTGTATCTTCAGCAACTTGATGTTGATGGCCATATACGAATAGAAGGGGAAACTAGCCATTGAGGAAGAGGTGGAACAATGGGATGGGTAGGGGGAGGTGTTCCACCATCATGAACACGTTAAATATGTGTCACTTCATGACATTTATATTAGGTGATTTAGGCATTACAGTGCTAAAACTGGTACACTGAAGATAAAAGACTGATTTGAGAAAATAATAAACTTCATCCAACAGGGAATTGATTAGATTAGGGAAACAAGATGAATATGGCTCTGTCCTTCCCCATTTGTCTCACCCACCCTTTGCTCTTCATTTGTTTGTAGTGTTTAGTTGCACGCTTGAGTCATACAGGCAGTTGCCTTTCTCCTTACAATTCAAAATTTGTGCAAATCATGGCTCAGAAGAGTTATGTTTGCATTGTTGTTGAATACACATTCGTGGAGAGAAGGAAGCAAAATAGAAGGAGCAGAACTTGAAAGTATTGATTTAAGTTTAATAATGAACATACTAGAGTGAAAATAGCCCTGAAATAGCATTTAGTACATTCCTGTATGCAAGTATTCTTTAGTCCTTTGCACACCAAAAGCACATTTGTATTTCTGAGTAAAAGAAAAACAAAAAAGGTGACAAGAAATAAAACGAAAACACAAAAACACAAGCCTATTATTCATCACAGGTGTACTCCGAAGCGATATGAAATGACACTGAGACTGACTTTGTTTATTGTGGAGATGCAGGATATATGTGTAAATGATCGCTGGCCATGGACACCCACTACACAGGCACTGCCTTGAATGTGGATTGTCAGTAACAGGACTGTCACATTCAACCCTCTCAATTTTTGTAGGGATTTCCCTTTTTAAAGAAATGATTCCTGAAATTTGTTATTGAAAAAAAAAAACCCAAATAAACAAAAACATAAAACAAACAAACAGAATTTCAATATAATGTTTTAACATGTTGGGGTTTGGGGTAATTTTTGGAAAGGGCTGATGAAAATATTGCAAAACAAAGCCAAAATGGTCTTCAAGTGTCTGCAACTCTGTACACTGGAAGATAAATTTTCTTTGAAAATCGCATATTCTGTGGTCAAAGCTCTGGCAGGGGGTCAAAACGGATTCAGTTGAAAGCCTGTCTGCTCTTTTCATCCCTTGGCTTCTGAATTCGACTCCAGAGGGTGGACAGTTCTGCTGTTGTGACTCCTGTGTCGTGTGTCTGCTCAGATGGATTGCCACATGACTTCTTCAAATAGCTTATTCCCTTTGGATTGCAGTGCTGGGCTGTGACGGGATACAGACTGGTTGTGACTGGGGGAGCAGAAATGAGCAGCTTTGGAACAAAGCCTGTGAGGGAAGGAGGAGGAAGGCGAGCGAGCCCAAGAAACAGTTATTCCCCCCGCAAAAAAAAGAAAAGAGTAAAAAGTAGAAGGAAAAAAAAAAGAGAAAAAACTTATTGCATCCAGGTGTAGTGAAAAATGTGATGGTGTGGCAGCTGCAAACAGATGTTTTCTGTGCGATTTGTTGCCAATGGCAAGTTGCCTTCAAGGTTTTTCGGTCAGCAGAGGCATGCAGCACAATTAAAGTCACTCGCCAAAGTCAAATTTTAGGTGGCATTGCAAGTGATATAATCGCACTGTAGAAGGCTTGTGAGAATGCATGCAGGTAGTCTAACTCTGCTTTTCACATTTTTTTCTTTGGGATTTGTTGTCAGAATGCTTTTCCCAAAGGAGAAGTTTTCATTGGTCATCGTGACGCTGGCTACTTCATCAGCCTTGGAGCCCCAGAGGGGGACCGCAGTTCCAACAGCCACAACAACTACTGTTTCACGCTCCACACACCCGACCGCAACTTCATTCTGCGTGCCGAGACCCAGGATGACATGGACAAGTGGACCACGTCTCTCAACTATGTGATTGACCTGCCCTTGACTCCGCAGGACAGCAAATGTAAGTAGCTGAACAAGGATTGGCCTGCCACTGGTAGGTCAAAGTTCGCCGTGGTTTGCTGGCTCCATCTGTTTCCTTTTCCAAGCAGAAAAGGATAAACCATATTTCATATTCACTCCCCCCGTAGACAGAAAGAATGTGGCTACCTTTCATGGTAGGATTAAAATGATCACATGCGCGAATATCTCGCCATTGGTAAACTTCAGAGTTCAAGCCTAGAAATGAAGGAGATTGTCCTTTCACTGAACTTGGCTAGGGAAAAACACCAGTTTTCAGAATAATTAGCTGAAGCCAACAAGTATGGAAAACTAAATGGGTGAATAAAAAAAAAGGTTATTATTTTTAATGTTCTATGAAGATTTATCCTATTATATTCGTTTTTTGCATGCTTTGCTCATTGTTTGAATTTATTGAACTTTCGTGCATGTCATAGTTTCATCATTGAAACAGCAGTCACCTACCATATATATTATTTATAGTTTGAATTTCACTAAAGATTTCCTTCTTTTACAATCATATGGATGCTACCAGTGTTTGCACCTGTTTGGCAGTGTTCTTTGACTGAGTTCAGGATCAAAAGGTCAGTCTTGAATAAACATGATTTGTGCTTTCTACAATTTTCAATTTTGTTTTCAAGGCATCAGGGAAATTTGAATTGAACTTAGATTCCAGATATATTTTTTTTTATATCCAAACAGCACTAAACAAAAATCTTAGATTTAAGTCGCACCACATTTTGTATAAAAGTCTAGCAGTAGATGTAATTTGCCATACATGTGTCCACTTTTGTGCTGGTCATGTCTATAAAAGACCTTTGTGATCACTTACTGTGTAAAGGAAAATCTGGAATTCATCCTGTAAACTCCACGCTGACTCCCCGCTTCTTGGTTGCTTACATGCTGTCACTGATGTTTGATGCACGTTCAAGTGAACCCATACAGCTACATAAAGTTCTGAACTATGGTTTGTATTGCTGCTAAATTGTCCACAATTGTATTGATGGGAGTCATCTGTTACTGTCACCATCATTCGCGACATGAGCTGAAAAGAAAAAAAGATCACCTAGGATTGAAGCGCTTTGCAAATTGCTGCAACTTTAGCAGCATCCACAATTCTAAGATGATGCATCTATGCTCTCAAAGCTTCCCAGATATCCAGTATGAGAATGTAATATTCACGTGGAATACAGTGGATTCCAACTTAATTAACTGAAGTGGTGGACAGGCAGCATAAGGTAGAATGGTAGAGTTTTGGGTGTGTTTATGTGTACTTTAGTGACTGGAAGTTAATCTACCTTTGTGTGTGTGTGTGTGTGTGTGTGTGTGTGTGTGTGTGTGTGTGTGTGTGTGTGTGTGATTGCAGTGGCGTCCATGCTGAACCCCAAGAAGTCATCCAACTCGTTCCGCATCATCCGCAGATAGAGGATGTGTGACGTTCTGCGGCGGTTGAACCACTTGGTTTCCTTCCGATGTGCCGGGACTGTGTATCTGACAGAGCAAGCAGTAATGTCATGCTGGAAGTCTGCACATCAGTGCCATGTGAATTGTCGGTGATTTGTCACAGTGTGACCTGAGAGTCTATCCATGCACGATGCTCAGAAAGGATCTTGGACCTTTTTTCGCTGACTCTTAAAGGAAATGGTGCGCTTTCATCACAAGTCTGTTCTACTATGAGACACCTCGTCTGGAGTGGTGGAGGTGTTTAAAATGCTGGTTGACACTCTTTTATGCTGTCAGTTTTGTAAATGTGGTGTGCTGCGGGCTGGTTATGCGTATGGACCTGCTGTGCTGTGACTTACCCGAGTTTATAGTTGATGTACTGCTACCGTGTTTCAGAAGCCTTATTCAGTTGATTTATTTCCAAGTTTCATTTCTTTTTACACTGATCATTCATATTTGAAAATTTGGGTCATGTTTTCATTGAAATACACATACTCATTAATCATTCATATTTTGCATCTCATGTTATACCACATACAAAGTCACTCAATGGAGGGAAAACCAGCCAACAGGTTGAGAGGAGCAAAGCTTCAGAGTCTAGCTGGACAGCTGACGAGATGATTTCTTAACCAGGAGGACTGAACCATTCTGCTGTAGAACTCATACATTCATGCCTTTTTTAATGACTGTTCAGTTGGCATTTTTTTTTTCTCGCCTGCTAGCCATTCCAGTTGATACAATTTTTTTTTTTTTAATCTGTGGCATTTTCAACTTTATTAGTTGTCCATCATTCCTGATCATGTCGAAACATTTAGCAGTGCATTTTCATCTTGATGATTGTTTATCATTCCTGATATTTTCAACATTAAGTGATGTGAAATTACATTGACTGCAAGATGACATGCAAACGAAATGACTCACAATCCTCCCCTCTCCCCAACCCTCCCCCATGCCTGGCTTTAAGGTTCTGTGAAGAATGTGGTACAGGATGGGGAGAAGGAAGGGTAATGTGTTTAATGATAGGAAGAGAGCAGGGAAATGTATTACAGGACGGTTAAGAGGGCAGGGTGATGCATGTTACAGGATGGGAAGAACTCAGGGTGACATGTTACAGGATGGGGAGAGGGCAGGGTGATGTGTCACAGGATGGGGAGAGGGCAGGGTGATGTCTTACAGGACGGGGAGAGGGCAGAGAGCTGTGTCACAGGATGGGGAGAGGGCAGGGTGATGTGTCACAGGATGGGGAGGAGGGCAGGGAGATGTGTCACAGAATGGGGAGAGGGCAGGTGATGTGTCACAGGATGGGGAGAGGGCAGGTGATGTGTTACAGGATGGGGAGAGGGCAGAGAGCTGTGTCACAGGATGGGGAGAGGGCACAGAGCTGTGTCACAGGATGGGGAAGGATAGGGAGATGTGTCACAGGATGGGGAGAGGACAGGATTGTGTGTCACAGGATGGGGAAAGGGCAGGGGATGTGTTACAGGATGGGGAGAGGGCAGGGGATGTGTCTCAGATGGGGAGAGGGAGGGGAATGTGTTACAGGATGGGAGAGGGCAGGTGATGTGTCACAGGAATGGGGAGAGGGCAGCGAACTGTGTCACAGGATGGGGAGAGGACAGGAAGATGTATTACATGATGGGGAAAGGGGAGGGGGATGTGTTACAGGATGGGGAGAGGGCAGGGTGATGTGTCACAGGATGGGGAGAGAGCAGGGAGATGTGTCACAGGATGGGGAGAGGACAGGAAGATGTATTACAGGATGGGGAGAGGACAGGATTATGTGTCACAGGATGGGAGAGGCAGGAGATGTGTACAGGATGGGGAGAGGCAGGTGATGTGTTACAGGATGGGGAGAGGGCAGGGTGATGTGTTACAGGATGGGGAGAGGGCAGGGTGATGTGTTACAGGATGGGGAGAGGGCAGGGTGATGTATTACAGGATGGGGAGAGGGTAGGAAATGTTTCACAGGATGGGAGAGGGCAGAGAGATGTGTTACAGGATGGAAGAGGGCAGGGAAATGTGTTACAGGATGGGGAGAGGGCAGGGGGATGTGTTACAGGATGGGGAGAGGGCAGGTGATGTGTCACAGGATGGGGAGAGGGCAGAGAGCTGTGTCACAGGATGGAGGGAGAGGGCAGCGAGCTGTATCACAGGATGGGGAGAGGATAGGGAGATGTGTCACAGGATGGGGAGAGGGCAGGGTGATGTGTTACCAGATGGGGAGAGGGCAGGGTGATGTGTCACATGATGGGGAGAGGGAGGGGGATGTGTTACAGGATGGGAGAGGGCAGGGAGATGTGTCACAGGATGGGGAGAGGACAGGAAGATCTATTACATGGTGGGGAGAGGACAGGATTATGTGTCACAGGATGGGGAGAGGGCAGGGTGATGTGTTACAGGATGGGGAGAGGGCAGGGTGATGTGTTACAGGATGGGGAGAGGGCAGGGTGATGTATTACAGGATGGGGAGAGGGCAGGAAAATGTTTCACAGGATGGGGAGAGGGCAGGGGGATGTGTTACAGGATGGGGAGAGGGCAGGGAGATGTGTTACAGGATGGGGAGAGGGCAGAGAGATGTGTTACAGGATGGTAAGAGGGCAGGGAAATGTGTTACAGGATGGGGAGAGGGCAGGGCGATGTTTCACAGGATGGGGAGAGGGCAGGGCGATGTTTCACAGGATGGGGAGAGGGCAGAGAGATGTGTTACAGGATGGGGAGAGGGCAGAGAGATGTGTTGCAGGATGGTAAGAGGGCAGGGAAATGTGTTACAGGATGGGGAGAGGGCAGGGTGATGTTTCACAGGATGGGGAGAGGGCAGGGGGATGTGTCACAGGATGGGGAGAGGGCAGAGAGCTGTCACAGGATGGGGAGAGGGCAGGGGGATGTTTCACAGGATGGGGAGAGGGCAGGGAGATGTTTACAGGATGGGGAGAGGGCAGGTGATGTTTCACAGGATGGGGAGAGGGCAGGGGGATGTGTTACAGGATGGGGAGAGGGCAGGGCGATGTTTCACAGGATGGGGAGAGGGCCTGGTAACATAAGGGTCAGGGCAGGGTGATGTGTGTTTTTGGATAAGGAGAGGGCAAGGTAATTAACATTCCTTCATCTGTGGAATATTTGCAACCTGTCTGTACGTATTGATTATAATAGCACTGATTCCTTTCCCCAAATTGTTTAGTGTTTAGGGAAATGATAACGAAGCATGCAGATTACGTGCTGTTCTTTAGATGTGCAGAAACTAAACCCATTCCTTCCATTGAAATCTAAGCTTTACTGAGGGATTGCAAATAGAACAGTAGTTAGTCATTTATTTACTTTGTTTTCCCTCTTTTAGCCACCCTTTTCTCTGTCCATGCCCCTATTTTCTGTCGTCTGATATTTGATCTGTGTGAGACTCTTTTTTTTTTCTTTTTTTTTTCTCATCTAGCAACTGAATTTAACGTGATCAAGCTGTGGAACTGATGCACAGTTCTGTAGAGTAATCCACTAGATTGTAGTGGGACTCCTAACTCTGGTTTAATGTCCCTTGAAATCCAGCACAAATTCCTATTACTGAAGTACAGATGACTGAAACCGGCATTCTCTTCACATTTTTGCTTAGTTCTGTTTCCACACTGTTGCATATAACATTGATTACGCAAGAAAGCTAATCTTAGTTTCCTGTCCAGCAATTGGTATAATAACCAGCTAACTGCCTCTGCTGACATGTATTTGTTTCTTGCTCACTACGTAAACAAATGATCTAACAGTTTTCAGTGTCAGTATATTATTAAATATCAAATTAAACTGCTTCACAAACATTTTACTGGCATACTGAAAAATAGTTCCTCACTGGTAGATCTATACCAGTCCTTTTTGTTTTTTTAAGCTTGCGCAAGTTGTATTAGTTTGTTTCCTTTTGTTTTGACTTAAGAATCGTGTTTGAACATGTCTCTTTTTTTTTTTCTTTTTTTTGTTGAATACTTGCACTGTTGAACTTTTGTGAAAGTACGAGAAGTCTCTTTTTAATGTAAGTATTGGTGGTCAAAGGGGGGTTGCTACAAATGTTATTCCTGTTGTGGTTGAGACGTTGAGATTTGGTTTTCTTGTGTGCACAGACATTTCTTAAATGAAAAGCCTCCACAGTGTAACGCCTCCACAGTGTAACGGAATTTCGGAATGAAAGAAGGCAAGCACAGTATTTCTTGTATTGCACTGATAGGGGAAAAACAGTTCTCTAAATAAGAATTGAATTTTAACAATAAGGTGTTTCCTGCTTTTTTGGAAAGCTTTTGTTCATTAAATATTTATACAAATATCCCCGATATTTTACAGGTATAAGAATTGCTGATGATAGTAAAGTAGATTACGAAAATGGTAAATGTGAATGTTGTAACAGGCCACATAAGCAATATTGATCTCTGCACATACATGTATAACCTGTATCAAAGTTTGAACATCATTATTACACCAGTTTTGTATGATGCTTCTTTTTTTGTTCATGTATATGTAGGATGCTCTGTTTAGGAAAAATTACTGGTTGTGTTTGTTGCAGTCATTGTCTGTTAGTGTTGACTGATAATTTGTCACATTATTTGATTTGTTGCACACAAGTCAAGTTAATAAGCCTGTGTAAATACAACCTTTACACCTTTTGGAGTAAATTTGTCTTTGTATTTTGGTTCCTGTATAGTTAGAGACATGGGTATCTGTTTATGAGTTGGTGTGTGTGTGTGTGTGTGTGTGTGTGTGTGTGTGTGTGTGTGTGTGTGTGCATGCATATAATCAGAGAGAAGTTAAGAGGAAAAGTAGCGTTTCATCTCATTGTAGTGTGATTTTTATTCAGACAGTGAGATGAGATAGCTGACCTAATATTTTGAGATAAGCTCAGCTAATGTAAAACTAGCATTAAAAATAGATTTTGTTTCAGTACCATCTATCACTGTACAAATATGTGCATGCTTAGAGATGAAATCTGTTCTAAATTGTAAGCTTTACTCAAATTAATATTTCTGGCACAGATAGGACCAGTTGAAAAAGTTGGTTGTGCCTTATGTTATCATTATTCCATTTTGTGGGACATAAAATGTAAGGGAGAATTGTACACTTATTAACTCGTCTCAGTTTTGGAGTTCCTTTATGTTCATGTTTTTTAAATGCACAGAGCATGCACTCCAGTGAATCCCATATTTTCGTTTTTGTGCTACACATTATAACACCACTCATACTACGCATACTACATTGACCAGTGCAATTTGAAACAGTTGTTTGTTCAAATGTGTGCTTGAATTATGTTTATTGCTGCCTTACCCCATCTCTCTCTCATACTCTCATCTTTGTGTTTTTTCAGTGAAATGTGTTACTTCTATAAACTTTCACCTTTTCAATTTTTTTTTAAACATCCGGTTACATCCCATGGAAAGGTGCATATGATGATTATAAGATAATGAGAACTTTTGCTGACCTGTGTGTGTGTGTGTGTGTGTGTGTGTGTGTGTGTGTGTGTGTGTGTGTGTGTGTGAGAAGAAAATTATTTGGCTTATGCGTTCAAGAAATACAATTGAACAGATGATCACACAATAGGAAGGAGTCCATTTAACTTAACAGTCTCAGATACAGTAATTCATTTGCAAAATTTCACATTACTGGTCCAAATCCTTCTTTTTCCAAAGTAATGATTCCCAGGAAACATGAACATTTTAATACAACCTTTCAGTTGAGTGACATACTTTCTAGTCCTGAAGAAGCAAACCGTTTCATTGAGCTATTTGAATATTGAAAATGGTCCCAATTTTCTCACAATTTTTTTTGTTCATAAAACGCATTTCCTTATGCGCATAAGAAACAGATGTCATAATGGCAGAGTTATCTTCTATCTTTTTTAATTTCCTTTCTAAATAGGTTTTCTTCCACATTTCTATATTTGGTCATTGGCTTAAAGACTGGATTTATAGCTTTGCCAAGACAGGCTTTTGGCCACATGAAGGTATCTTAAATAAATGTTAGCGAACCGCCCAGAGAACGTGGACAAACGAGTCACAAGACGAAACACAACGCGTTTCGACCTCTTAGGTCTTCATCAGGTGAGACATTAACGAATAAAACAATGAAAATTCACTTAGCTTTGATCGCTTCAGATCACTTCGCGGGTTCAGCTTCCTTGCGCTGAACCCTGCGAAGTGATCTGAAGCGATCAAAGCTAAGTGAATTTTCATTGTTTTATTCGTTAATGTCTCACCTGATGAAGACCTAAGAGGTCGAAACGCGTTGTGTTTCGTCTTGTGACTCGTTTGTCCACGTTCTCTGGGCGGTTCGCTAACATTTATTTAAGATTTGTTTAGATTTCCGCCTGCAGTCCTCTCGCTTTGCAACCACATGAAGGTGTTTAAAAAGACTACAATCTCAGTAAGTTAAGACAAAATGTTGGAGAGAAGTACATTCTTGCTAACTTTGACAGTAATCATATGTGATTTTGCTGATTAGTAGTAGTACCATCTGTTGAACTTTACAACACTAATCAACTGAAAACATGTATAATTGTTAAAGCATCTCACTTTGACAACTTAGTCCAAGAAACTGCTTATTTATCCTTTGTTGTGTCATCTACAAAGTTTCGTTGACACTGTAACTAATGACTTGAGATTTTGCTATGTGCAGAAGTAAAGATCAAGATATATGAAATTCTAGCAAGTTTCTTTTTAGATTTGCTATTGTGCCGTTGTGGACACAGTTATGAAAGAAATAGGTCAGTGCGTGTTTATGCATACAGTGACTGCCTTGTCTAGATAGCTTTCCCTCATTCAAACATCAGATTTTACAACTCTGACTTACTTGTAAAGATTCTTTAACACAAATTTTGGTGAACACAAGCAAATTGTTCTTATACCCTGAAATTGGTGGTATTTGGAGTCCACAGTGTATTCATATTCTTCTTTCATTAAAAAAACAAAAAACAAAACAAACTATGCATTAAAAAACAAAAACAAACCTATGATCACGCACATACACATACACACTAAGCATGCGCACACACACACACACACACACACACACACACATGTACATTATGTACGCTATTTTTTTTGCATAGCTCACCAGCTGCAGTATTTCAAAGAGGATGTGATACATATGTGACCTCCCTTTTACTTTCATTTTTTCCTGTGTACCAGAAGTGATGCAGGGACGGGTGTTGAAACATTAAGCCTGAGAAGTTAGTGACTCCTGATTGTGATTCGACTGAGCTTTGCTTTTGATTTTTTTGTTGTAGCTAGCAATGTAACCAATACCTTAGAATTTAATTTATTATGGCAGGAAATTCTGTAAAAAGAAGGGCTCTGGACTAAAGAATGGGTGAGAATTGCCATGTGTACGTTGTTTCACTTGAGTAAATGTCTGTTTCTAGAATGTTAAAACAATCAGAATAGTACATGTAAAATTGTACAGAGTTGCAGTCTGATCAACTTGACTAAAAGATTTGTTAAATGCATTAATTTATGTATCTATCTGTACTTATCTACTGTATGATTTTGTATTTGTCAAAAAAAGATTTTTGTTTTGTCTTGTTTTTACAATGTATTTTCCTTTTTTAGAGATTTTTTTTTTTCAACCCTTCTTTTTTCTGCTTAGTGATAATTATGTATCTTGTAATCAGTCATGCCTCCTGAAGGTTTCGCGATATGCTGGGGCTGCTTATGTAGAAAAATGCTGTTATGTGTCACATAATATTTGATAAATGAAATGAATATGAAGTACTGACTGAGTTTGTAGTTAGCATCTTTCTGGTGTTTACTCCGAGGGTTTAGACTGCATAGGGGCATACAGGTAGCTGAAGAATACTCTGGTGCAGGACGAGTCTATTTTTTTCTCTCAGGAAAGTGATACAAGAAGTAAAATAGTTGATCGGCAACATCGTATTGGGTTATCTTTTTCCTGTGTTTTTGTTTCACATTTTATTTCATTTAGTTTGTGTGTGTGTGAGTGTGTGTTTATAAAGGAATGGAGATGGGAGGGATGGAGGAGTGGAGAGGGAGGTTGGGTAATGTATGTGATTTCTGCTTCCATAGGTTTGCTGGAAGTAAGTGGCTGCTGAAGGGAGGGTTTTGTACGGTGAAGACTGCTTGTCACTCACTGTAGAAAACACACTAAAGCGATGCTGAAGGCAGTATCTGTCTGGTTCTCCATGGCTATATTCAATGATGTAATAAACTCATAACAAACTATGGAAAACGGAGTGTAGGCAAAAAGAAAAACAGTGTCTAAGAAGAAATCTTTACTGAGTTTTAGTTGATCTGTTGATTATCAGTACATGATTTTGTTATTCCGTTTTACTTATTTTTTAAGACCTTCCCTCTTTTTTGTTTGATGTAAGACCAGACTGTGTTCCTAAATAAGAAAGTCACAGGGTACTTCTGTTGCTGTTTTTGTGAAACTGAACGTTAAAGTTCTGATCATGATACTGACAGTTTTCCTTGTTTAAGTGTATTTGGCTTTTTTTTTTTTCAAGTTTTGTTTATGATATTTTTTAACAATCAGTTTAGACAGCAGAGCTATGCTGTCCCAAGATTTTGAACGGAAAAAAGACAGTCATTAATTTTGGTTGAAGATATAACAAGGCGTGCTCTCACAAACAGATCAGTGACATGCATATGCATTAATTATGCACAAAATCATGACAACTCGCATATGTATATTCTGTTCTTGCATGCATTTGCCACACACACACACACACACACACACACACACACACACAACAATTTCACCTGTTTTTCTCCCTTCATGTGGCTGTTACGATACAGATCAGATCTGGATACCATTTGTGTCAATCCACTTTGAAGAGACAAAAAAAAGGTCTTCCGCCTCACAGGGTATGAGAAAAATAGTTGCCACAACAGACTACTCTCTGCTTCCATAATCAGTTTCACCGAGGAGACTGTCACCCACATTTGTTGGTTGGTTGGTTTGTCTGTCTGTCAGAAAGATTAGGAATAAAGCACTGAACCAGTTTTCTTCTTCTTCTTCTGTGTTCCCTGGTCATGCTGGTCAGATAGAAAGTCCAGTAGCTTGGGCAAAGTCAGCGGTCCGTTGGAGTGAGTCCGCCGTTCCCCACAGCTTTTCTTGGAGTTCCACTGCACTGGGCCAAAACTCACACTGCAGGCTGTCGAACGTGGGACAGAACTGAAGTACATGGGCTGGGTTTTGTGGGCCAGTGCCACATGGGCACTAATCTGTGTGCGATATGTTCAGGCGATAGAGGTGGGAGAGCAACTGACAATGTCCAGTTCTTAGTCTGAAGATGGCGACTTGTTGGGCACACTCAAGATGGTGAATGTCATCCTTCTCTACCTCCTCCTGTAGTCTTTCTCTCCATGCTGTCCTGAAATGGCTGCGGATGATGGTCTTCGCTTCTCTGTAGGATACAGCATGGGCTATTTGGTCTTGTTGGCTGCCCGCCTTGGAGAGTCTTTCTGCCTCTTCATTTCCTGCAATACCACAGTGGGAGGGAATCCACTGCAGGACTGGTGTTGTTTTCCTGCTCGAGGTGTGCAGTTCCTGTATGATTTCCTGCAGGATCTGCTCTCTTTCTCTCATCTGGAGGCTTTGAAGGGCGGCTTGACAATCTGCAAGGAACACTGTGTGGGTTGGTAAGATGTCCCTTTCATTTAGTATCTTTACAGCAGTGAGAAGGGCACATGCTTCTGCTCTGTAGTTAGTTGAGAAGCTACCGGTGGCTACAGACTTTCTGGTGGAACTGCCATCTGGGAACTTGATGAAAACACCGCCTCCCCCATTTCTTACAGCTTTCTCCGCAGAGCCATCTGTGTAGACTCGGGCCCAAGTAGTGCTTGGGTAGTCCTGGCTAGGGCCTCAAGAGCCCGGGACTTGAGTTCTGTTTCACTGTGGTCTTCTTTAGCTCTAATGCCAAGAATGTCAAGGCTGATAGGGGAAGTATCAGCCGTCCACTCTATGCAGTCTTGGAGCATTTCCACTGGGTGGTCTGCTGTTGGTAGCAATTTTTTGTACTTTTCCTGAAGCGCCTTGCTTAGATACTGAACCAGTTTTAAAGTTGAGTCTGGATCCAGCTCATTAGGTGTATTCAGAATCTGTCTAGTAAGATTATGCTAAAACAGCCAACCTAACACACGAAAACAACAGCAGCAACAGCAACTGAACTGATATAACAAAACTTGGTGGGAACATGAACGTGGCCCAACGATGGTTCCATTAAATGTTGCTGTGATTCTGGATCAGAGGGTGGATTTAGGATCTATTCAATGTTAGTGGGTCACTCTTCTCTCTCTCTCTCCAGAGTTCCCATCTAGTTTATTGTTTTATTGATGTGTAAACTTTATGTATAGTTTCAAGGGGAAAAGGAAACAAAAATTAAGAGGAAGGCGGTGAAGCAAACAATGAAGAAGTGCATACTGGCAGGTGTCTGGGGGCTTTTTGTTTTGCTTTTTTTTTTTCATTGGGAGACAACTGTGGTGTTCTGTGTTATGAGTGGATAGTTCTTGTCCAGCAGCTCCCTGATCTTTAGGTTACGCAAACAGGATCGAAAGATGAAGAGACGAGCCATTTACTTTTGTTTTTAACATGCATTATTATTGCTCCCACCTAAATAGTTCCTCGCCCCCCCCCCCCCCCTCCCCCCATCCACCTGCTTCGTTGTTATTCATTCCCACCCTTTGTTTCATTTTCTTTGTTTGCTTTATGGGCATGCATTATGGGCATTGTTTTCTTTCAATTCAGTTCAGCTGAGTTAAAAGATATAATGTGCTTGTATCTAGCTCTTTTAAACTTTTAATTTCAACCATATATGAATGACTGTTTTGTAGACTTTTCTGTTTATGAAGTGTACATCTGGTCAGCCGTGTATGATCCCCAGACACAGAATTTCAGTTCTTAGCTTCTTGAATGTGAGGTGATGATTATGTTTCATTGTATACTCAGTGTTTGACCATTTATAAACAAAACTTGATGTTTTACATGCGTTCTCTTTGATTATGAATGTATATTTATTTCATTTACATGCTTATTAAAACGGTTGTCACCCCATAACCATTCTCATACTGATTATGAAACCAAGCATTGGAATTTAAGAAAAAAAGGAAGTATCCAATGAGAATATTTTTAAGAGGGACCCTCAGCAAACGTGTATGATTGCAGATGTGTACTTTAGTGATCACTAGTATGAATCAGTGTTGAGTTTAAAGGAAGATGTAAGAAACACTGTACTGTAGAAAAAAAAGAAGTTAAATTGCTTGTTGATTTAGTGGATCTTTAAATTCATATATTACAAACACATAAAACAGGATTAAACCTGGTTTTTAAATTGTTTTGTTGCTATTTGTAATGCTTTCCAAATACAGTGCTAAAAATGCTAGATACCTTAAATGGGTAACCTTTGTTCTCCATATTTAGTTTCTAGGCACATGCCCTTTAACAACGTCTCCTGTACCTACCAACATCTTTACAAACTTTTACAACCATGATGCAAAAATCTGGAAATAAAAGAAGGGATTACAAGGAAGTAAACTGATGTTTCAGTGAGTGATCAAGTATGGCCAGATGTGAAGCAGATTATTCCTTTCACCTTCCGCTGTGCTTGTTATCCCCCTCTCACTGATCACTGAGTATGTGCGACCCAGGCAGGCTCTTTGGTTCATTGATGTCCTGTTCAGAATCACTTCGAGCATACAAGTTATACAAAATCACTGAGGAAATTGTGTTCCTTTTTTCTTTTAAGCAAAACACTTTGCCCCATGGCCATTTACGCTTTTATCTTTCATCCAGATTGCAGCACAGCTTGTAGTTAAGTCTTTTGCCCCTGGTTATTCACGCTTCTGTCTTTTTCCTTGGTTCCCAATTACACTTTGCCCTCATGGCCCTGCGCACCTTTGGCTTTCATCCTGAGGTCTCTAGTACTTCTGGCTTTTGCTCCATGACCAGCAACACTTTTGGCTTTTGCTCCATGGCCAGCAACACTTTTGGCTTTTGCTCCAAGGCTTCTCACATTTCCGGATTTTGCCCAAGACTTCTCACATTTCCGGATTTTGCCCAAAGGCTTGCACTTCTAGTTTTTGCGCTATGGCCAGTGAGGCTTCTTGCTCTTGTCCTGGTTGCCACTCACACTTCTGTCTGTCTAATACCCATGGCCACTTGCTTTAAACTTTCACCCTCTGACTACTTATGCTTACATAATACTTATATTCCCTGAGCATCCCTACATATTTTTCTCTAAGGCCACCAACTCTTGTCTTTGGCCTTGGTTGCCACTCGTACTTCCGTCTGTTGGCCCAGAGACACCTGCACACGTGTCTTTTGTCCTGGCTGTCTGTCATGCTTGTCTTTTATTGCGTGTTTACACTGTTGTCTTTAGCCTTGATTCCCACTGTCTTTTGCCCTTTGGCCTCTTGTTCTTTTGCCTCATGGCCACTTGAGTTTCTGTCTTTTGCCCCAGTTACACTGTCATTTGCCCCGGTTGCCATTGTATTTTGCCAGTGGTCTCTCTGTGTTGTCTTTTATCTAATGGCCACTCTCACTTCTGTTGAGGCCCATTAGCCTCTAACTTTCTTTTTTTGCTCCAGTGTCTCTCACACTTGTTTTCTGTCCTGGTTGTCACGTATTTGTCTTTTGCCCCACGTGTCTTTTTCCCCCTTGGTCATTCACTCTTGTTGTTTGTCCCCATGGCCATTCACACTTGTCTTTGTCTAATAGCTGCTCACTCTTGCCTTTTGTCCTATAGCCATTCACACTTCTTTGTCTAATAGCTCTCACTCTTGCTTTTGTCTATAGCCATTCACACTGTCTTTGTCTAATAGCTGCTCTCTGCCTTTTGTCCTATAGCCATTCACATTTGTCTTCATCCCATATCCACGCATACTTTCTTTTGTCCTGCAGCCATTCACACTAGCCTTTTTTGTTTCATAGCCATTCATGTCTGTCATGCCTGTCTTCTTTCCCATGAGCATTAATGCTTGTCTTGTGCTCCCTTGGCCATCATCACTTCCCTCAAGTCCACTCACCTTTCTGTCTTTTGCCCCATTGCTACTCACAATTGTGGCTTTTAGCCTCATTGCCATTCTCGTCTTTTGCTTCGTGGCCATTGGCAGTTCTTGCTTTTGCTTTAGTTGCTAGTCTTTTCTGTCTTTTTCCCCCATGGCCATTTACAGTTCTGGCTTTTGCCCTGGTTGCCATTCTTCCCTGCCATTTGTTCTATGGTTTTGCAATTCTGGCTTTTGCTCTAGTTGCCATTCTCTTCTGTCCTTTGCCCCATGGCCACTCACAGTTCTGGCTTTTGTCCCGGTGGTCACTCCCATCTTTCACCCCACGGCCACTTGGTGATTGCCGGCTGTTCCAGTTTTTACCCCAGAGGCCCATGACACTTTAGTAACCAATGGTGCAAGAGAGGAAACAGCAGTGAGAATTGCGTCTTGCATAAGTAGCAAGGGCAGTTTATTTTCCATCCAGACAGGCAATTTGTACATGTCCAGGGTATATTTTTTTTAACTGCTACTTCACAACATTTACATACACTGCTGTAGTTAAAAGAAAATCAGTAGCATGGAAATCTTCAGAGCTAATACAGAATGCATGTCTTTTATGTTATTAGTATTCCTTTTTCTTTTTATCTCTTTTTTTATATTGTTATTGTACTTGGAATTACCCCATTGGTTGACCAAACTGTGAACAACAATACATAAAGTGAATAAATATTCCGTTAGGTTCTTGATAAATATTTCAGGATTTCTGATTAACATTTTGAATATATTAGGAAGGACGTGGCTTCATGGTGTTGGTAAGAATCACCAGTGACAGAAATATTTGAATATAAATTGCTTATCCCATTGTTACTCATCTCTTGTGCATGTTCGTGTACACGGCTGTGTCCGAGTTGGTGTGAATGTGCGTGTGTGAATAGTGTCTCTAAACATGGAGGCAAAATGTGTGTGATTATGAAGTACACCACGGCTGTCTGAAACCCTTGTTGCAAGAGGTACTGTTCATGTTATGTTTGGTACCACATATATTATGCAATGCCTGTACAGACCCTATTACAATAATGTGTAGTTTACCAAGACTATGTTTCTGTACACCTTTCATATTTTGCTGTTTGTTATGTAGGCACATTTATTGTAACCATTTATGTTGGTATTTGTAAATTCTATGTTAGGTGTGTGTGTGTGTGTGTGTGTGTGTGTGTGTGTGTGTGTGTGTGTGGTGTTTTTAAAGTCCATTTTCTATGTTTCCACCTGTGTTTTCCTTAGGGATGTGTGAATGAAAAAGTCACTGAGACTGACGTTGAATCATGTGAAACACTTTGCCAGTCCATTCCTGGTTGCTTTTTTTTTTTTTTTCTTTTTACCCCACCTGAATTGCAGAGAGGATAGTGTCAGCTGCATCTTGATTATGATTGTACATATTATGCGACATATTCCTATTCACTTTTTTACTTTTTTTTCACCCCTCTAAAGTACTGTCCTTCGGTGTCTGTGTGTGTGTGTGTGTGTGTGTGTTGTTTATATATATATATATATATATATATGTGGTTGAGCACTGTTTTTAAGATTGCGCTGATCCTCAGTACCATTCTCTTCCTCTATATATATATATATATATTACAGACTCCTGTTGCTGACTCTTCTTTTTCAACTTTTAAAGCCTGGAACACACAGCTGAGTCATTCCATGCATATGTCTGCTTCACTCCATCTGATCCGTCTTCCTTGCTCTGTCAACTTGCCATTTTCTGTGTTCTTGTCAGACACAATCCTCCTGTGATTATCCACATTTCTCTCTGCCACTGGCGTAGTTAGGTTACTTCACATTTAGAGTTTGCTTTTTTGGAGTGTCATGATTATATATAATTGTTATAATGATATATAATTATGATAATGAATTATATCTAATTAATTATAGATATAATTATATCTTTATGTAAAATGAAATCTTTATGTTTCAGTGTGCTTGCTACATTAATGCTAAGAAATGGCGTTGTCTCAATCTTAACCAACACTGGACATCAAGGAATATAATCAGCACTGATCTTTTTAGTATGTACTATTATACTGAGAGGATGAGAGAGAAGAAACACAATTATTTGCTGATTAGGAATATAAAAACCACAAATGGAACACATGCCAACAGTGTTTCCACCAACACCTGTGGACATCATTGGTTTGGTTTCAATCATAACAGAGATTGATGTCTCTGTCATACATGACAAGCATTTTTGAAACACTGAGATATGCAAAACAATTGAAAAAGGAGAGGAAGACTTTTTCAATGGTATGTAAAGGGATTCTGTATACTCTAAAGGTTATGGTGCTCCACAGTATCCCAGTAGTACAGAAGCCATTTTGAGAAAGAAAACTTCAGCGCGGTCACGTAATTTGAATGAAAAGGTATAAACAATGACCAGTTTAATAATTTCTACCTTGACTTGCATGAAAACAGTGAAATGAACTGAACATCAATGGTTTTGCTTGGAGTTAGTGCAGAAAACTAATTTTCCGCCCAACTGACCACTACTTCGTTTGTTGCCTGCAGTCCAACTTCATTTGGCTCAGTTTATCTGCATATGTTGTAGTATAGTTACGCAACCATTAAAAAAAAAAAATGTATCATACTCATAAAACGAACAAACAATTCCAACACCCCAATCCCAGGATCTTCACAATGATAACATCAGTAAACTTTTACCTGAAGGTTACTTCATCCCTGCACTCGAAAATCTAGCATTAACCATGTTCTTTACAAGCCGATAATCCCCTGACTTTGCTTCAGGCACCTGTCCTGTGTACACTGTGTTGAAGGATCAAACATAAATGCTGTCTGACTTGCCACAGCTATGACATAGATAATGATGATTCTGACTAAATTTAGCCTCTTTGATGGCAAGTTGGTGCCCCTTCAGAAGTTATGCTAAGCATTAACGTTCTCAGTCAGACTACCAGCATGTTGTCCAGAAGGTTGTCCCCAGTTTTTGACAATGCCAGGACTTACTTATCAGTGTTTCCTTTTCCTTCTGTTCCTCAGAGTTCAGTTTTTGGGTATTTCCGATGTGCTTTTGTTTCATGTATGAATTTTACATCGTTTCTGGTCTGCTTTGTCTGTATGGATTTTTGCATTGCTCCTGCTCTTGCTTTGTTAAATGATTTTGCACACAAGTACATGCATATATATGTATACATCTTTTCAATACTTATTTTGTAATTTAATCACTCTTTGAGAGAGATATAATGTCTTACATTTATTATATTTTCACGAGCACATCTTTGAATTTTTATTTTATTTTTTTTAAGCTGCTGAAATAAGAAATATTTTTGAAGAAGGTTCAAATTTCAAGGTGATGATTTTCCTCATACAGATTTGTTTGCTACATATTTTCATTGATTTTATAAAGACAAGTCATTGTATTCTTGTATTTGCTGAGCAGAAAATCCAAGTTATAAATAAGACTGCTGCTGCAAGTAACCACTAGCATATTGTATAATGAACGGAATCTGGGGGTACTGAAACATGTCTCCCAACTGAAACAAGCAGGATGACCACA
This sequence comes from Conus canariensis, assembly GCA_033310375.1. Classification (NCBI taxonomy): domain Eukaryota; kingdom Metazoa; phylum Mollusca; class Gastropoda; order Neogastropoda; family Conidae; genus Conus; species Conus canariensis. The sequence continues at coordinate 44,425,560 of CM065714.1, forward strand.
TAATCATAAAACTAAGATTATTCACAATTGTCCTGTTCATAGTTTTATTCTGTTGAGTTAGTATACAGGATTCTGATTCCCATTTTTTATATATATATTATATATTTATTTATACTGTAATGATTTGTACTTGTACGTGAACAAAGCTGAGTAGTGGATGTATGATATATAAGGGTCTATAAATCTGAACTTTGCATTGAACATGGCTGTATTGCAGCAAAAAGTCACTGAAACATAATGCTCTAGGAAGGTGCTGAGCTATTGAGGTTGATGTTTGTCTAAAAGAAAACAAACTTGATCAAGGTGGCCAGATTGACTTTATTTGTCTGTTGACAGATTGTTTTTGTGTACATACGTAAATAATTCAGGGAGACTAAACATCTTCAGTTTGTTTCTTTTAAACAAGGAAATCTAAAAGAAAAGATGTGTTCCGAAATTACAGAAAGATTCAGATTTGTGTTATGAATACCTATTACCCTCAGCCCCCACCCTCTCCTGCGCCCATCCCTCCATGTCAGCACTGATCCACAGAATGTTGCAGTAAAAATAAGTGATGTTTGATGTGCCTCCATTTTGTTCCTCCTGTTTACTTTGCCTCTGAAACCTTTGAATGCTGAGCATTTTCTGCTTATTGTACTATGCTGGAATGAATCACACCTTTTTTCATGTGGCCGAAGAAAAGCAGATATCTTCATTCATTTATTTGATTTTTTTTTTCATGGAATTTCATAGATGGCAGTTTTAAATTTTTTTTTCCATGAATCTTGACTGATGTACTTGTGTGAGAGAATCTACAGATAGAAGTGGTTTATTTCATTAAGACCATTTTCAATCTAAGATGTGTATTTTAAAAAAGAATAAAAAAAGAAAGCTGATTTTAGTCTCTAGCCATGGAATTGCATAATGTTATAAGCAGAAAATGTTTCAGGTGTCAAAGCATCAAATGCTTCATACGTATGATGTATGTACAGGTTTAGTTTTGTTATGTGCCACACACTTTCACTTCAGCCGACTATCTGTTGATGTGCTTAGCTCAAACCTTAAGGAATGCATATGAAAGCTGTTGAGCATTTCTGAATAGTGAGACACGTAAACGGCTGGCCTCACATGAAAAAGTGATGCAGGTTCATCATTAAACCTCTTCAGCTGGTCAGCATATTTCCTCCCCTTTAACTGAGTAGGCATTACATCTTGTGTGCAGTGTACTGACAAACTGCACATCTAGGCACATAACAAAAGTAAAGCAAGTATGAGCGTCATACGTTTCAAGCACTGAAGGGCATATTAAGAAGCTAGCTTTGCCTGCTTGCTAGCGCTTTGATCATATGTTGTGAAATGTGCAATGAGGATTGTATTGGGGTTCTCTTTGTGTCCCTGTCTATCATACATATTAGTCCAAGTAGAATTCACTCAGAAAATTCCAAATTTGAAAACAAAAGGCGTGCAATGCCAAAAGAAACACAGCAAAACGAGATTATCAAAATATGTTTTGATCATTCCACCAGAGACAGGGACACTTAGAGACAGTCCTTGGTATTATACGTAACTGGTCAATGTACACTTTGGTAGAGAGCCAGCATTGTGTGTTGATAATGTACATACAGTTATGTGTAAGGAAAAAAATCTGTTGATTGTAAAGAGATGATTTTTATGCATTTTTCATTTCCTTTTATTTTCATCTAATGACTAATAAACTGAGTAAAAGTGTATCTTCCATCTGGTTCTGTTTGAATGTCTGTCTTTAGTGTGGGAGTGGGTTTTCTGATTGTGTGTCTTGTTTTCAGTTGACTATGGAAAGCTCAAGCCAGGTTTCTACATTTCTTTCACTAAATCAGCTACGTGGGGATAACCGAACTGAACCAAATTGTACTGTTCGATCTACCAAATCAGTTCAGGGGAAAACAAAATTATATTTACCAAATCAACTAATTAAGAGGAAGACATACACCATTATCAAATCAGTTGAAGGGAAAAAGTGATTCACCAAACTAGCTTAAGGAAAAACAACACCACTTCTTTTGCCAAATCTTCTATGTGGGGAACATGATTTCATGAACTAGAAGGGAAACAAATTCCTTAACCAAAATTGTTCGGGGGGGGGGGGGGGGGGGGGGAGATAACAATTTCATGGACCAAATGAACTAAGAGGGAAATGCACAGTTTATCTAAAAAGGGAACACATAAGTTCCCAGCCAGTTATGGACGAACCCTGATATAACATGTTGGTCTAGGGAAAATAACACACTGACACACTCAAAAATGAAAATTCGTGAGCCGAAGCCTTTAAGTAGTTATTTACTTTCATTCCTGTGAGACAAAATATACACAGATGAATTAAAGACAATGATGTAACAACAACACACGCTACAAAACCATTCAATGAAGTGAGCAAGGCAGCTGCAGTGCACTGAATCCTTCGAGAGTCATCACAGACTGAGCTGTTGAAAACTCATATAAACTGTTTCTTTCATCCAGTAAGCATACTACACTATAAAATGCATAGAAAACTTATGACATAGGCAAAACAAGTGCACCTAAGATGTTTTTTCTTCCCTTGTACTGGACTTTTGCTTTGCAGTTCCTCCCTCTTGGCGAAATGATATCAGTACTGACGTTTTTCTCCATGTATTTTTAGCAACTTTAGGGGAACACACAAAACTATAACTTCCATTTCATTTTTTTTGTCTTCTTCTTCTGTAATTCTTCTTAAAAAGAATTGTAAAATACATATAACAAATCAGATAAATCTGATAACAAAATTGGATGAATCTGTTGCTAAAACCCACAACAAGTTATGTTTTATCCAATCTGAGAAAAATGCCAGGGAACAAATACTTATATATCAAGATGGCTTCTGTTCTGTATGGCATAAGGGTATGCAAAACAAGTCAATACTGTGTTAGCAGGGAAATATCTCCACATTTGTAAGGCATTAGTAACGGGCATACATCTCACAGTTACTCTGTGTCCAAGACCATCTTAAAGGGAGTACAGAGAAGAATGTCCTGGACTCGGGCCATGTAAGTGCATGATGGACAACATGAAGGACTGGGCTGGTAATGACACTGTCCCATTGTCCATGACCAACACAGAGCACTCCTGACACCTGACTACTCAATCATCTATCATGGCACCCAAATCTACTACCATGCTGTAATGATGATGAAGGCAAAAGATCTTAGCTGAGGGATCTGAAATTCTTCCAGGTGAATATTTAGAGGTTTGATTTGGTGGCTCATTGTATAGCAGCAGAAAATGGTCAGTACCTAAGAACAATGTTACATTGTCCATACTTCAAATTTCTGGGCAACAAATATCAGGTCATTTACGTTTTGTACAACATTATGCATAAGTTCCAAAAACATTATGATAATGGCCTTGGCAATTCCAGACATATGTAGAATGCAGAACTGCTTGCCCACGCACACACACACACACACACACTAATGCCACCCACCTTCCATCGGATAAAAAATATTGCAACACTTTAGAAAGGTGTATAGCTGAACGTCGGCTCAAATCATCTTTAAAGTCCAACTCCAAACAAGCTTTACATGCGCAATGTACAACTCTTTGCCTGCCAACAAACATGCACACTCCCACACACACAAAGCAACAGATTAAGTTTTAAGATTTTGTGAAGTACAGTTGGAAGGTGCAATTTTCAGAGAGTGTAAAGTTTAACATACTTAGCGGTACTTTTCCCTTTCAATGTAGCAGTCATGGGTCACCCACATTGGCCAGAAATTTGAAGTATGGACAATGTAAGGATGCAACACATTGTTCTCAGGTACTGACCATTTTCTGCTGCTATACAATGAGCCACCAACCGGCATGGGTCACCCTGTTTGCAAACTGGACAAGAAGTCTTGCTTTACAGTGCCTGACCTTCTTTCGGCAAGACCACCGACTTGCTGACACACCTGGTCAACGTGAGTGGCAGTCCAGTGGCAGACAAAACAGGCTGGACAGTGACAGTCACTCTGCCATCACACACAAACCTGGCTTCGATGGAAGTCACAAACATGGTGGTCGCAGTGTGTCCCACAAGACATGGTGAACCGTCCACCGTCAAATACACATTGAAATAATCCACACTGCTGCTGCCATCCACGCTCCACTCGATGCCATAGGGAGGTTCAACCTCAACTGATGTGACGTCGCCATTTCCTGTGCTCGTTTCAGACTTTCTGGTGTCGCCTGATAGTTCGAAAAGCTCTGGCTCCAACCTCATCATTTCAATGCCTGTAACTTGAGGTGCTTCCAGTTTCAAATCCTGCTCACGGAAGACCTGAAATCATGAGTTAATTATAATTAATCAAATGGGATAAATATATATGAAATTCTGACAAGAAACTAAAAATAAAGTGTGATCTCAAAAGCTATTAACATAAATTTTGTTGACATAATGCAATGTTATGCTGGCAGTCTGGTAGAATATAGGATTAACAATCATATTAAAACACATGTCATTTTCCTTGTAAGTTATGAAGTGATGCCCTTATAATTCTGTTATCATACATTTCATTATCCTCTATCTATTCACAGATTTTACTATATATCTTATTATTCATTCCATTACTTACTTTTCCTTGCATTTATTTTTGGTAAATACTATTTCACTTATTCTCTAAACTATTTGTTGTCTTGCATGTTCCTCCACAGCTGAAATGGGGCACTTTTGGCACTTCAAAACAAAACTAGATCAATCATACCAGAGCACAAAATGCTTCGTCAGTTCTTACCTGCAAGTGACCCAGTAAAACTGATGCTCGGTGTATGTCTTCATGCAGTTCCCTATTGCTCCTCTCCTGGCTATGTGCAGTGGCAGGGTTACTGTCTGGGGGGGAGGCCAGGCAGACCGCAATGGACACAGATTCCTCCTGTGGTCGGGTGTCGCTGCTGTGTGCCAGTTTGGTTGTGTCAATCTTGAAATGCCTGCCAACAAAGAGCACTGACCGTCAAAACATCCCCTTTCCCCAAGATCAGTAGGAATAAATACTATAACCACAATCACCAACAGTTACAACTTAAACAAAAAAAAAGAAAAATCACAAACTTCACACTCCTGCCTGAAATCACCACTGTCATCAGTATTTGTCCTATTTGAGGCTAAAAAGAAGAAGAAGAAGAATCACATAAAACACAAAAAAATCCCTACCATTCTTGCACTATAATCAGAATCTGTAATGTGTTGATTCATGTTAATGATCTTAAATGTTTCACATTTAATCTTCTTTGGGACTCCATTCAGTTTCTGTCACCTACGGTTTACTCTCACTTTATCATCATTCTGTTAACGTTGGTACAACATCTTGTTCATCTGACAATAAACTACTTCAGTCGGTCAACAGATATCTGAATGCACTTGTAAGCATCTACATGCACTGTGCTGTTTTCCCTTTAAGGAAAAAAAGGCTTTAGCCTCAGAGAGTTGCACCTTATGACCATCGCTCTCATCTTGAGAGGAGACCCATCTCCTCCTAACCCTCTCCTTAAGAGGATGACTTAATCCCTTCCCCAAGACTGGCAGCTATGATCAGGCCATTTCAGGAAGGGGGGGAGGGGGGGGGGGGATGGAGGCAACAACCAAAAAGTCTGACAGACGGTAGTTTGTCTTCAATATGCAGTGGCCAAGTAGCAGCATCCGTTGCCTGAAAAGTTTCTTGTTTTGAGTCCAGTATGGGCAAGGAGGTAGAGTGACTAGCAGTCTGTGTGTAAGTGGACCTGACAAATCCCCCTACAAAAAAAAAAAACACTCCAAAGATTCACATCACACACACTTTCAAATCAAAACACTCATCACACACATTTCTAAACCTAAAGACTGATCACACAGCGTTTCAGAATTAAATGTGCACCATTTATGCTTTTAAACTTAACACATACTTTCAGGCTTAATGAACATTGTGCACACTCCAACCAAAACACATAACGTACATTAAAAAAAAAAGTAAAATACATACTAAACAAGCTTACAAACTTAAATACATGAATACACACATTTTCAAACTAAATAATCATTACATACAATTTAAGCTCCCAAAACACTTACATTTAAGATCTAAATACACACTTTCAAACTACATACACATCATCTGCATTTTTAAACAAACTTGTACCACACAAACTTTGAAACCTTTAAAAAAAAACATGTCACATTCACTTCGAAACCTAAAACCACACCCAATTAAAATTGAAATCACATTACACACCTTAAAACTTAAATGCACACCACACAAACTTTCAAAAGTAACTGCACATCATCACACACTTTAAAACCAAATGCACATCACAAACATTTTCAGATCAAAACACACATCACAGACTTGCAGTTTGAAGCTGATAAAACATGCCAAACATTTAAAAAAAATTAAATATACATCAAATACAATTTGAAACCTAAGAGCACACCATGCTCACTTTCAAACCTTAAAACACACCTTACACTTTCCAACCTAAATATACAGTGCACAGACTTTCATACTACATGCAAACAAAAATTCATTTCAAAACCTACGATTCTTAGTATCAATTTCAAATTCACAGGAATCTACCATCCCCCAGTATCTTTCGTTTCAAACCATCACCTTGTTTTCCAGCACGTGTCTGTCAGCTCCTCTCCCTCCAGCTGCAGATCATGAAACCACAGAGAGTCCTTCAAAGCTTCCAACTCATCTTCCCTCAAGGCACTCACATACAGGTCCTCTGCATCTGTCCTGGCTTTCTTGGCCCCTGGCTCATCCTCTGTCTCGAAGACAAGTTGCTCTCTTTGACCATTTACGGTATCAGCGGCATGCGGCCCCATGATGACTCGGCGGGTGAGGAATCCTGAGCCAAAGGTGAGGACCAGGTACACCTCACAGGGCACGTCGCTGTTCTCTTTGTAAGTGTAGGAGCAGTACAAGGTCTCGTCCAGTGTCGCCCGCACGCTAAACAGTCTGCCAACACCCATGTCAGAGCAAAATGTGAGGTGTTAACCCTCTGATCATTGAATGTACTGGGATCAAACATTTCCCAGTGCTGGTTGTTCTTAGTCATCTCTACACTTGTAACTTAATCAGTTTTAAAGCAAATCAACAACAAAAAAAAGGTTTAGCTTACAACTATAAAGAGCTTTCTATTCTAGCAACATTTTGCAACATCACAACAACAACCCCACAACAGCATCGTTGAAATGATGCACACACTGACCGTCGATAATTAGTTGAAATGTTGCAATGTTAGTACCGAAAGAGTTAAAGAAACAGTGCTGAGACACAAACCCATTGAACACATACAAATAAAGATGAGTGAAAGAAGACAAGTTGTTGCAACTTCTCTTTCTCCAACACTGACACAAATCACTGCATCCTTACAACCATCCATGCCACACTGAACAGGCTGCGAGTGGACTTCTACCTGAAGGTCACGGTCTGCAGGGGCCGAGTAAGGTGAGCAGAGAGCTCCACACTGCATCCACCCAGGTAGGCGCTGGACAGACAAGTGTTGAGAGAGGGCTGGGTCACCAGCTTGCTGGGGTCTTCAAAGCCGTACACACGGCAACGCTCAGGCTGCCGCTGCTGGAGACTCATGTTGTACCAAGGTCTGCCTGTCATATCCTGGAGTCGTTTTAGAAATAATAATTTAATATCATTATAGTGTACTGAGCTGCTATCTTTCCTTTCCTTTATGTATCATTACAGAGTACTGAGTTGCTGTCTTTCCTTCCCTTCCTTCCACTTTTCAAGCAAACTGTTTTTCATTACATTTTAGAAACTTTGTAACGTTCTCAGCTATTTAGTGTTTATCGATAAAAATATGTGTAATCTGCTATGCTACGCTGTTGTTTGATTTACGAACAAATGAAAATAATGATGACTGTGATAAAGTACACAGATGCGACTGACAGATAAACATTTAGCGCGAAAATATGAAAATTTGTATGAATACAAGCAGTTCACATAAATTCTTATTTTTCAAATTCTTCCCTATTCTTACTCATATGTACAGGATGGTGTTCTTTTTCCCCTTTCTTCTCCTTTATACTACTAAATCCTTTCACCCTGTCCAATTTCTTCACAATGTCATTTTCCTGTCTTTCGCTTATTTTAGTTCTAAAGTCATGTTTCTGTTAAGTCATACATTAAACTTTTCACCACACACACACACACACACACACACACACACACACACACACACACACACATACATGCACAGGCATATACTCACTTGGCCCATGCAGAAGAAGGCATCCCCATGCCCCTGACAGAATGCTGATGCTAGGGGTAAAGTATTCTTAGCTGACACCTGACACAGGTCGTGCAGCTTGGCCCAAAACCTAAAAAAATCAACACACAACATAAACTCTTCTCAAAATAGAACATGCAGCAGTGGGAGTAGTTTGCTGTGCATGTGTTTATTTGTGTGTTGTTAATGTTTGAAATCAGCCATTGCAGTCACTTGCCTTCATTCATAAACCAGTAATCTCTCAGTAATCTTAATGCCAGCTCACCATATCTACATCATTGAGAACCCTGCCACTGAAATTTCAAGTAAAAATGAATACATCTGTACAGACCATGCAGGGTTCTGAGTCTGTGGTTTGATTAAGCATCACCTGGGATGCTAAATATCACATGTCACCTATCACCATTATTCATAGACTCTCTTGACACAAGCTGAAAAATCATTCAAAACTTTCTGAGCCAAATCGAAGCAACTCGCAAATGGCAGCCACTTCCTCAAAATCCAGTAACCTTAATGCTCAAATGCTACCCAAATAACTCGTATGGAACAAAATGGACTGTCATCCTTAACAGACCAAACAGCAGTTACCTGGTGATGGCCAAGAGGTGGTATAAAGTTTTTAAAAAAAGTAGTGAAGCGGTTAAGGATAGATGAGAAATAGCTACCTGCAGTCATTATCATCAAAGTTGGTGGCTCCAAGAGTCTCCAACACCCAGCCTGGGGCAAATACTGCGGCAGACAGGTTGCACTTCCGGGCCTGCTCCAAGGCCTATAATGATGTGCAAAATAACACTTCATGTATCCTCCATTTTCATAATACAACAAATCTGTCGCTAACACACACAAAGAACGAATACACATGGGTGCCTAGTTAAGAGCAAAGCACAGACACATATGCACACATACAAATAGCAATAAAATGCAGTACCTTGGTCACCCTGATCAGTATTAATAAACAACATTTATCATTAAAATGTGACAACTAGTAATTGTAACAACAATAATTCCCTGTCACATACCAGTTCTCTGAGCCTAATCATCCCCAACACAGCCCCAGCCTCTCACGTCTTAAACCTTCCTTACCATTCCTCCTTCTTTACTAAATGATATTCTATAAAAGTAATGACATCAAATATTTCTCTCTAAATTGCTGAAGTAAACGTGGGGTACAGGCTATGTTATATAACATGAAATGTTTGTCACAAACTGTAGATGAAAATGTAACAAGAAACAAGTAAGTCTGATTTTCACTGCCATCCCTATTTTCTTTACTTCACATATACGTGTGCATATACACACATCCATTCACACATGCATACTGCACATACCTGTATATGAGTTATAGCATGCCAACACAAACAAACCTACACGAGTTTCCCCACTTGCATTCCTTTTTCAAGAAACAGCTTTCAACATCACAGTTTTCAAATCTGACAGTACCATAGCTAGAATCTGTTAAAGAAAATATCCTTGCCTAAAACTGATTAGATTAAAAAAAAAAAAGGGGATTTCCTTCACCTGTTTTCAGGTTCTCAAAGACAATTCTCGTAGAAAATGTTGAAAAGATACTTTCCTATACAATGCATAGAAATGTCCCTCTGTTTGCAATTACATCACTCAGAAGAGTGACTGCAAGACCAAAATCTACCCAAATATTTAATCTGATCATCGAAATCCTCTTGTTTTCCTGCTAGCACTTGCAGAGTCTTGTCCCTGAGTCTTTTCCCAATATTATCTTTGCACTTTGGTCCTTTGGTTTTGCTGAAGTTTCACTGAAATTGTGTAGAGTATAATAGATGTGTAGAGTATATGGACCAGCCTGCATAATGTCGCAAATTTACAGGCAGCAACTGACCCTTTCTTCACTTTGGTATATACTGATCAAATGTGACTTCCAACCCATTTCCCGTGGATGGTCCTAACAAAATTTACTAATCTATTCTACATACCACTTTCATCTCTTGAGGGCATCAAGACATAGCCTTACAGTTTTTCTTTCCTAAAATGTTTATTGCAATCCCATCAAACTATCAAGGACAAAACAACAGTTGGAAAGAAATATGTATACCTACCTACAAAAACTCATAAAACTGATCTCTTTTTCTGAATACTTTGAATAATTTCTAAGATGTTTTGTGCTTGACTAGAACAACATATTTCACTGCTGCACTACTCTACTCTACATTTCCAAAGCATGACAACGGAATCATGATAAAAAGTAAACCCTGCTAACAGCCGATAGGCACCAAATCAACCTAACCAGCAGTGCCAATAGAAACCAAATCAACCTAAGCAGCAGTGCCGATAGACACTATATCAACCTAACCAGCAGTGCCGATAGACACCAAATCAACCCAACCAGCAGTGCCGATAGACACCAGATCAACCTAACCAGCAGTAACAATGATGCAGAACAGTAAAGCTACCTCTTTTGTGTTGAATCCACCACCACCAGGGCACCCCCTGCCAAAGACGTCAATGCCTACAAAGACATCAAAGGGCCGATTCTTCTGCACAGCTGTGTCTCTTGAGGCTGCCAGCTTCTCAGGGGTCCAACAGTAGTTCAAGAAAATCCCGTCACAGGCATCAAAGTACTGGCTGTGGAGAAAGATAAAGTCCTGTTGTGCAACTGTAAGATTAGTGTCTCAACTCACAAGCCTAGCCATCATAATCAAAAGCAGAGGCAACCTCAGATGTTGAATATACAATAAAGTTCTATCTACATGAATTCTTTACAAGTCATGTTGCCTTACGAATAGATGTCAACCGCAAATGTAAAGTTCTATTTACATTTTTTTTACACAATAAGTTAACGCTACTGTGACAAATAGAATCAACCTCAAATGTGAAGTTCTCCTTACATGTTCTGTACATATTTCATGTTTACACTGGAATCATGAACAGAGTAAACCTCAAATGTAAAGTTCTATACACATATCAGGTTGGCATTCAGAAATAGAGCCAAACTTAAATGTGAAGATCTACTTTCTACGGTTCTTCATGCATATGAAGCTAGCATTCACAAATAGTGACGACCTCAAAGGCAAAGTTCTATATAAATTGGTTGTTTACACATTCGCAGAGTCAACCTCATGTGCAAAGTTCTACTAACATGGGTTGAAAACATGTCAACATAGGGTTCACAAAATAGTGGCAAAATCAAATGTACAGTTCAACACATGAGTTCTTCACAGATGTTAACCTAGCAATCACAAAGTCAACCTCAAGTGTAAAATTTACAAACATAAGTTTTGTTTGTTTGTTGTTGTTGTTGTTGTTGTTTTTTTAACCCTTACGCTGGTAGTCGCGACTTAAGTCACACCATTACATCATGGCCGTTACTAGTTGTCACGTCATAAGTTGTGCTGTAGGGTGAGCCTTGCGAGCCTAGTTTTACTGACACATACAGATACGAAACTATGGCTCAGTGAGAAACTAATTTGCATGAATGACAGAGACAGCCTAGGAACATGGATTTTAAGCATTTTAGCTTGCTTTATGGTTAGTAGCAGCTTGTAATGCATAGGGCGACTCAATTCATCTGGCAAAACAAAAATGGCAGCGCCCAAAGGAGAACGTGATAGAATTAGGAACATGTTCAACATTTTTGCTGAATTTCTTGTAGAAAAAGCAAGTGAAGAAGAAGTTATTTACATTTTTAATGAACTGTGTGTGGAGGGTGATAGTTTTGATTTAGATCAAGTGCCATGTAATCGTGATTTTGAGATTGACACGGACAATGACTGCATGAGTGCCTAAGGGTGACGTAAATCTCAAGATTCCATTCAGTGAGGAAGAAAGACTCAGTGTAGCGCTTCCAGATGATCCTAAACCTTTCACACGTAAATGAGGACAGTGTGGGCTAACTATTACATTTGTTGATAGTGACCGTTTTTTTTTTTTTTCTGTGTGTTATCAGCACGTGATTTCAATGAGAAAACTGAACTGTACCTTATTCATTCTTATCTAGATTACCTGCATGGAAGATGGGTATAATCCAAACTGACTTTCCTTTGAAAATGCTGCAACTTATTTCTGAATACTGTGGAATATCATTGACTGGATTATTTGTGAAAAAGCTCTTGAGAATGACAAGCAGGATGTGCCACCTGTTTTCACCTGTGATTTTCACATTCTAGACTGGTAAGCAACTAATCAAACTCTCACAAGCACACAAGTTCTTTTTTTACATTATTCTTTATTCAATTACTAGCAATTTTCATTCTGCATGTCATGTTCAAATACTAACTGTTGAAAAGTTATGCACATTATACAAACATAACTATTTTTTTCAAACTTTCCTTCTGTTAATTCACCAGACAACAGACTTAATAGTACGCTGCTGAATAACCAGAGTAAGCGTTAACATATGTCATCCTACCATTCATAAAAGGAGTGAGCCTTAAGTGTAACAGTCCATATGTATGAATTCTTTACATAGGCCAATCTTGCAATTACAAATAGAAAAAAAACTCAAATGTAAATACTGTATAAATCGTTTCCTGTTGAAAGTCAAATGTAATCTGACAAGTTATCATTTCATCTTGGGAGATTCCTCCTTCATGCATTAGTAAAGTGTGTGTGTGTGTGTGTGTGTGTGTGTGTGTGTGTGATGTGTTTTGTTGTGTTGTTGTGTGTTGTGTGTGTGTTGTGTGTGTGTGGTGTGTGTGTGTGTGTGTTGTGTGTGTGTGTGTGTGTGGTGTGTGTGTTGTTGGTGTGTGTGTGGTGTGTGTGTGTGTAGTGTGTGTGTGTTGTTGTGTGTGTGTGTGTGTGTGTGTATGTGTGTGTGTGTGTGTGTGTGTGTGTGTGTTGTGTGTGTGTGTGTTGTGTGTGTGTGTGTGTGTTGTGTGTTGTGTGTGTGGTGTGTGTGTGTGTGTGTGTGTGTGTGGTGTGTGTGTTGTGTTGTGTGTGTGTGTGTTGTGTGTGTGTGTGTTGTGTGTGTGTGTGTGTGTGTGTGTGTGTGTGTGTGTGTGTGTGTGTGTGTGTGTGTGTGTGTGTGTGTGTGTGTGTGTGTGTGTGTTGTGTGTGTGTGTGTGTGTGTGTGTGTGTGTGTGTGTGTGTGTGTGTGTGTGTGTGTGTGGTGGTGTGTGTGTGTGTGGTGTGTGTGTGTGTGTGTGTGTGTGTTGTGTGTGTGTGTGTGTGTGTGGTGTGTGTGTGTGTGTGTGTGTGTGTGTGTGTGGTGTGTGTGTGTGTGTGTGTGTTGTGTGTGTGTGTGTGTGTGTGTTGTGTGTTGTGTGTGTGTGTGTGGTGTGTGTGTGTGTGTGTGTGTGTTGTGTGTGTGTGTTGTTGTGGTGTGTGTGTGTGTGTGTTGTAGTGTGTGTGTGTGTGTGTGTGTGTTGTGTGGTGTGGTGTTGTGTGTGTGTGTTGTGTGGTGTGTGTGTGTTGTGTTGTGTGGTGTGTGTGTGTGTGGTGTGTGTGTGTGTGTGTGGTGTGTGTGTTTTGTGTGTGTGTTGTTGTGTGTGTGTGTGTGTGTGTGTGTGTGTGTTGTGTGTGTGTGTGTGTGTGTGTGTGTGTGTGTGTGTGTGTGTGTGTGTGTGATGTGTGTGTGTGTGTGTTGTTGTGTGTGTGTGTGTGTGTGTGTGTGTGTTGTTGTGTGTGTGGTGTGTGTTGTGTGTGTGTGTGTGTGTGTTGTGTGTGTGTGTGTGTTGTTGTGTGTGTGTGTGTGTGTGTGTGTGTGTGTGTGTGTGTTTTGTATGTGTGTGTGTGTGTGTGTGTGTGTGTGTGTGTGATGTGTGTGTGTGTGTGTGTGTGTGTGTGTGTGTGTGTAGTGTGTGTGTGTGTGTGTTGTGTTGTGTGTGTGTGTGTGTGTGTGTGTGTGTGTGTGTGTGTGTGTGTGTGTGTGTGTGTGTGTGTGTGTGGTGTGTGTGTGTGTGTGTGTGTGTGTGATGTAGTGTGTGTTGTGTGTGGTGTGGTGTGTGTTGTATGTGTGTGTGATGTGTGTGTGTGTGTGTGTGTGTGTGGTGTAGTGTGTGTGTGTGTGGTGTGTGTGTGTGTGTGTGTAGTGGTGTGTGTGTGTGTTGTAGTGTGTGTGTGTGTGTATGTGTGTGTGTGTTGTGTGTTGTGTGTGTGTGTGTGTGTGTGTGACTGTAAGCATCCAGACTAACGTGTGGAAATGTGTGTGTGTGTGTGTGTGTGTGTGTGTGTGTGTGTGTGTGTGGTGTGTGGTGTGTTGTGTGTGTGGAGTGCACATTTGTGTGCAAGACATATACTTGTGCAAGCTGCAGCATGAGATAGCTGTAGGTATCTGTTTTACTTTGTGTGTTCAGAACAGAGCATGACAAATTCCAACAAATGAACGACAACTTCCAGCCAGTGAAGACCATTTCAGTCAGGGACCTAGAACTTTTAAAAACAACTGACACCTCATATGCGACAGCTGCAAAAGCAACTTGCCAGAAAACAGAACAAAAGAGATCTGTACTATCACAATATCTTATGGAACACTCAATGAAGAAAAGGAAATATATCTATACCATATAATACTTTCAACCACATATCTTCCAACTTTCCAATCTTGCTGTTATAACCCGTTCTCAATCAATTAATATAAATTAATAACAGTTCATTCATTTTGGCTACACTGTGCTGAAACTCGTTCTCTAGCCAGATGGCTCAAATGGCTCTTGTAGAAAAATACAAAAAACTTGACACAGCCGTGTCTTTAGGAGTATCCCCTGACCTGTTTTCTTCGTTCAGCTGGTCCTGCCACTTGAGGGCTCCAGTGCGGGTGACGCTGTCATACCACAGCACCTTGGAGCCTGGTAACTGCCTGTGGCAGGCCTCCGTCAACAGCTCCACAAACCCCCTCAGCTCACCCACCTGGCTCTCCTACAACAACAAACCATCTATTTTAACCAAATGTACCTGGATACACAAGTTTATGCACAATGGAAAAAGTGCGTGCACACAGACACACACACAAACACACACACATTCATAACACACTGCACATGCACATTAATACACAAACACACACACTCTGCAAATGCATACAAACTTGACAAAATGTACCATGACATACACCTTGCAATCACGATCTATGAAACTCACGCCAGAAAACGAACCTGTATGACAGAACTATGCTGGAAAATGGGAGAAGAAATACCTTTCTCATTGCAAGCTGTGCATCAAGCTCCTGTTGCACTAATGTGCAGGTCAGACATCTGCCCAGTTGGGGCCATGAGACCCTCTTCATAAATTCTCTGTTCTAAGTCATAAATTCATATATCCATCAGCATTAAACCGTGCGCAGTGTGGTCTCGAACTTAGTGGGTGTGATACAGTGTACATGGATTAGACCATACACCTTGATGACACTGAAACTTCAAATTTTTTAATTATCGGTCCCTGAGCTCCAGGACATTCGAGCATTTTCACATTCATTCAGTTTCTACCATCCACAATCGAATGTGATGATAACTGACCCATCTTTATTTCCCTCCAAAAACAGTTCCTTTACTACGCTTTTATGAATATTTTCTATTGACTTTTTTTTTGTGAAAGCATGTTCAAAGGCAGAAAAAGAGGTATAAACTTCTTCTACTAGACAACAAGAACAAAACAAAGAAAAGGATCGTCTCTCACTGTTGTTCAAGCATAATTAAGACCATGGTAATCCAGCAATGTGTCTTTCACTATTGTCCGAGCTTTACTGAGAGACAGGTACCTCAATTTCATTCTCGATGTTGATGAACCAGCCATCAAAGCCATGATGGCCGCAGATCTCCACCAGCCTGTCGACCAGCTGTCGCACTGTGTCCTTAGAAGACAGCAGAGTAGAGCAGAGGGCTGCTCCATCTTTCCACTCGGTGATGATGGTCCCTGAAGTCATGGCAGACAACTCAGTCACAAAACAATCCATACTGACAGGAATATGACAACACATAAAACACACGAAAAAATGACATGTAATCAGATATAATAAAATCAAATCAAATCAATTATTACAACAATGGTAAAGAATGACCACTCAGGAACACTGCAAACTGTTTCGCTGTAACAGACTGCTGAATTATCTGATTCCGTTGTATCATTCCATCTTTATTATAAGTGAATAAATACATTTTTCTACATAAATCTATCTGGTTCCTGTTTATTGCACCAACGAGACCAATCACTGGATTAAATATTGAAATTTCTATGTTATTACTCCTCTTTCCATCTGAAAAAAAGATTTCCAATGCCATTTATACTAAATGCCACACATTCATATTCCACTACTTTCGGCACACAAGCATTAATCATAATTAATTTGGAGGTATTACTCTGTATTGTGATAATCATTAACAGCTGTTTTTATGTTATTTCATTACAAAGCAATACTCAAGTATACACCTTGTAGATTTGTCAGAAAGATCCTGTAAATTCAGATCAAGTTACTTTCCACTAACAGTAGGTACCGGCAGCCAAAATTAGCATATTGTTTTTCATACTTAAGATCTGTATCATTGCAAAGTAAATGGTAAAACATACAAAACACAACAAGAATGAAGTCTCTACCTTCAGTCGTTTTCGAGATATTGCAGTTTAAAGTTGCAACGTTTTTATGCACCTGACAAAATGAGATATCTTCCAAGTTTGAAAGCCAATAGGATCATACATGATTGATACATCTGGTTATAAATTGGTGTTCTCAATCTATACAACTTACACTCTTTGAACAAGTAAGTTCCACAGTATCAGTTTACATGGCTTTTGTGTGATAAAGTGTCAAACTTGTAATAAATTGCAATTCAGCGCTTTTCGAATTTGCATGATGTCGCTACTTTGAAGCACTGCAGCACGGTAAGAATGGACATTTCAGAGTTTCCAGTGGTTTGGACAAACTCTCTAAGTTGTACTAAGCAAAGTCATTTTTTTCTGAGGTATCTGCTATAAAACATTTATGAAAACTTCTGTGCTAAGAACAGGAAATATTGCAATTTGGACGGCGGAAAAATGGGGGTAGAATCGCCCGCCACACTTAAAATTGCTATAACTTCTAAACTACTTCATGAACTGTTTCCAAATTTTGTATACAGTTTCTGTACAGTATTTCCTGTAAATCAAAGTGTACATTTTTGTTATTTTGTACCTAACATTTTATTTCCTGTACTAGAATAGTGGCCAACAGGGGCGGAATGATGATGATGTCCGAATTAAAACCGACAGATTTTTCAAAACTTATTGACAGATTTCAACAAAAGTTTGGTATGATGTTGTCTGTATTGTTATTTATAAAATCATGTTATTTTTGCTGTTTCTGACAAGTGTTGGCAGCCACCAAACAAAAGGTCACTTACGATAAGGGTGGGAAGTGCACTCTTGCTGACGGGCAGATTGGGTTGACTATGTATATAGTTCTTTTTGTATGCAGCATACTTGAGGCAGAGTTCATTGTTAATTGGAACAGACCAGGTATGGCCAGTAGTTGTTTTGGAGACTATGTTGAAGTCACTGGCAAACACAAATATGCTTTGCACTAAATCTGTGTCTGCCTTGGTTGGCCACACGAGCATGTTGTTTACATGAGCAAATTAATTTCCTCAGAAAATTAATGTCTGCTTTCTCAGGAGAGTGGATCTGTGACACACTGCCAAATCATCATCATAGAAAACTACATTCTGGCCAATTTTGGTAAAGATAAGTCTTCCAGAAGTCAATCAGTGGCATGTTCACAGATTTCCTCATTGATGCAACATGACTGCATCCTCAAAATGGGTGATAACTTCTTATGTCTCCATCTCTTCCTCGGTCACCATCACTTCATCAGTCCCCAAGCCCAACTGCTCTGTCTCAGGAAAAGTTGAAGTGGAGACACAGCTCACACATCATTCACTTTATCCTGGTCTGGTGGTCCTCCAACTGACAACACAGCCAATAGTGAACACCAACATATGTGGTAAGACTGTGGCCTATATAAAGGTTTTGGGCGACCAGCCCTCCACGAACCCTGGCATGTCGGGTAAAGGCTGTGGCCTATATGAAGGTTATGGGTGACCAGCCACCCACAAGCTCCAGCATGTGTGAATGCTTCTTTAATTGGTATGGGTGACATGCCACCCACAGTATCTGGCGAGGATTATAAGCTTTTATAATTTTCTCCTTTATTTACCACCAAAACACCACAATATTTAACGGGGGCAAGCACAAATACACAATAAACAAAGTCATAAAACTTTAGTTACATGTTATGAAAACTGAGTGAGTTATGAAGATTTAAACAACAGTCTGGGTAATTTTTCACCCACAAGCTCTGGCAAAGGTTAAACAAATATAAAAAATGTGGATGCGTTTTCTCAGTTAAAGAAAAAACAATGAAAAGAAAGAAAAAACATTAAAGCATGGCACAGGATCACTTAACTGAACTATGAGTGCATGATTTTATGTAAATTTCCCTGTCTGTTTCTTCATCATTGTGCGATATCATGTGGTGTGTGTGTGTGAGCGTGTGTGAAATTACTGGAAAAAAAAAATTAAAGCATGGCATAGGACCACTTAATTGAACTATAAGTGCATGTTTTATGTAAATTTCCCAGTCTGTTTCTTCATCATTGTGCAATATCATGTGGTGTGTGTGTGAGTGTGCATGTGTGAAATTACTGGGGAAAAAAATTAAAGCATGGCATAGGACCACTTACCTTAACTATGAGTGCATGCTTTTATGTAAATTTCCCTGTCTGTTTCTTCATCATTGTGTGATATTATGTGGTGTGTGTGTGTGTGTGTGTGTGTGTGTGTGTGTGTGTGTGTGTGTGTGTGTGTGTATGTGTGTGTGTGTGTGTTGTTACTGCTCACTGTCCATTCCTTATAATTAAATTTTAGTATCGGTTGTTCTTTGTAAGCAAAAATGTATTGCATGTTCTTTGTAAACAAAAGGTACATCCTCTGCAACACATTATTTTGTCAACAGGGTGTGATTTAAGCATTGCCAATAACATGTTAAGTATTTCATCATTATGATTCTGAATTAACTTGTTGATTTAATCATTGTGAATGTAAAAGAACATAAATATACATTATAATGCTTTTTTTAAACAAAAGGTAAAATTAAAGAAAGATTTAACTTTATTCTGGACTCTACCTTTTTAATATTTTTATCAACTACTCTGTTTATTCAGTATGTTTGTGCTGTTACAGCAATATCTTACCTTTTTAATATTTTTATCAACTACTCTGTTTATTCAGTATGTTTGTGCTGTTACAGCAATATACATAACTGTGGAGCATAACATACAATCACCATAAATATCATAAATGTTACTGTCACAACAGTGTAATGTCTTGGCAATGCAATGCCACTGTAGTTGAATTCTAGCAGTTTTACTTGAAAGTAATCACTAAGTGTTTAAAGCCTTGCTGTGTTTGCCAGTAAGGAGGGGAGGGGTGGGGGGAGCAAATCTTTACAGTTGAATTACAGAAATTTCAAATACACTAGGGAAAAAGATTAGACTGCTAAACCAAACTTCGTTGGGTCGGATTGACTCGACAGTGACCGCCCCCCCCCCCCCCCCTCCATACCTCAACCCCCACTACACCCTCCTTACTGCCCAACTTCAGACTCTGTTCTCTCTCTCTCTCTTTTTTTTTTTTAATCCCCAAACACGCTTTGCACATCGAGTATGACAGTAATGATCGGTGTTTCCATCGATGGTCATTATCAGAAGACAGTGCTTTCAAAGCCTCGGACCGTCTTGTACGCGCGGTTGTGGCTTCCGGTTTGAATATCTGTCTCGAACAGATGTTTTTAACTACGATTTTCTCTTTAATCGTGTAATGGAACCATTAACAAGTTCACTAATACATGAATCGACGTAAGTGAAGCCCATTACTGATATCTATTTTCATTAATTTGTCTTATACAAAAATACGATCGCTTCGAACAGCGCAACGCGTGGGCCTTTTCCGACCTGTTTAATCTCGACGAACACCAGCTGAATTACGAATAAAATAACTAAGCATTGGCACAGTATTAAACAAATTAAAATAACTGAATCGTTTCATTAATGTTCTGGTTTGTTATTATATGCGTTATCTTACCAAGTGCATCTTGCAATTCAACAACGATAAGCGCATTCGACTCGGTCATTGTCGGAACTCGGCTTCATTCCGCCATTGTTGAAATCTTTGACAAGGAGCGAATGTTTGCATTTGATACCTTCGCTTTGACTGGCTTGCGCTTTTCGAGCATTCAACCAATCGCTTAGCTTGATACACCAATGAATGCGGGAGAGAACGGCCTTTCTAGCGCATCGTTAATGTGTATGTTTTTTCGCAACTTTTTTAGCAACGTCGTTGGAAAGACAACACTTGTAACAAGCCTCATAAAAACTTCGATTCTAATTAATTTAACCACATCGTACTAAAAAGAAAAATAGACTGAAATAAAGCTTGAAACATGCTCTTTTATTCTGACCTATTTAAACGCCAATGAATGGAATGAACACATTGTATGCGTTGATTTTCGACACCGTGTAGTTCGAACGCTCGGCCAAATGCCGCCTGTGGCGCATCGGGACGTGTGACGCGCTTCATTTTCGTGTGAATGGATGGGTTATTTGGAATAAAACTATCATCATACCGTATGTTGCAAACACAAATAAACAACACAGAGTTCAAAAGGAAACTGTATTCTTTATTCATCACAATTTTCATCTGATTCTAAACGCGTTATTCATAGATACTGCCTATTGAAAACACGCAAATTTTTCACTCGGCTGAACTTTCCCGTACGCTGAAAGAAGGGCTGCCGGTACCTACTAGCAGTAAACTAAACATAACCACAAACGCTTTGTCTCATCAATACTTTTGGGGGACATTCAAATTTGTCCTCTGCCCCCCTGCCCTTTTCCCTTCGCCTCTTCTACACCAACCTCCTGATTCCATCACACACACAAAGCCCCTCCCCATCCCGTCCTGCAGCTTACCCCCCCCCCACCACCACCACGTTAATAAGTTACAAATGAGTAATTAATCTTCTACAAGCAACATAATCAGCTGTAAGCCACTTACCTAAAATCATGGTGCCATGCCTGTGAGCAGCGCGTATCCAGCCCAAGGGTGGGACGGTGACAAAATTGTGGCTGAAGTAGACAAAAATGTCGATGCATTCCCACCGACAAAAGTAGTAGGCATCCTTCTTCACACCTCCTTGCAAGTAACTGAAAATCAACACAAAACATTGACAAAATTAGCTGTAAATTCAATCACTGAAGCAGTTCGCATGATAACTACAGATATGCTGCAGAGAGTGTGGACCGAACTGGAGTATCGCATCGCTGTTTGCCGAGCAACCTGAGGGGTGCACATTGAGTGTCTTTAATGCTACCATATACCACATGAAACTGCATGAAATCCTGTATCTGAAGCTACCAACTGTGCAAGATTATTACAATAAAGATAGGTGTTATACCTGTTTGAAATCAGGGAGTGTTTTTGTGGACACCCTGTACATGTCAGGGATTCCCACACAATGCGTTTGAATGTCAAACACACACTGAAATCACCAAATATGTTTTCATACTTTAGACTGAGGGTAGAAATGTTTGTTCGTAAGTATGACTACGCATCACATCAACATCAAGTGCATCCATTTTGACTGGCTGATGCGAGAGCTTGAAACTCAGCCAAGCTCTGCAATGAATGTGTGCATATGCATGTGTTTGGACGTGTGTGTGTGTGTGTGTGTGTGTGTGTGTGTGTGTGTGTGTGTGGGGTGTGTTTGTGTGTGTGTGTGTGTGTGTGTGTGTGTATGTGTGTATGTGCGTGTATATGCTGGCGCTTGTGTTTTAATTTTCTGTGTGTGACATAAAGGCAGAGGGTGAGAGAAAGAGGGAGAGAGAGATGACATTGAAATTGCTTGACTAAAAAGTGGACAGAAAGTAGAGAGGGATATTGGGACAGAGGTGTGACACTTAACTGAAGGGACTAAACAGTAACTGAGAGCGGTAGAGTGCATGCACGCAAGCACATGCTACCACACTACCCCTCCACAACCCTCAACACACTCACACAACCACACACACACAGTCAGGTGCTACAACACCACACACACACATACACACACACACACACACACACACACACACACACACACACACACACACACACACACATACATACACACATACATACACATACACGTTTGCTTCATTTTTCTGCTGGACAACCAACAGCTTACCAAGACATACCATGTTTACTAGCTTGAAATTTATCACAGTATTCTATCCTGAAATCTTTGCCAGCAAGGTCAGTAAGTCAAGTATCTGGCTTGCCGGCTGTCAGTTCCGTCAGGCATTTCAACTTTTTACAGAATAACCGACGCCAAACCAAAACTCTAACCTATAGCTGGAACTTTTTACATTATGCGTGTTCAACTTATTGTGCATGTCCATGTTCAGATGACTGTGAGAATGCATGCACTAAGTATACTGCATATCCTTCACTGAGAGCAAACAACATCTACATAAATAAAATGCTTTGTTACCGATCTTCCAAATATCCTCCTTTAAAGTCATGGCAGACCAAGGTGTAGGGCTTTGTTCGTGTTGCAGAGGGTCGTTCAAAACTTCTGCTTGCACCTGCATACTGTGCGTGGAATGGTGCTTCACTGCTGGCCTTCCACGATAACACTTCATGCAGGCTTTTCAGCGGCTGACACTGAGGTTGCCCAGACTCTGTGTCTAGCGTCAAGCAGGTCCCTGCCACAGAGCGTGCAATAAAGAACTAATGAACTGTATGTTTTTGCCATTTCTGTATCTGGTGTGGTGCAGGTGATCATGCCTTTTGGGATTATCATCAAACCTCACTTGACTTGCTTATATGCCCAGATATATGCGTGTGTACGTGCGTGCGTGTGTGCGTGCCTGCGTGCGTGTGTGTGTGGATGTGATTGTGTGTGTGTGTGTGGATGTGCTTGTCCATGCGTGCGTGCGAGCGTGTGTGCATGCGTGAGAGAGAGAGAGCAGTTTGGTAGAAGTGTTTGTAGTGGTCGCGATATTTTTCTCATTTCTTAGTTTTTTCCAATTCTAATAACTCGCAGACAACTTCTGCCTGTCCCATCCATGATTTTCCATGTCCTAGACAAGTGCCTTTTGTTTGCTTGACCGCCTCAAGCAGTGGGTTTGGGGGATTTTTCAGAGCTCTAAATCATGCCTTCACTTGTCCTAGTTTGTGTCTGATGTGCACTGAAGGAAGGTGATGCATGGTTTCAATTGGTGTGTCCTTTCTAATTCCTTAGATCAGTCTCATTGCTTCATTTTGAATTCTTCCTAATTTCAGAAGATTGCTCTAGGACAGAGCTGTAAGCCCTAATCCCAAATTGATCATACTGAGTACAACTGCCTGATGCAGTCAGTAGATATGGTGTTGTTCAATGCCTTTGTATGCCACTGCTTTCATGACAGGCCCATTCTGCATTTGACTACAATATTTTTAACATGATGTCTAAAGGTCACCATTTTATAAAAGCCTATGTCCAAGTACTATAGTTGATTTGATTTGTGTTCCAGTGAAGGAAACTGTTGAGCTTCATTGTCCTGATGTCTTATTGAAAGTGGAGATCAATGTCTGGGCTTTGACAGGCTTAATGGATGATCCACTTTCTTGGCACAATTGTACAATGTTGTTCAGTTTTGCTGAACTACTTTTGTTCTTTTTTGAACATTCTTGATGTTTTATAGATCAGACTGTCATCTGGCAGGGTCAACACCTGAGCAATTCCATTGCTATTGAAGTCTACAAGGCCTTTAGTGTAGGCATTGTACAAAACAGGGGGAGGGGAGAACTCTGTGGTAATCCCATGGACAATTCATGAGGTTCAGACATCCAATCTCCAAATCATAGCGTAATGGTTTGCTCCTAGTGCTGATGCAATCCTTTGTGTCAGTGCTTGGAAGACACTGTCAAGAATGACCAGAGGGCAAAACTAATGCAAAAAACCTCAGCAAAAAAAAAAAAAAAAAGAGATATCATTTTATACATGGATGGTTTTAGTCACAAAAGTAAGTCAGGCTGGGTTGCACAGTGAAGCAAAATGGTAAAAAAAAATCCATAAGACAATGAATGCATACAACTTAACAACTTCAAGTCTACAAATGAAGGCAGAAGTGGTCATTGACACAAATGCTCCACTGAATCTCATCCAGAGACAAGCATCAAACTCAACAAGCCATGAAACTGAGCAACTCCATAAACCTGCTTCCAAAAGTGGAAAGTAGAATGGAAAGCCCTGCATGGCATGAAGTAATCTGTAGCCTTCCACTGGAATAACTGGTATGGATGTACTGCTCAGGACATGCAAATATCATTTTGATGATAGAGCAGACACACTGGCAGACAAGGCAGCAATAGGAACTGAATCACATCCTGGCCCATCTGATGTGATAAGACCCCTAAATGGTAACATCATCAAACAAGATGGAAACCACCATATCATAGACCATCTTGCAGAACTCAACATCAAGAGAAGTGGCTGCATATTGTGATTAAATGGATGAGCAAAAAACTACACACACTGGACTAATCTCAAGATCAACACTGCAAAGACTCCTAGAGAATGGAGTAAACTCATACTGGGCCTTTCCATCCTCAGATGTAAATGATTAAACATATGTCAGCTGAGATAACAGACTTTGAATCTCTAAGGATCCATGTTTTACGAAATACATATGTATGCATTCTGGTAAATATTCACTAATGAAGTAAAGCAAGTGTGTAATGTGGAATGTCTAAAGATATGAATGTGTATGTGTCAGTGTGTGTTTGTTTGTATGTGTGCGTGCATGCGTGTGCACACACACGTGTGTGGGTGCATGCGTGCGTGCATGTGTGTGTGTGTGTCCCATTATCCATGTCCCCTGCCAAACTTTTATCAACCATGAACTATGGTTAAGCATGAAGGACATTTTCTAAGGGTTGCTAAATAAGTTAAATTCAAGACCAATCCGTGGGGAAACTGGATAACTGATGTGTTGAGTTAATGGAATCTGATGTGGAAATAGATTTTGTTTAATGGCGAGTGAATGGTTTTCTTTTAACATGTTGTTCAGTGTTAATCGTTTGGTGAACAGATCCATTTACTGGGCTTGTTTTGTGAGCATACAATACTGTGGATCTCATCTTGATCTGAATGGATGCAAGGACAGAGTATGCCCTGTATGTACACTGGATGCGAAGTTGAAGAGGCATACAGAATTACCAACATTTTACCAGGAATATAAGCCATAGCAAGCTTACCACAGTTTGACATGGTGCAGAAAAAGAAACCAAATTACAAATTTTGAGCTGTTACACAGAGCCTAACCTCCATTGCAATGCTGGGTAGAACGGGTGGATTTTCCAGTCTGCATGGTCACTCAACATCCACTGGTCACATGCAACACAACATAAGAACATGTTTGTTCCTTGTCAATAGCACCAGAAAATAAGCTTGCTGGTGGAAAGAAGTGTCATAAGATTAATGACAACAGTGAAAAAGGACCTGGATCTCTAGCATCAGTCTTTTGGCAGCATTGGCAAAAATTAATGATCTTCATCATTATCAACGCAATAACAGCAACGGTTGAAAATACATGTGGACCTCTGTCAATGTAATCAGTCTAATATACCAGCAAGGGCAGAAAGAAGACATAGGTCACTATCAATATAACCAGTCTAGTGACAACTATGGAAAAAAGATCAGTATCACTACCAATGCAATAAATCCAATGACAGCAATATATGCTGAAAGTATATATAGATCACTGTCAATGGAATTAGTCTAACTGCCATTAGACTTATTACATTTAGTAATACAGATCTGTCAATGTAGTCAGCCTAATGCAACAGCAATTGGATACATGGAATCTCTTTTGCAATGAGTCAAAATGTAAAATTCTTCATGGCAGCAAAAAGAATCCTGTAAAGGAATGTCACATGAAAGTGGATAACACAACAAAGAAGATATATTCCTGTAAAAATATGGACCTAGGTGTGACTTTTGATCTTCTTTATCATTTGACACACACATATCCAAAAACGTTATCAATAAAGTAAATCTAATTATTTGACTTGTAAAAAGAACATTCTCCTATTTTGATAAAACTGTATCCTTAAATTTCAAAATGGAGTGACTGGGGGCGGAAAATGAGCAAAATTTAGAAAGAGAGGGGCTTAGTTACCGCCAAGGACATTGGCAAACAAAGTACAGGACAAGGCACAATGTATTTCAACCTCTTGGGTCTTCTTCAGGCAATAACAAATAACATTTAGGACAGTGAAAACAAAGAACGAGAAACCACTTATCTTCTCATATTCAGCGCACGATCGTTTTGATCCGTGCGCCGAATATGAGAAGATAAGTGGTTTCTCGTTCTTCGTTGTTACTGTCCTAAATGTTATTTGTTATTGCCTGAAGAAGACCCAAGAGGTTGAAATACATTGTGTCTTGTCCTGTACTTTGTTTGCCAATGTCCTTGGCGGTAACTAAGCCCCTCTCTTTCTAAATTTTGTATCCTTAAAAGTATAAAACTTAACAAAGCAAACATCAGGCCTCATGGGGAATATGCAAATGTTGTATGGTATCCTTACCTAAAAAGACAATCTGCATCAGGCCTCATGTGGACTATGCAAATGTTGTATGACATCCTTATCTTGAAAGATAATCTGTGGCTACTGAAAGGGTTCAAAGAAGAGCTACATGACTGTTGAAAGAATGTAATCGAATTAATTGTGCTGAAAGACGTAAGTATCCTAACTTACACACATTAAAAGGCAGAAGATTTTTAGGTGATTTAACAGAGACATCAAATCTTTACTGGTCTAAGAGACACTGATGTAAGCAAGATTTTTAACTAAACAAATTACAACAACAAAAGAAATTCTGATCTGAACACACTAATGAGCCACAGTAACCTTTAAGGAAAAAAAATCGCTAACGGAATAGCACAGTTATAGAAAAAACTTCCTCTTCAAATGGATTACACTTCCTCATAATGTGCACCAATATTAATACATTCAGACATCTTCTATACAGTGACCTGGAATATATATATATATATATATATATATTTTATTATTTGATATTTAATACAAATTATAGCACATAAATGTAATCTCATAGATGCATGGATAATCAATATTGATGGGGACGCTATACAAAGGTCGCTAGGTCTGGGCTGTGTAGCCAGCCCCCCACCCCCTCCTCTACTACTAGTAATAGTACTATTAGTATTACAACTGCTTCTAACCTCAGGCTTTGCCGGTAGTGATACAATTCAATGGATCCCCTTGTGCGAATCTACCTGATTCGTGCTCTCACGAAGTGCTGTTCTGAGCACTGTGTGCGCCAGTCGTTGACATCAACGCAACCTGCATGGGGCCTCTAAACTAGGACTTTGTCCATTATGCACTCACAGTCACAGCATCAGTTTCAGTTTCATCAAGGAGGTGTCAATACATGCGATCTAGTCCACACACATCACACCACATCTACTAAGTTTAGAGACCACAAGACTGAAGGCTCATGGATAAATGAGCTAATGACTGAGATGACAGAATTTAAATAATAAGTAGTACGAAATAATACCGGCACTTCATTTACAACAGCAAAAGACAAAACGCTTCAAGTTCAAATTCACGATTATTAGTTGATGACAGTTCTCTGATTCAAACCTTACCCCCTGGATTATGTTCACACTGGAAAATTCACCAAAGACGAGCACAGTTCGGATATGTTAGTTGCTTCTTACCAATTAAGTTTGGTAACTCGATTCTTCGTGCATCATAGACTGTCTGCAAGTTCACACGTAGGTCAACTTCCGTTCAAAAGCAATAGAAGGTCCCGTAGGAGCTCGTATACAGTATTAAATAAAGCTAAGTGCGCTCTCTAAGTTAGATTCCCATGTGGTCTAGTGGTTAGGATTCCTGGCTTTCACCCAGGCGGCCCGGGTTCGATTCCCGGCATGGGAATTTTTTTTTTTTTTTTTTTTTTTTTCCCCTTCCCTCCGTCCCCGAGAACCGCGTCTTCATACAAACCAAACATTTTTTTTTTTGGTAGGTAGGTAGGTAGGAGCTTGTACAGCCTCGCGGCTTTCTTGTGCTCCGTCAATTGATATGTCAATGAGCAAGGGGTGTTAATCGCAGCGTGTTACAGTTACGTATATATATATATATATATATATATATATATATATATATATATATATATATATATATATATATATATATATATATATATATATTTGTTTTGTTTTGTTTTGTTTTGTTTTGTTTTTTGTTTGTTTGCTTGTTTGTTTGTTTTTGTTTTGTTTTTGTTTTCGTTTTTGTTTTTTTGTGTATGAGAAAAGTCTCAGTCATCAAAGTCAAATTCTATGTCTTTAAAACTTACATCTGCATCAAGGAGGCTTTTAAAGCTGTTAAGAGTGTCAGTAAGTTTAATGTTAGTCGGAAGAGAATTCCATCTGCTAACTACTCTGATAGCAAACGAATTTCTCCTTAGGCTAGTGTTAGAATACCGAACAAACAATTTGCCTTCATTGCCTCTTGTGATATCAGACTTACTCACTTGGAATAAAGAGTTAAAATCAATATCGTCCACTTGGTGAAATATTTTATATGCATGGATCAGGTCCCCTCATACCCTTCTGGCTTTTTGAGATGGTAACTCAAGATATCTTAGCCTGTCTTCGTAAGTCATGTCTCTGCATTCTGGTAGTATCTTAGTCGCTCTTCTCTGGACCTTTTCTGCCGACGCTGATTGTCTCTTAAGCAGTGGGTACCAGATAACATTTCCGTACTCCACATGTGGTCTGATAAGCGCTTTGTACAATTTCAGGAATATGTCTTTATCAATAAAGGAGAAAGACCGTCTAATCAACCCAATCATTTGATTGGCTTTACTAATCGCTTTTTGTATGTGTGGGTCAAAACTAAGATCGCAGTCAAAGGTAACGCCAAGGTCTTTTTCCTCTGAGCATTTTTGAACCGTTTCATTTGAATCACCAATTTTCATTGTGTAGTCATTTTTGGGATTTTTCTTACCTATGTGCATTACCTTACAGTTTTGGACATTGAAATACAGGTTCCACTTATGCGACCACTCCTGCATGTTGTCAAGGTCCTTTTGGATATCAGGATAATAGACAGAGTCACCGTAAATCTTCGTATCGTCGGCAAAAATTTTGCACGTACTCGATATCACGTCCGGTAAGTCATTAATAAATATAGTGAAAAGGACTGGGCCCAAAATGCTTCCCTGTAGGAAGCCACTTAAAACTGGTTTGTTCGAAGAGTATGCCGACCCTACCCTCACTCTCTGTCTTCGGTCAGTCAGAAAGTCCTCGATCCAGTCTAGGAGGGAGCCGTCAATTCCATAATTTTTCAACTTGATCAGTAGTCTTTTATGCGGTACTGAGTCAAAGGCTTTACGGAAATCTAAATACACTATATCTATTGATTTTTTGTCATCAGTAAGTACAGTTAAATCATCCATGACTTGGATTAGTTGGGTCTTGCAAGATCTTTTATTTCGAAAACAGTGCTGACAGTCTGCAAAAAAGTTTAAAATCATTAAAATATGTCACAATAACATCCCTCACATTTGACTCCAGTACTTTGCATGTAACACACGTTAGGCTGACTGGTCTATAGTTACCCGGGTCCTTTTTTCTGTTTAAGTTTCAAAACGGAGTGGCTGGGGGCGGAAAATGAAGCAAAATGTAGAAAGAGAGGGGGTTAGTTACCGCCAAGGACATAGACAAACAAATTACAGGACAAAACACAATGCATTTCGACCTCTTGGGTCTTCTTCAGGCAAAAACAAATAACATTTAGGACAGTGAAAACGAAGAACGAGAAACCACTTATCTTCTCATATATGAGAAGATCAGTGGTTTCTCGTTCCTCGTTTTCACTGTCCTAAATTAATGTTATTTGCTTTTGCCTAATAATTATGAGAAAATAAGTGGTTTCTCGAGGTTAGTAGGTGGTGTGCTGCGTATGTTGAATCAGAACACGCATCTCTGAATAGCACACGAGTGACTCAGCGACAGTGCAGTGTCTCCTCTGGTGGGTTGCCTTATGATGACTTGACATGGACCGCTCCCTATAGGTTTCCGGTTTCGTAGCTGTGGCGAGACAAGTCAAAATATGGTGGTGGACAGGGGGTTGAATGAGTGGCACTGAGCTGGCTTGGAGGACTGGACAGAAAAAAAAACAAAAAAAACCCACAGTAACTCTATGAGTGTGTGTGTGTGTGTGTGTGTGTGTGTGTGTGTGTGTGTGTGTGTGTGTGTGTGGTGTGTGTAGTGAGTGTGTGTGTGTGTGTGTGTGTGTGTGTGTGTGTGTGTGTGTGCGCGCGCGCGCGCGCAAGCGCGAGAGTGTGTGTGTGCGGTGTGTATAGGGGCCTATGTGTGCGTGCGTGCGTGCGTTCGTGTGCACGTGTGTGTGTGTGTGTGTGGGGGGGGGGGGGGGGGGGATATGTATGCGTGCATGCGCCATATAAGAATGTTTGGGACACGGTTTCAGTTCAGTTCCCAGTTCAGTGGCTTATTTAATGTCTTTTCATTGCCAGATATTAGACACTTATTAAAAAACAACAAACAACAACAACAACAACAAACAAACAAACAAAATAACTCCACACTCAACTTATCATCCATTTTAGTGATTTCAAATCCACATTTGATATATGCATATTTACGAAAGTGAAATACCTTAGTGGTAAACAAAATTGTTGTGATCTTTATACAAATTTTGCAACCTGTGACTGCGAAATGACCATGGCAATTTCAGCAACATATGAACCATGTACGACAGTAATGACATTATCAAAGTCATTCATTTCAATACCTTTCTCCTGATAGAGCGAGGTCAACACTGAGCATTCAAACAAAAGTTGATGCACATAAATGTTTTCTCTGCAGACACAAGTAATACCATGAGAATATTTAGTGTTCCATGTATTCAGCCTCAGTTTATGAATTAATCTAAGAATGTGCCTTGGGCACGATGGCAAGTAGCCATTTATTGACTAAAATTCTGCTTATGTATATACTTGTCCGTAATTTGGATTAATTCACAAGAGGACAAATCTAAGGGATAGTGTAATAATTTTTCAGCGTTTCTATTTGCTCCTTCTTTTGCAAGACTGTCTGTCTATTTCATTCCACTTTATACCACAGTGAGATGGGACCCAACAAAAATTAATTTTTATGCCTAGAGTTATGAAACAATGCAGTAAATGTTTCATTTCAAAAAGCAAATCTTGGGACACGGCTTCAGAAGGAGTGCGTGAGTGAGACTCGATCGTCTCCCACAGGATTCACGTTGTTCGTAATGAAGTTCGTATGGATGACATTCGCTTGTAACAACACTCGCTAGCTCGCCCTGTCTCCCTGTGTACATATCAATTTGAACAATCATGTCTGCATGATGGGATTGACGTAACCAAAAGCCACGCCCCATATCCGACACAGCGCGAACACACCAATGACATACTAACGTGAACAAACAAACAGATGTTTGTAGAAACAATATGTTGTAAAACTGGCTGCCGGATCTCTGAGAGAGAGAGAGAGAGAGAGAGAGAGAGAGAGAGAGAGAGAGAGAGAGAGAGGGGGGGGAGTGGGAGGGGGAAGGGGGGGGGGTCATCACTGAGTCGTAGTCTGGCAGTATTGCGACTACGCCCTTTTCTTTGCTAAAAATAAGTTACACTGAAGCTGGGAACATAAACTTGGGATATAAATGTTTACTAACACATATTTAGTGTGTGTGTGTCGCTGACAACGTGTGTGTGTGTGTGTGTGTGTGTGTGTGTGTGTGTGTGTGTGTGTGTGTGTGTGTGTGTGTGTGTGTGTGAGAGAGAGAGAGAGAGAGAGAGAGAGAGAGAGAGAGAGATGATGATGATGATGATGATGATGATGATGATGATGGTGATGGCCATCATCATTATCATCATCATCATCATCATCATCATGCACAGCAGCAGCAGCAGCAGCAGCAGCAGCAGCATCACAATAACCATCATCACCACCACCTTTATCATCACCATCATCATTATCATCATCCTTGTTTTTATTTCCAAAGGCAGATAAGTAGATATCCACCTACCCACCTGGTCCTTGCCATGGAAAGGAATTAAACGCAATGCGCTTTTAAAACTAAACAAACTGATAAAAAGACAATGACATATATTCAGAGACTGATATAAGAACTCATACAGTAGCCAGATTGTAATTCTTTATCAACATTAAAAGAAAACAGAAAGAGAGACAGACACAGACAGACAGATAGACAGACAGACAGATTCGCTGAAAGAAACAAAGAAAAACATGAACAAACAAAAACAAAAACAATTTTTCTCTATTAACATTTTTCTATCACACATCCTCGGGTGAAGCTTCTAAGCGCTGTTTTAATATGAGTCCGTGTTAACATCACCACCACTCTCCCTGTCTGCGCTCTTTCGCCTTATCCTCCTCCCTCACTCCCCCCCCCCCCCTCCTTTTTTTCCTTCCTCCAACCCTATTTACCCTCCTCATTGTTCGCCAACCGTCTTACTTCCTTGTAAACCTACGACATGCTGATTATTCGGGCAGCCACTTCGTATCAGTGCTATGCGATCCCTTCCTCCCCTCTCCCCCCATCTCCCCCCTCAAGTTTTACAATGCAGAACCATCAAAATGGTGATGGCAGTAGAGAGAGAGAGAGAGAGAGAGAGAGAGAGAGAGAGAGAGAGAGAGAGAGTGTGTGTGTGTGTGTGGTGTGTGTGTGTGTGAGAGAGAGAGAGAGAGAGAGAGAGAGAGAGCGGTGGGAGAAAGAGCATGTTTAGAACAATCCAGCAAACAAGAAATACCAAGGAGATGCAAGGCAGAGAGAGAGAGAGAGAGAGAGAGAGAGAGAGAGAGAGAGAGAGAGAGAGAGTCATCCTCCCCTTTTAGATGGTTGCAGTTGTCGACTGAATGCATTTTTGACACATTTGAGACAGGGAGAAGAGGCAGATGAACCATGCAACTACCGGAAGGATTTCATTTGTTTATGCACGGACGAATGAATTGCTTGCGTCATGAGCCGGCATTCCAAAGATAACCCCTGACGAAGGGCAAGGACACTCTCCTCCTACGCGAGGCAATGACGACATTCGCATAAGTTAGGCAGATAGAGCTTTAAAATTTACATACTATTCTATAACGGCACAATTTTGGTGCTATACGTTTGTCCAAGAGAATTAAACGATGTTATAGTCTAATACAAAAAGCATATTAACAACAAACGTGTTCGTTTTGGATAAATTCGGAAATGTAACTTTTTTGCACTACGGTCCTTCTTCCCCCAAACCATAATGGAATATTCCGTATTTTCTAAAAATAAAGTCCCAACGAACCAATCGCGTGCACGCACAACAAACCGCGTGAACGAGCAGTCTGCTGGAGTACGGTTTATGTGAATCATATGTCTGGCAATCGATGCGGCTGCCTTGCGAGAAGGAGCAGTGACCATTGAGTTCTGGCATCACCATGTGTTTGAGTGCTACCATGTGCATCTATGGCGTTTTGTTTGCTGTCGTTTTCTTGCCTCAAGCGTGGAGTGTTGGTGAGTCCACTGATTAGATGTAGCGTAGTTAGAACAATTTTTGATGATTGTATACAGTATGCCGAAATAGTGTGAATGACCCTTGGCCGAAGAGAAAGTAGATCTCATCCACGAGACCTAGGAGCTGTATGTTTGAAGATCTAGCGAACTGGATATAGTAATGTATTCAACAACGAGTAGCCGCTGGGAAAGAGGTAACATAACATTTGGGTTCGTCAGATTGTATTCTTTTTAATCCATTTTTTTGTACAAGCATACATTATATACAGAGATAAGACAAAAATTGGTGAGAATGGGGAGTGGGAAGGACATAGGGTGGGGAGAGGGGAAGGTGAAACGTGGAAATTTGAGGGAGGATGAAAGGAGAGGGAGAATCTGTTGATATTTTGATATTATTATTATTTAAAGTTATTGAACAAACATGAATTGAATGTTTTTTTTTCTTCATCGTTTTTTTCTTTACCGATGACTTTTTGGGTTTTTGTTTATATTACAACACACACACAACACACACACACACACACACACACACACACACACACTTGAGTGTGTATGCATATATGTGTGTGTGTATATATTATATATATATATATATAATTATGAACAATATAAAAAAGTCCTTAAAAAATCTGAAGGTGCTCAACCCCTTGGGGAGCAACATCTGTTAAAAAATATTTTTTAAAAATGAAGTATTAAAATCTACAAGCTTGTTTCTAGCGTTGATATCAACGCTAGAAACAAGCTTGTAGATTTTAATACTTCATTTTTAAAAATATTTTTTAACAAATAATATATATATAAATATTATATATTATATTTTTTTTTTTTTTAGATCAAAATCTGTAAGAAATTTTATCATCAATCAGTTTCAAGAACACATAGTTTTTAAAGCATGTTTATATCATTTTGTTTTACTGAAACCCTGTGTGTGTGTGTGTGTGTGTGTGTGTGTGTGTGTGTGTGTGTTTGACAGATATATTATGAATGTATTTTCTTAATTAGTTTTCCACCATTAATGAAAGACATTTTTTTAAAAGGCAAGATAACGATTAAAGAATGGAAAATGATGTTTAAAAGATAAGACCAAAGGACAGAATGAAGCAAAAATATGTAAGAAAAAAATGTGTTGGAGATTATGAATTGGGAATGGGCTGGGTGGGACAGATGGAAAAGGATGACGATTTACATTAACAACAACAACAAATAATTCATTGATATATTAACTAACAACTCAAACAAATCATCAGTACTCATTGTAACACCACAAGAACCATACCATCATCATCACCAACACCATCATCAATGACAATAACAATGAAGAGGATTTTCATGTGCATTTTATCTGCACATACTCAGACACAGACAGACAGACAGACAGACAACAGACAGACAGACAGACAGACAGACAGACAACACACACACACACACACACACACACACACACACACACACACACACACACACACACACACACACACACACACACACTACACTACACTCACATGCGCACATGCACACTCTTATTTGCACATGCATGCAGGGACTCACATACACATACACACACATATATTCACACACACACACACACACACACACACACACACACACACACACACACACACACACACACACTGTTACAACAGGGATGGAAAAGTGTCACTGTTAATTCATGATAGCTAATTTTATCACAGTGAAACATCTATAGAAACAAACCCAAGAAATTCTTATGTACAAAACACAAGAAGACAAGGTAAGGTAAGGTAATGTTGCTTATAGCCCAGCTGACCGCAAAGGGCCATATCAGGTCTGTCACCACGTTAAAATCAACTCACAAGTCATTCATTCACACAGTTCTTTAAAATACATCTTTTGAAAACCCATCCGAAATTTTGTTAAAAATCTTTCCACTGTAAAATCTCAGATCTGATGAAAAATGTTAATCTCCAAGAACTCAAAGATTGCATCAGGCGCAACATCTCTGAACAAGGTTTTCATGGAATCTGCCGTAAAATGTTTGTCTCACATCATGCAAGACAAAACAAAAAACCCACCCAAACCAAACCAACTAACCCAAAACATTTTTTTTAAGGGATGTCAGTTTGGAATAGATCTAAACAAAATGTTCCAGGAAAAGAATCTTTTAAAAGGAAGGAAGTTTTATTTGGAGGCCCTTTTATGGATGGTTTCACATACTGAGGATTATTGCGATTTTTTATCATTATTGTTATCCTTGTTGTTGTTGTTGTAATCGTCGTCATTATTATTATTATATTATTGTTATTGATATTTTTATAAGTATTATTATTATTCGTTTGAGGTTACTCACAAGGTGAAGAGGTAAATCATGTTCCTGTCTGCTGGATCTGATATGAAACGTTTAATCGTATGCCATTGTGTTTGATTGCATTTATCTGTTTTAACGAAACCACCGAAATCCATATTTTGATACCAGTCCAGATTAATGCGCCAAATGGTTCAAGCCTGTGGAAAGGAAGTTGGGGGGAGGGGGGTTAATTCTTGTTATGTTTGTGTTCTGTGGTTTGAAAATGGAGAAAAAGCTTAACACGCGCATGTGTACATAATTGCGTGGGTAATGAACAGTATGCGAACCACAGCGCCATGATCGGTAGCGAATGAAAGATCGTATTGATCGACTGACCACCAATGGCCATGAACTGCTGGTTCCACCCCCCCCCCCCCTCCCCCCTCATCCCCCGTCCCCAGTGGTCACTGATCTCAAAACCGCTAAAGAAAAGGTGTACGTGATTACACTGCTGGCACAAAACCAATGGATAAGGCCGGTTACTACGCGATCGGATCGAGCATCACTCAGTGAGTCACTAGCGATTTCGCCATCATCGCCGGAGGCAGCAGTGTGGTCGCCGCCGTGTGCGATGACGCACGTGCCGACACAAGAAAGACAGACAAGACACGGAGCGAGGTCTGAAAGCCGGCGAGGAGCTGGAACGGATCCATAGAAATTTGGGCGGGTGCCCGTTACCACTAGGTCTAGCTGTTGCAGCCGTTGCTGGCGCCCACCGAAGGAAGTCTGGCCTGGAGAGAGAGAGAGAGAGAGAGAGAGAGAAGAGAGATGTGTGTGTGTGTGGCTTGGAGAGAGAGGGGCAGGGAGAGAGAGAGAGAGAGAGAGAGAGAGAGAAGAGAGAGAGAGAGAGAGATGTCTGGCTTGGAGATAGGGAGGGAGAGAGAGAGGGAGAGGTGGCGACAAGGGGCAAAAAGGAAATTAGGGGGTGGTTGGGTGGTGGGGTGGCCGGGTATGGAGTGTGTGTGTGTGTGTGTGTGTGTGTGTGTGTGTGGAGGGGGGTGGTGGTGGTAAGGGGGGGGGGGATTAAGGGGAGCTAACGGACGCGAACGGGCAGGCAGATAGGCCTATGACCAAGACGATCGAAGGACTTGTCATCTGTACAAACACACGGCAATGATGATTCACCCGATCTGTGTGGTATATATTGTACCTAACTGTTTGTTACCGTCATTTGTACGGTTATGATGATTCACCCAGTGTGAGTATAAGCTCTGCATCTAACCGGTTACAGAGAGAGTGAGTGGAGGGAGCCGGCGAGGGGAAAGAAATGGGGAGCAGTGCACAAACAATTAACATCAAGTGTTTAAAACGCGCGCGAGCGCACGTGCGTGCATGCGTGCGTGCATGCGCGCGCGCGCGCGTCTGTGTGTGCCGCCAAGGGAAAGGAATAGGTTATAGTACAAAAGTAGTCAGCATTAAGTTAGTTTATACGAGCGTGCGTGCACGCGTGCACGCGTGCGTCCGTGTGCGCGCGCGTGCGTGCGTGTGCGCGCGCGTGCGTGCGTGCTTGCGTACTTCGTGCGCACGTGTGTGTGTGAACGTGAACATTTGAGAGAGAGAGAGAGAGAGAGAGAGAGAGAGAGAGAGACAGAGACAGAGACAGAGACAGAGAGACTCAAATTTTATGCAGAAATTATTCATTTCTCTACACAGTCGTCATGCATCGATCAGCATTAACAAAAACAAAAAACAAACACAAGACCAAACAAACAAACAAACAAACAAGTCTGCAAGGTCTGTCTGGCATCATCAGCACAACAGGCGTTACGAGAGTCGTTGAATCTCAGGCTTCCGTCTGATTTCCCACTTATCGCACATTAGCCTTCTCTTTTCTTTTCTTTTCTGTATTTTTTTCCT
The DNA here is from genome assembly GCA_033310375.1 of Conus canariensis. Lineage (NCBI taxonomy): Eukaryota > Metazoa > Mollusca > Gastropoda > Neogastropoda > Conidae > Conus > Conus canariensis. The sequence goes on from CM065714.1 coordinate 44,463,517, forward strand.
TCGCAAGCCGAGCGGCCGTAGGCCTTCTTAAAGCAATTGCGTCAGTAAAATTATTATCGCTGACAACTGAACGTGCTGTGTTTACACAGTATACACACTTGCGTCAGAGACCGTTAGAAACCCTGCTCCCATTTCTCGCTCGGCCGGCTCTCTTCTGTCTTACCTTCCTTTTTATCTCCCCCCCCCCCCACTTCCCCGCCTTTCACTCCCCACCCTCCCCCCTTCTCTCTCTCTCTCTCTCTCTCTCCCCCCCCCCTCCCCCCTTTCACGTTACGTGGTTTCGTCCTAATTTCTTAAGCTGTCGGGAGAGTTTACATCGCAGAAGAAGACCCTTCTCTAAACAAACAAAACGAACAGTAAAGTAAAACAAACCAACAAACAAATACAAAACAAAATCAAAACGAAATGTCTTCGTTCCCCAAAGTGGCGAACACAGAAAGAACTCTCTCTCTCTCTCTCTCTCTCTCTCTGCCTGTCTGTCTGTCTCTCTCTTTTCTCTCTCTCTCTGTCTGCCTGACTGTCTGTCTGCCTGCTGTCTGTCTGTCTGTCTGTCTGTCTGTCTTCTCTCTCTCTCACACACACACACACACACACACACACACACACACACACACACACACACACACACACACACACACAGTGTACACTTTAGCAGGAATTGTATTTGTATATCAAGCTCTGTCGGTTACAGAGAAAGTGCCGGTGTTGACAGGTGCAATAAACAATATTGTAATCACCAGTTTTCTTCGTTCAGCTCCCAACACAATGCAGCTGAAGCGTTTGAACTGAAAGGCTTTACGCCTCCTTTCTCTCGCTCTGCTGCTGCTGTTACAGCTACTACTACTACTTGTAGTAGTTGAACAAAAATAAGGGGGTGGGGGGGGGGGTGGGGGGGGGGGGGGGCAGACGACACAGAAAAAAGCCTACAGACTACACAAACTAACAAACCACAGTCCATGAGCTGTAAGTGCAGACTTGCAAACGGATGCCAACTTCTGCCACGACTACAGCTACAACTAGATGAAGATGCACGTTAAGTTAAAAAAAAAAAAAAAAAAAAAAAGAAAGAAAAAGAAAAAAAGAACAGACTGTACAAACTAACAAACTGGTACCTGCCAATGAGTTTTAAGTACAGACTAATAAATGGATGTCAGACTGGCCATGAGACAGATTGCCAGCAGACTAATGGATAGTCAAGTGAGGAAGCCAGACACTGACGATTTTTGAAAGCTGAGACGGTGCGTTGATTTGTCTACAGCGTATAGCCTAATCAATGTTGCCATGGACTGCCAGACCATCGTTTACGGTTGCCGTGGCAACCAGAGACCCATCTATCAGGCAGCGCAGGTCCCAAGAGGATGTTCTCGGTGGCATCATGCCAACCGCCATTAACATCTTATGCTTGGAGCTGTAGCCATGGTGACATCATCAGTTACGTAACACACACACACACACACACACACACACACACACACACACACACACACACACACACACACACTCTGTCTCTGTCTGTCTGTCTGTCTGTCTGTCTCTCTATCTCTCTCTCTTTCTACACCCACTGGCCCCCATCTCGCACACATAGTGATTAAGAGAAAGAAAAAATTCATCCACTTTTAATGAAAAACGTACAAACAACCAAACAAACAAAAGGGTCTAAAAGTCAGAGTGACCCCAGTGTGAACCTGGCCGTGACTCACTGGTTTATTATAAGGAGGGACGATCGAGGAGACAGCAGCCCTCGACTGACACAGAAAAACAGCGCAAAAGCTGCTCGCCCGAGCCCACCGAAGAGGAAATGAACAAAAATGCCTCGTCCATCTTTCCCATAGAAATCTGTCCCTGGGCGCCCACCCTCGCTGCAGTATGCGGAGGAGGGCTAGGGTGGGGGTTGGTGTTGTATGGGCGTGTTTTCTGGTTAAAAAGGTCTGCGTGGTAGTTTGCTCCGTGAAAAGTCAGAAATTTTTATCACGAAAAATGCCATATTCATCATAAGAAGTATGATTTTGATCTTGATTTTTGTTGTTGTTTTTAAAAGAATGAAAAAGAGCAATTGTGATCATGAAAGTGTCATTTTTAACCCTGAACATTGTAATTTTGCATCACAAAAATCAGTGAAAGTGTAGTTTTTGTCTAACAGCATTTGTAAATATTAGGTCGAAGTGTTTTGAAGTCTCAGTGAGATATGTTCAAGAATGCAGTTGTACACAGGACTCTAACACACAACAGTCTTGCGCACTTAGAAAACGCACAAGGCGGAGCTTCAAAATTTGTTTTGGGTGACATGATTTCAATTTCAGTACCATAGCAACACTTGTTTCGTCAGACAGACTGGACCTCTCCAGAGAAAAGCAGGGCTGGAAAGAAGGTAGTTCTCCTGCAACAAGCAGAACAGGACTTGATCGCGGTACCTTTGGGAGGTTTCAGAATTAATAACAGCACCACCAGAGATGCCTGTTCTCGTGAGATACCAGGATCAGAAACAAGTGGTCCGCTCAGGCCTACATTTTCTCTATTTGTCTACCATCAGTTTGTGGTGAAAGGAGCTTGAAAAGATAGAGGCTGTGAAAATTACTGATTCTTGTAAAAGCGAAGGGGCTACACTTATATTTGCTTTGCCGCTCTACTGACAAATTGTGAAGTAAGGTGCCAGAAAAGATGGATACTTTTGAATGCAAACTGGTTACAGTCACATAATGACTCTTTGAGGTGCTTGAGGTTCAAATCATTTTGAGGTGTCAAGCTCACAGTTGCATAGACCTTCCAAAGGGATCGAAGGTTCGAAGCTTCGGAACAGAAGAAGAAGTGCTCGATAACTGCAAATAGAATTATTTATTGGCTGGCGATGTATTTGAACACTGTACGGCACTAGAAAGTTAAAAACCATTCTTGTTTTGTTTGACACTGGGCATTCGGCGTTGTTGTGAGGTGGTCGGGATTATGACGAACTTAAGGGGAATCAATCGTGAGAAAGCGAATTACTGAAGCAGGATGGCAGAGAAAGTCACGTCCCAGTGGAAGTGGTGGTGGAGAGTGTGGGGTGATGATAATGAGCACAATTAATCATAAATCAACCTCACGTCAGTGAAAAATAAGCAGCAGGATACGTGTACAATTTCCCGCTGCCAAACTCCCGGCATTAGCTAGTATTTCATGTACGCTGCTTGTTGCAAACACAAAAGTAAATCGATAATGAGCTGCTATTACCAGTGTCGAAAATAGCCACCCCCTATTGCGCCCTAATCGTGCCCAATGTGCAAATTGGGCTGTATGCACGGTTACCAAGCAACAAATCGATCGTGAGTTCCACCTATATGACGCGTAAGCCTACACGTTTGCCTGTTATGCGTGTGTCTGGCTGTTGGTGGGCTTAAACTGTATGCACGGAAACTTGCCGAACCGAATATTGTTCGAAAAATTCTTTACTTCATAGCTCTTTGAAATGGTTTCGTTTGGGAGAAGCGCATGTTTTTTTCTTTCATCATTCCGCGCTGAAGATTTTGTTTCATGAAGCCTTGTTTAACACATTATTTTAACACACACACACACACACACACACACACCACACACACACAAGAGAGAGAGAGAGAGAGAGAGAGAGAGAGAGAGAGAGAGAGAGAGACTCAGTATTTAGTTGTACACGTTTGTTTTTATTTAACGACCCATTTTAAATCTGTATATATTTCATGTTTTAAATTCCAGATTATAGGCCTATTTTCTTGGCCCGTGCGAGAACATTTTAATGTCTGTTCCTTCGAGCGTTACGAAAAAGGCCTTTCTCTTCAATAAACACTAAAATCACAAGATGAATCTGATTTCAGTTAAACCATCCTCCCACAAATCTTTTAGACAAGTTTCGGTGGCTCCTGCCGTTTTACCTTTTGAGGTCCAGTGTTATCGCCTTCCGGCATGCCAAGGATGGGTGGAAACATTATGCAAACGGCTTCGTTAACGCTGGGGGAAACTCCGGCATATCCGGTTCTGGCGTTATCTGGGAGGCCTGGTAAGAGGAGAGGGCTGCGGGGTAGACCCACAGACGTATACAGCTCCTTATTTTTACGCTCCTGTTCACACATTTACAAGTGGGTCGGCAACTTCCTGTGGCTTTCTTTGTTTTAAATAATAACGACAGACTGCTGGTGTTTTTGTAGCCAGCGTTTTTGGTTGGGAGGTCGTGAAACGCTCAAAACCGCCACACCTCTCTGTCTCCATCCCCCCCCCCTCCCCCCGTCCCCGTCATCTCTCTCTCTTTCTCGCTGGGTGGGGAGGCTGGGTGTCGAAAAACAAGTTTGGCAAGCCCTGAATTGTGTCATCCTTTGACGTTTTATTCTTCATTTGTGATGTTTTGCCGGTTCAGTGACTGCCATTCAAATTACATCAGAGTGCTGATGAATTAACATCAGTATACAACAGGCTGCAACAACAAAGTGCCGCGACATTGAAAACAAGCCAAAGTGCATAGAAGACTCGTAAAACAGATGCAAAGTAGCGCACATGTTATACGCAATACAAATTTTGGATGTCTTCTTCACATCAAAGTCTCAACTGATGAACATACACACTGAATAGGCATGTCACTTGTCAGCTGATTTCTTTTTCTTCTTCTTCTTCTTCTTCTTCTTCTTCTCTCTCTCTCTCTCTCTCTCTCTCTCTCTCTCTCTCTCTCTCTCTCTCTCTCCAGCCGATTAACTTTTTTTCCCCCGCTTATTTCCGCCTCCCCCCACCCTTACCTCTCCGCCCTCCACCCCCGATTGAAAATATGTCTTCAAAACATATTTGAAAGCAGCAAATCATTTGACGATGTGAAACAGGTGCTGAAGCGCATTGCTTCCCTCCGCCCCTTTCATCGCTTCCTCCACTCTCCTTCCCCATTGCTGTCATTTTTATTTCTTTTTCTTTTAACCTCAGGTAATTGGCAATGCCTGATAAATATAAAATGCACAAAACTATACTCCCCAGTCGACAGTGAGCAGGTCCCCCCCCCCCCCCCCCCCTGTTTTCCCCCGCTCTCTTCCTCCCCCGCCCTCGCCTCCTCTCCATTTGCTCATGTCTTTGCGATGTAATGAGTAACTGAGTGAAAAACTTCATAGCAAGACGCATTGATTGAATCGAGTCCGAGACACAGGGGCACGGGGTAAAAATAAATAATAAGTATTCTAAGCAAACATCGTTTGTATGGAGGTTTAGCTGCTGGGAGTATAGAACACGCATCGTATTAGAGGGACACCGGTGTGAATGTACAAGACAGACCCTGAGGGGAAAAAGGACCCACTCTGTGTGTGTATGTGTGTGTGTGTGTGTGTGTTGTAGGCCTATGTGGCTAAGGTGTGGGTGGAGGGAGTGTGAGGGGGAGGGGGGGGGGGGGCGAGAGAGGGAAACGGTCGTGTGTAACCGATAGAAACCTCCCTGTAGCCCATCCAGGGCCCATCCCACTATAGCCTAATTGGAACCGCATGTGGCGAGGAAGACGTACCCCCGCTGTGAGGGTAACGGTTTTCTTTCAACGGTGGCGTTTCCTGCCCTTTTGATTGCCCTTTAACCCTTCAGGGGCGAGGATTTTGTTTAATAGTGTGCCGGTGACGTTTTTCCGCTGGTAAATTACACGTCTCGTGTTTTTCTACTACTACCCTTTTTGCTGTCAGCCTCTTTCTACTTCTACCCTTTTTGCTGTCAGCCTTTGGCTCAGAAACGATATATTGTTCACCGGCCGGAATTACTTCTAGTACGAGGGTTGAGGGATTGACACTGCGTGCATTTATTGTATCATGCAGGAATATATTCCGCTACAAATTTGGCCGTGTTCGATCAAGACTCATAAATATTCATTGTTGGAAACTTTAGGATGAGAAAAGGACTTGTAAAATGATAACAGAAACGATGGCATGGAGTAATATCTGACGGGAAAGTCACGTCAGGATCCGGAAAACGTAAGATTCACACACCACACACACACACACACACACACACACACACCACACACACACATGAAACATATGACGCAGCAGACGTGCACTGTGTAAAGGATTACACCACAGAAAACAAAAGCATCAAAGACACACTATCGCGCGTGCGCAAACGAACAAACGGAGCAAACAAAAGATGGCAGTAAAATATGAACCTGAAGAAAAAAAAAAAAAGGTTGAAATTTTGCAAATGGTTTAGAATATTTTGAAGGTGAGGAATCATTCAAAAGGCCGGACAAGGGGGTGGGGAAGTGAGGGTGAGGAGTCTGGGTTTCAGTACCACCTCCTCCCCCTGACTGGCAAAAACAGCAAATTTTGGCGCGTTATTTCCAGTGCCGCCGCTTGGACAGGAGCGCTAGAACCCTTTAGACCCCCCTCCCCATTTCTCATGTAAATGATGTGGCCCTGTTTCAGAAAACACGGTGGCATCGAAAGGGTTTAGCTACATGCCAGCCGCAGTAAGGACTTTCATGTGGGGGATGCGAAGAATGCGCTCTGTGATGGACTGAAGCTAAGAGCCTTGCTTTCGACGGGATGCCTGTGTGTGGGTGTGTGTGGGTGTGTGTGGGCGTGTGTGGGTGTGTGTGGTGTGTGTGGGCGTGTGTGGGTGTGTGTGGGTGTGTGTGGCGTGTGTGGGTGTGTGTGGGTGTGTGTGGTGTGTGTGGGCGTGTGTGGGTGTGTGTGGGCGTGTGTGGGTGTGTGTGGGCGTGTGTGGGTGTGTGTGGGTGTGTGTGGGCGGTG